>CABPRJ010000949.1:923588-1191891 GCA_902439185.1 Cinara cedri
CAAGTGTGCGGCGTTACGCAATTTCGACAAAATCGATCGCGACGTCGTAAAACTAAAAAAAAAAAAAAACCCTGCAGTATAGGTGCACATTATACGAGGTCCGCGGTAAACCAATCAGCTATTATACAAATAATATAATCGGTATCGCGTTTCCCCTTTACCTACCTCTCCGCTAACAATTTCCCCCTTTGGCTATTTTTTTTAATTTTGTTTTTTTTTTGTTTTAGAATATCCATTATTTATACGAACGCCTGCTTTTTCACGTCCTTACTTTTTAGTCGGAAAATTCATCCACAACTCAATGTACCGGTACACATAATACGCAATTTGAAAAAAAAAACTCCCGATCGTATACGTTTTCTTGTTTAAACCTCTTCGAACCACTATAATACGGAATGGGTCGGCATGTACTTAAGTAGTAAATAAATAATCCTGTACCCGTATTTAGGTGTTTGATTTCAATGGTAATGTTCGCGCGGTTTGAATTGTAAAATATTGTTTACAAACATAAATAAATTATTAAAAATTAATATTTGTTTTTATATATTCCACCCAGATTCACGTTATTCAACGCGACGCAATTTCCGAATCCAACATCTGCCCGCCTTGACAAACCCCTAAATGCGTCAAATGGATATAATATTAAACGGCGACGCCAAACTCGGCCGTATATAAAACTACTCGTGTATTCAGTGGCGGCGCCACGGGCAGGCCGGTGTGAGCCCGAGCTCAGCGTAAAATGTCTTTGCCCTACCTGCAGTAACGTTGTAACGTGCTCGATGATTATTATTTTTGTAAAATTTAAATATAAAACCGTCCGTGCGTAGGTGTCTACTCGTTTCAGACTCTGAGCATAGCGAGTGGGTGGGGAGGGATAGTGGGAGCCCCGCTCTGGCATAAAGATAATAGATATGTATATATACGATTCGGCACACCCGAAAAACCGTTGGTCTCGGGCTGGCCCATCTGGATATAAAGTTCTGGCTACGCCACTGCCTATATTACCGCGGCAATAACGATTCCGACCTTTATAGGTTGCGCACCTATAGGTATACGCGCAGAAAACTTCCGATAATCCAAATAATTTGTAATCGCCCCCCCACAACTTTGCATCGATGTATATAGGTATGCGGATTGAATATAACAGTATAACATGTAACACACGATATTATATCCTTTAAATTATTATATAACGATATGACCCGGCGCTCGAATCGGACCAATAAAACGAGAGTCTATACGGAACAAACAGACAAATTAGCGTCGCATGCGATGATTTAATTCAACCTGACCCGTGTGAGGTTTCACCTAAATACTCCCTTCACACACCGTTCATGGTATCCAGAAAAAAAAAAATAATAATAATAATAATATCAGGCCAAGTTTTATTTATGTAGTACCTAAGTTGTACGAGTAGGTTTATACTTTTAGCGGATATACTTCGCATTGTGTGTACGACGTGCTATTTCCAGTGGGAAATCGCAGAGGTAGAATACACGAGTATATAATATGATGGGAACCGTTGCAAACGAAAAACGATTCTAAGCGAAGTTTACGGTCGAACATGTTTTGATAAACCTAGACAATTGAGGTGATTGGAATTATTTGTAACTATGTATACAAAATCAGATTACGATATTTCTCAAACTTTTAATCATTTTTATGGAGCCAGCCAGTAGCGGAGTGTCCTCTGTCGGGCAACTTCTGTCCGAAGTGTTCGAAATTAAATCGTATCTTTTGTTGCTTAAAAATAAATTGCTTGATAATTGAAATGTTTTTACAGGATAAATAACTCAGATGTAGATTTGTGTTTACTGATGTCGCAGTCATAATAAACGTACACTATGTATTCCCACGAAATACCCATCTGCATTCGAAATAGAACGAAGAAGAAATTTTGAAAGGCGTACTGGTACATTTTTGTACTCGATTCCGATACCGACAATTATTGACGTTTGTTATACTTTTTGTTTCTAAAAGCCTTTCATCATCAATAATGCAATATTAAAAGACTAGGTTTTACTGTTTCGTAATATTATCGTTTTAGTTTCGGTGTTTTGATTTGTATTAATTTTATAGTGCCAAAAGCGGCGAAAGACGGAGGAAAACCCAAGTGGCACACGAGCTGCGGTACAGTATAGACATTTTTAGATTCTAACATGTATTGGTTTTCTATGGTGTGTGTGTGTGTGTGTGTGTGTGTGTGTTTCGATCATCAACTTTAAGGGTGGTTTTTGATAGCAAATTTTGTTTAGTTGATGTATTAGGGAAGTCATTTAAATGGTTTATTTGTATAAAATGTTTAATACATTCATACTCACGAAGTTGTAAATTACCTATCGTCTAAATTGAACGTCAAATTTTATGTTTAAAATTTAATAATGTAAGTTAAAAATTAACAGAGTGGAAAATAGTTTTCAATGGCGTACCTAAGAAGAGGGGCAAATAAGGAATGACCCATCTCACGGTCCATTGACCATGTTTAATACAAAAAAAAAAAAGAAGATATTTTAAACTAATCAGCATTGACAAATTATTTATACACAAAATCAAGTTCGATTTATGTTTGTTTTTTTATATAAATCTATAATTTTATTCCGATCTGAATGAAACTTTTCGCACTTGATGTTCTAAACGAGAGGACTAATTTTTATCTTGATATTCAACACCTAAAGAGTGGCTGACACAAAGTTGTTGGTTTTTTTGAAATGGAAATATTGAACCTTTTTGTTGATTTATGGATTAATTCGGTAACAAGCACGAAAAAACAGTTGTTATTATTTAATTTGATTACTATGATCAAGGAAAAATTATTTTTTAAAAGGTAAATTACTGAGCAATCAATGTTTACTATGATAAGAATATCATATCAATAAGAAAGGTGATCCCGGGAAATACTGAGTTAGATACTCGGCTAGTTATTAATCAAACAATTTGAGTAACTAATTCAAATAGCTATGGAAACAACTCAACGAACGTCAAAATTTTACGAAAATCGTACCACGTATAAATAGGGCTAACACGTGCGTATTCGGCGATGATTTCAGATAGGTAGCGTACACCCACGATTGGTTTTCACCACCGAACAGTTAGGTAGGTACAATAACAAAACAAAATCGAAAATAACAATAAGGGGTATCGACCTTTTCCGCAACGCACCGATTATAGACGAAATCCGGCATCCGAAGCGACCGCCGAAGTCGTGAGACGGTTGAAAACGCCGTTCGCAAACAGGATGGGGTGTGGTGGCGGTGTAGAGGTGGGGTAGAGGAGGAGAAACATGGCCGTAACGTTGAAAAACCGTAGACGTAAACGTTGAATAATTGATATTATTCGATTTTAGCGATATTCATAAACGCGGGCGGTCTTTTCCGTCACTTCCGAGCGGATTTTCGCGACATAAGTTATTTACACGGCGACGATGATGATAATAGTAACAGAAACAACAACAACAACAATAGGTACCCGCCTGTACTGCTGTAATATTTTAATCGCGGACCGATGCTCGCGAGTTATTAATGTATTAATGCGCGTTTCGCGGAGTTCGCGACGACGTGATTGCTGCAAAATGCCGTCGCGTTTACAAGCGCACGCCGTACGTATATACGTATATATATATGCATATATTCGTTTTTAACGAAAGAGAAAAAAAGGCGACACTGCGCGCAGTCCGCCAAAACGATAAAATATTTAAAACGCTTTTAGACGAAAACGCGCCGGAAACGGTGCTGTGCGCGCGCGCGCGCGCGCCCGTGCTCCCGTATTTTTATAATATTATCCGGGGAGACCTTTCGGACGAATTCGCTCGCCCGCCGCCGCCGCCGCCGCCGCCGCCCACCGGTGTCTTTTATCCCCGGCCCCGGTCGGCGCCCCGCAGTCGTCACGTCCGCGTTTTCCGGCGTTCTTTTATAAAAATATATTCTTGTTCGGTGTCCCGGACGTTCGCGTGGGCGTTATACAAATTGTACGACCGTGGCGATTTCCCGGGAGTCGCTGGACGGCACGCCCGGGAGTATGTTTAAAGGGGCGCGCGCGGCCGGGTGAGCCGGGGATGAGTGCGGGGGCAGGGAAATCGCGAAATTAATAATTTTCGCGGTTTTTTTTTTTCCGTTTTTCTTACGGAGACGGCGACACAATAAAAAAAACGCGCGTTCTCGAGTGCGTCTTTTTCGCGATAAACGCCGTCCGCGTTTATGGCATAGGCGCGTAATTTTCTGTCGCGATCGTTTTCAACATTTCAAATCGACACACGCGTATCGAATAATGGATGATCTACACGCGCATGTTAAATACACAGGAGAATTACAGCTGAAAACTCAATGCTGTTTCTCGTTAGCTCGACGATTTAAATAAAAGAAAATACCGAGAAGAACAAAATTAAGACCGTATAAGACCCCGGTTGTGTTTTATGCTCGTGGACCGTGGGCGTCTAACGAGTCGAATAAGAATTAATTATTGATTTTTAAGAGGAAAATTTCACGAAGAATGTTTAGCCAATGAGAAATAAGGAACGTGGCTACGAAATACGAACAAACAGGGAACTCACGGTGCTTTTCAACGATATTAATATTGTGGTCACACTCAAAAGCTTAGAGACCAAAATGGGCAAGACATGTACAGTGGTCAGAAGACCGACTTATACGGACTGTTACGAGTTGGAAACTTAATAAAAGACGATCAAGAGGAAGATCGCGACAAAGTTAGAAAGATCGAAGAGTCTTTTTTAATTAAAGAAGACTTGAGGCTACTACAAGAGTGATAAATGGAGAAGAGATGGCGACACTCAGAGAACGAAATGTGAAATGCGGAGAAAGATTGTGGAATGGGCCTTATTGGCCTCGAATAAGCAAAAAAAAAAAAACATATATACATAATTATACGATAGTATGTGTACGCAGTGGCATAGCCAAAATTGTGTACTGAGTGGGGGGACGTTTTTGCTAGAATCGTGGGAGTATAGGTAACGGGAGTGTGGAAGAGTTAAATATCAAACCAAATTAAAAAAAGGAGTTTTCAGTAATATGCATTTCGATGAAATAATTTATCGAAAACTTATAAAAAAAAAATAGACATACTTCGTATGATGGGTGGGCTACTGTTTTAGGTGAGAACTTGGGAAGGTAAGATACAGAGGGGAATTTAATGTATATCTGCACGTAACGATTAATCTTAGCTAACGAAAAACGATTATGAGCAGAGTTCGGTTATACATGATAAAAGTCCGTAATTTTTACGATTTTCGTCAACATTTGATATCAAAATTTTCAACAAAAAAATTTAATAAATTAAAAGAATAAAAAAATTAAATTTCAAGCATTTCCGTTTGGTCTAAACATTTTATCCACAGAGTAAAAATTAAGTAAAAAATTCGCAAACTTTAAATGGCTAAAATATTTTGAGAATTGTACCACGTCTAAAGTAGGCGAATGTAAGATTTCTATTAAAATTTCAAGTCTCTACGAATATTTTTAATTGAATTACAATAAAAAAACTAAATTGAAAATAATACATTTCGTAAATTTTCCCTTTTTCGTACGCTTTTTCCCAATTGTAAAAACCGATTGGAAAACCAAATAATGACTTACTTGGTACTATACCTGAAAATCGGAGAAAAATTTCTGATAGAAAAGTTGTTTACATAAAATGAAAAAATAAAAAAATAATAAAGGTCGTTGTAAAACCATTATACTCCTCGTTTTGCTCAAAATCTAAAACTTTATGACGAACTATTATATTATGAATCATGTCTTGGAATATCTTACGGTAACTATACTATATCGTGCAACACCCCTTTGACAGTTTCTAGGAATATTTCGAGTAAAGGTAATACAATAATAATTATAATATAATAATCATATAATTTATGTTCACATTGAGATTATTCTTTGACATAGTGCTCGTCGTCCTTAAATGGAACATTTTCATGCGACTCAGTTTACGAAATAGGTTCTTCCAGAAGGAAGTGGAAAAAATAACAGCATAAGTAGTTAACATTTAAATCGTAAAACAGTATGCATACATAAACGTGGCCCACGGGGGTTGTGGGTGGGAGGAAGAGGGAAAGCTCTATAGTCCTTCTTTGGCTACGTTACTGATATTGTGCATTAAAAATGTCTGTCTTTGTATTTTGTTTGGATCTCCGAACAAATACAAATTGATATTATAATGTTGATGTAATGTAACTTTAAAATTCTTACATTCTAAATGTTTAATTTGCTTACTTATAGATATCTACATTTTATCGCTAAAAACCACATTTGAGTAACAGTTATTCAATATTAAACGAGCTTTAGTACGGACAGAGTATTCATATTTTAAGACAATATTAAAAATTAACATGACGGTTCTAAACACGGTTATCGACGACCGTCGCTGACGAAACACGCCGAATCCGCTTCAAAATTAACCGAAATAACGAAGACCGTAGGCGGACCAAATTTTCGACGGGGGTTTTAAATTATATCATCCATTATTTTCGTTATTACACACTACACTATAGTCTGCGATAGGCTGTAACAGTCCTAATAGTGTACGATAGTTAAACACTTGGACAAATACGAGCGGTGTAACGTTCCACACGCTTTTCGCGTGCTGACCCGAAAACATCTAAAATAGGAGGAGCCGTAACGATTATAATAAGATGACTAACCGACTCCGGTACCCGGGTTAGACTTAGTTCAAAAGTCGATTAGAGAAATCACAATTACCTCATTCTTCACATTATTTTATGAATTATTTATTTGGATTTGTAATATTTTTGTGAATTTAATTTATTAGACTTGGGACCATTTTATCAATCTCCTGCAGTCATGTTAATCTTGTTTTATTGCCTACCTAATTGACTTTCGTTGGCTCGTTTTCCATTAATTTAATGCAATTACCGACCGATTTAATTTAGAAACTATCTAATTTGTTCTACTACCTACTTATTTGATATTGTCACAACGTTACATAAAACCAACTTGACTAAACCCTAGATTCTTACTTCTTACTATTAAATATTTTTGTCAATTCTTTCCATGTTTTATTTTAAATGTTTGAGATAGTAGTATCGGGTTTTTCATTTTCTAAAAATGTTTTTTGTTCAACGACCAGGTTAACTATAAGTTCCAATTCGAAATCAATACAATTGGTAGAACGCACTCGTTTGGTTTTGAAACTCATTGTGAATAATGTAAAAAAAAAAAAATATATAAAACAATCAGAAATTATACATATATATATATATATATATATATTAGTTTTAATTCTGAATTATTATTTACACAGAAAAAAAAAAAAAAAAAAAAAAAGATCCTAAAAGTGTAAAATGATATGAGAATTATAGAATAGATTTGGTGTGCCAAATATTTTATGATTACAGATCACAACACATCGATTGAAGCAGGCAACATGTTCAATGTTTATATGTATTTTTATAGTGAATTTATCTTTAGTTGGTTAAACCTAGATTAGTTAATCTCAGAATAAAAGTAATTAATAAAATCATAGCTTTTTTAATTTGCAGTTAGTTTTAATCTGAGATTTTGTTAACTGGAAATTTAACTGAAGATTGATAAAATGGCCCTCTGAATATTTTCTAAACATAATTATTCGTACTTTTTGTACGAAATATCAATTTACTGTTTAATTATTCAGAGCTGTATTATAAATTATTTCATTCTCCCTCTTTCAGCGTTCTCTTGCGTCAGGCACGTTACAGCGGGTTCTACCTCCATTTCTTGCTTCCCCCTGGAAGCACGGTCTTGATTAAAGTCACAAAAACGAGCAACTATAATTCGCGAAATTTTTGCACCTCGGAAAGAAAAACGATCCTTCACGTCGCCGCTCGTCACATGTTGAACGCAATCTCTTTTCCTCTCTTTTCCGCCGTCCGGAATAAGTGGATAATTCTTACGGGACTTTTTTCCCATACACCCCATCGTATATATAAACCTCACCGATCCTGTTCGCCGAGATCTCGAAACTTTCCTTAATTTACAAGCCCGTTACGTACCATATTAATTTCGCCCTCCAACACAGTGTCGCATTACCGTCGTAATTTAGTTAGTCGAGCCTTTCAGTTATTTATTGCATGCTAGACATTATTGCATACTAGAGATATTATTATGTTTACATCCGCGCAATATGATCTTGTCTCTTGCAAACACAAACTTTAAAATTGTGTTGTAATTGTCAAAACACCATAATAACACACACAGAGAGATACTTATAATAATGTGGGCTAGAGTTTTTAAATTGTGATTAAAGAGTGACGAGTAGGGACCGAAGACACGACCTTGGAGTATTAAAATGTTTAAACTTAAATATTAATATTTGTGCTCATTAGAGTCACTATTGAACTTTGTATTTTTTTATTTGTTTTTGTTTTTTTGTCTATTTTAGATTTGCCCTTGGTATTAGTTGAAAAATATTTCGGCCTTTTTTTCCCGCGAATAACTTTTTTACTAACAATTTTGCTCTGATTTACAATTATAGCACTATTGCTTAAAGGAAGTCTGACTGGAAAGGTACTATAGGGGGATAAGTTTTTGATTTTCCCAATAAATGGTAAAAACGTAGGGAAAACGGGAAAATAGGTAAAATATTAAAACAATATTATTAAAGAAAATATATAATGCCTATGCAATTATTGTACCATAACATGACATTTATATTGTTAACAAAGCAACATTATTTTCGCTCAGAATCGGTTTTTCGTTAGCAATGGTTTATCGTTGCTAACAGATATACATTAAAATTTTCCCCTCTATTACTTACGCAACTTCTCACCAACACCGAGTACACTGGTGTTGGTGCGAAGTTGCCCGGATTTTTTATTGGATTTTTTTTGTACATTTTAGATTCGTCTTGATTGCATCACATAAAAAATCGAATTTAATCATGCAATTAAAATATCTCTATATACTTATGCTGTAAAGACAGGACACTTCAATATTTCAACATTAAGTATTATTTAATTATGGATTTAAATTTTTTAAATTTGAATCAAACTCGATACAAATTTCGTTATATGTATAATATTATGGTTTGGAAATAAAATACATTTTTATTTTTAAATTTCAGATTATGCTGCGCAGGAATGTGTTTGTCTAACTATGATTTTTTTTTCATGTCTGTTAAGTATGTGCCATGCAAGTTAAAATTTCTACGTAAATTCAGAATATGTTTGAGCAAACTTCGCTCAGAATCGTATTTCGTCCGTTATGGTTAGTCGTTGTTTACAAAATATAAATGAAATAACTTAATATATCGTGTTACCTTCCCCACTTCTCATGTACAACGGCTCACCGTTCAGCAGTAACAACTATTTACTTTGTTTTTCTTTGACAAACATTATAGATAATGACACGACTTTACGTATTACGGGTACGGTCGAACGACGAAATACCATATAAATTATAATCGGCGCATTTTGATTCCTATAAAGGAACTATAGGTACCCAAAGGTCTTCGAGGCGGCGAGACGAGTGCTATACATTTTCCCGTCTCGAAATACCGTTTTTACCGTAAATACGTTATTAAATAATTTTAATATCTTAAGATCTTAATTAACTTGACTACCGCGCACGTGTACATCACTAACCCTGCGCATCGCCAGCCGACCCTATTTGCCAAAAGCCTTTGCGCGCCCGGTTTTCGGGACGTGTGCGCCGAACCGGAACGTGGTTCGGCTATAATTAAAATAAAATAATATATTGCGCAGCGTCCGATTCGCGAGTAAAAACTTTTGTCGACGAACGGATCGATAAGAAAATAAAATATTAAAAAAGGTAAGATAATGAGGAAGGGTGCAGCCACTGTTATAGGTAATTTAACGTATACTTGTAAGCAACGATAAACCATTGCTTACGAAAAAACGATTCTGAACGGAGTTCAGTTGATTTATCAACAATATATATATATATATATATAATGTAATATTATAGTGAATTAAATAGACTTTATACATTTTATTTAATAAAATCTGTTCAACGTTGTACCGATTTTTCCAGTTTTATTACGTTTTTCCCGGTTTTCCCATGTTTTATACCGGTTTTTTAACACTTGCTGGGAAAACTTTTGGGGAAATCAAAAAATGACCTCCTAAAAGTACCCCTCTCTACTGAAATTTCCTTTTATAAACGTTACTCTCAACAAAAGTTGGAACAAAATTGCTGACAGAAAAAAAAAAACAATCGTAATATTTGTTATATTTCGAACATTTTCTTATTCTTTTTTCGGTTTTCCGCATTTGATGAGAAAATCCAAAAATTACCTCTTTATTGTACCTCCCCACACCGATTTCCTTTCAGAAAATTTGCTACACGTAAACATAGGAGCAAGGTAGAAAAGTTGTTCACAGACAAAAAAAAACAAACATCTTTGTAAAACCACACTACTCAGAGTTCAAAAATGTTATTTTCCTCGGAGTAGTGACATCGCTCCCCCCCCAACCCCCTCGCGGACTGCGATTATGACGTATATGTATATACGTTTTTACGGTCCGAGTGTAAACTACGTTTCCAGTTATTATTTTCACTATTGAAGGAGCGTTTTTTTTTCACCGAACCGTACGAAAACATATTTAAATGGGAGCAGCGTGTCAGTAAATCGACTCCAAGTTCTAAAACCTCGGCTACGCCGCCGCCCCGGAGCTTTTGACTAGGTACATTGTTTTATATTTTTCAAAACGGTTTTCGCGCGCTTCGGCCGGTTTTCGGAGAAACACAGTGTTTATGCCGACAAAAAAACTCTGAGGAATTTCAGACGACGGTATTCCAACACGGACCGGAATTCAGCGGGACCGTACCCGCGCACACGACGGCGTTACACATAGGTGGGTAGGTACGCGCGTACACCGGACGGAACCTTCAGAACTATACGCAGGCACCGGAGTCGCGTTGATATTGTACGCGTGTTTGCGACCCGACTCACGTTGTCAATATTTTAATATCGACCAGCTATATTGTTATATTAAAACGTCATATTAACGTATACAGACACGCGTGTACCCCCGTACCTATAATACCGTGTACTGCTCCGCGCCGTAAACAAAACCGAGCGACAAATTTTCTCACATGACATTTTATTGTTATTACGTCGGAAACGGGTGGCGGTGGCGTCTGCGTCTGCGGCGGCACGTGGGTCGCATAACGCGCGGACGACCGCATTCGCGTTTCCATTAACGCGCGCGACGGATGAACGCCTAAGTAATTAGACGTCACCGACGTTAGGCTGTGATACAATCGGTCGGCGAGTGTATTTCATCCTCTCCACCCCTCCCCCCTACCGAACCGTGCACGTCTTTTTTTCTCCTCCTCCTCCTCCCCCCCCCGTATAGCATATGCGTATAGATTCTCGTGGTTCTAGCACGCGGGCCGGGGACGCCCAGAACCGGACTACACTATAGCAATCACTCGATCCGAAAATAATGACACGCGCTTCTTCTTCTTCTTCTTTTCTCGTCTTCGATCGTCTGATCGGTTTGCTGTCCGATTCCTGTGACACTCCTCGTAACTATCCATATCCATGACGTCTGTAGTGATTTGTTTCGTGCACCCCATCCCGGGTCTTCGGTTAGTCCGAGGGAGGGGGCAGATTAATTAGTGTACTCATATATTGTTTTTTTTTTTTTTTCATATTGACTGCAGTCATTATCGTAGCTGCAGTATTATTAACATTATGTAACCATATATGAGATGCTTTTGGTTTCAAACAACAAAAAGAAAGGACTAAGGGGTGAATTTTTGAAAATGTCGATAAATAGAGTGCCAAACATTCGCATCTTTTAATTCGTATGACATATGAAAATCCGAGCTTTATATTAACCGAACAAGCGTTTTCCTAGAAAAAACGACGTCTATGTAAAACTTCTATGCAAATAACTTTTTCACTACATTTTCAGAATATAAAAAAAAAAAAAAACTGCGGCTCTTTTTTGACAGAACTGTCACGAGTTTATAAAAACGTTTGTAATAAAGTAACAACGGGCGGACAATTTACATCTTTTTAAAGCATGCAGTTAAAATCTAGGAAGATTTTCACTTACCGAACAAGTACCGAGCAGAAAATACGACATATATATTATATTCGTGGGTAAACTACACGATGGCAGCTTCTCCGGTCCGTACAAAATCTAAAATCGTAATATTGACGAGCAAATAATTACGATTTTTCGTGACACGATAATATTTGCATTTTCGTTTTTCCACTCTACCGAGTTCTAACGGAATAAAAATCGTACTAAAAGGCAGAGACTG
The DNA here is from genome assembly GCA_902439185.1 of Cinara cedri. Taxonomy (NCBI): domain Eukaryota; kingdom Metazoa; phylum Arthropoda; class Insecta; order Hemiptera; family Aphididae; genus Cinara; species Cinara cedri. Next base: position 935,831 of record CABPRJ010000949.1, read on the forward strand.
TAAGTGACTGTTGGTTTGGACATGCAATGCGCAGGGAAAAAGAACACAGAATTAGAAAAACTGTTCAATATTACGAAATTGAAATCGACAAACGGAAGACCGAGGGAAAGACCAAGAAAGCGTTGGTTGGACGGAATTAAAGGAAACGTGGAGGTAATGCGAATTATTATCGGGGAAGTATTTATTATAATAGTGATGGAGGTAGATGAATGTAAATTGGCTCGACAGCTAGAAAAAGCTCTTGAAAAGAACGTTTTGAATAGAGAAATAAACAAGAGACTATGGAGTTCAATTACGGAAGGGTAACAGGTTAATTAATATTAATTACCCTGTAACATTTTTTTTATTGTGTTTCAGCGATATTGTTTTCATATCGGGTTCGTTAAAAATTATAATATTACTCGTATATTTCCGATGTGTTTTGTGGAACGTATAATTACAACAACGCTTATAATATTATAATAGCCTTCAAATGTAAATATACACACACACACACACACACACACACACACACATATATATATATATTTTTTTTTTTTACACTCTCGAAAAACAATAAATAATTAAAAGCAAATATTAACTTATAACTAATTTAACAACGTGAATACAATTCGTTAATCTCACAATAAAATCAACATTTATTCAATCATTATTTTAATTATCATGAAATTCGCAACCGCGAAAATCATGCGTTCAGCCAGTAGAGGAGGTACTCGAGAAATGTTCGCGACGTTTTGTCACAAAGCAATCTGAAAAGAAACCCCCCGGACAAACAATGTTTTACACGAACACAAAAGATAATTATAATATCGCTATTGTGCTCGATTTATATACATGATATTATTGTGTACCCGCGAACGTGGCACAACTTAGGGCCCCCTTAAACCGTAGAGTCAACGGTCCTCCCATGGGCCGTGTATTATACGATTTGAGCGGTGGCTATACAATTTTCCAATTACTTCTTCCGTTACTGAAGTAACGCGTTCCACACACCGAACACTGTATGTAAACGTATTCAAGGAGAAGCACGGTGCCGAAAAATATGGCACGCAACGGGTCAGCCATGGCTTAGGAAAATAAAAAAAACGCGGGACAACTTAGGGCCCCCTTAAACCGGAGGGTCGACGGTCCTCCCATGGGCCGTGCATTATACGATTTGAGCGGTGGCTATACAATTTTCCAATTACTTCTTCCGTTACTGAAGTAACGCGTTCCATACACCGTGTGTACACTGTATGTAAACGTATTCAAGGAGAAGCACGGTGCCGAAAAATATGGCACGCGATGTGGTCAGCCATGGCTTAGGAAAAAAAAAAAAAAAGAAGAAGACATTAATAAAAACGACATAGTTACCGTTTTTGATCGACGTTTTCTTAGGGGGATTTAGCTTCCATGATCGGTATAGGTATAATAAGTTTTTTTTTTTTTAATCAATTTTTTGTTTAACGTACTTGATACGTATAACGTTCAAATGCGTATCGATGAAAACAATTAACTAAATTTTTTTTTGTTGGGTGGGGGGGGGGGTTGAACTTGAACCTCTAAACTCTTTTTATTTAAACATACGATTCAATTAAAAACGTACGTGTTAAGCTCCCTACCCTCAATTAAAAATCCTGACAACGCCGTTGTGTATTCGGATTTATTTAATTTTTTTATCGTCATGAATTATTAATAATAAAAACTAAAAAGTATTTTTTTAATTCCGTCCGTTACGGACTTAATAAAATATAATTTTCGAGATAATAATCGTAATTTAGACGCAATATTACGACTAAACCGCGTGTAGCGTACCTTTAGGCGCTATAATTTATTCGCGACTCAACTCGTCAAAAGTTATTAATTTTACAATGAAGCCGTGATTTACCTAATGATGTGGTGATGGGATTTCTTGGCATAAGTATTGTTGAAGTCAAGTGTAAGTATGTACATATTGTAGGCATTACGCGAGACGTGTGGAAATTTACGATTGTCGTTAAGATCTATCTACAGAACCGAAATTACACAGAACGCAAAAGAAAAAAGAAAAACGCCGACAATATTCTAAATTTGATTTCCAAGTAGACTGGACATTGTCTCTATATGTATTGATAATTGTCACATAAAAATGAATATCGAACGCATTATTTTTCTCGGTGGCGTTCACAGTAGCCACACTTTTGTTTGGGGAAGAAGAGATCAGTGGCAAACAAACAATAACTTTGTGAGGAAGTTTTTTTCATTATACAAACAAAATTCTGTTCATTACGTAAAAATTGAATAGGCGACGAGTGGAATCAGATACAGAAATCCTCCCGCCCCAACATAAATATACGCTTCTGATTTTCTTACAGGTACGGCCTTCGGGGAAAAAAAAGCTAGTGGGTACAAATTGCAAGGAAAAAAAACTTCGCACTTTTGGAATAGAAAATTATCAGTAATTTACTATTAGAAAACCGCCAGGAGTTAACTACAATTTTACAATATTACAGTAACTAACCACGCATAATAAGTTTACTTTTGCTTAATAACTGATATTATGTTATGTTTTTTTTTCTACACAATTATTATTGAAGCCATCGTCGGCGTTAGAAAAAACGGCTACAGGACATTTTAAAGACTTCAAATTGAAAAGTTTTAATAGTTCGCGAAAGTTTTTTCTTTTTCTTCTCGTTTCAAGGATTATAATTTTTAAAACGCGTACGCGAGTATACTCGTGGACTCTCTTTCTAGTTTTTTTTTTTTTTATGTTTTATTTAAAAATCGTATGTAAAATCCGAAACGTCGTCGGAGTAATATTAAAATTCAACGAAAACTTATATTCAGCCCGGATCCAAACGTGCCTTTTATTCTGCGGAGTAACTTCTTACTTTGCCACAGTCATTGCATAAAAGACGCGGAGAATATGATTCATCGGTAAAAAAAAAAAAAACTTATATTCTACATAAAAAAAAAAAAAAGCAGCAACAGTCGATTCTCGGAAATATCTTTATTTAGTGCAACTTTTATTTAATTAACGATATACCGGGTACAAGGGGTAAATTTTACGCGACGGGCAGATTTAAAGCGTACGGAGAAAACTTTAGCGAAAAAATCGAAGCTATAGTGTTTTTTTTCCACGACCGTCGAGAATATTTTTGATATTCCTCTAACATAGTGCGCTATACTCAGAAAACGATTTGCGTCGAATCACTTCACTCGCAGAGCATCTGGCAGGCGTCCTGGTGTGGCGTTATTATCGTTAAAATATATATTTATTTATACACGTTTCTTGTTCGACAAATTAAGTGATGTTCATTATTATCTCATGTAAAATAAGATTTAAAGCGGACGGAAAATTATAATATTATGTACTTTGAAATATGGGCAGGTAGGCGATTGTTGTGGGCGATGGGAAGCCATTCAGGGTAATTTAGTTTAAATACATCGCAAACAGTACCGGTAAAAAGATACCAAACAAATATGCCGGAATTAACGACACTGCAGTCAAATGAGCCGTTTTTTTCCCTTGTTAATTATATTCGATGAATGGAACAAAAATTTCTCGGCTCACCATTATGACGCATTCTTCATTCTCCAGTATCAGAGTCGATTAACGACTCGTAATTACTTAGAATTTTTCGCTCAAACACTGCAAGTTGTGTTTCGTCGGTGTTTTTCAGGCCTCATGCAAAACTGTAATGGCCGTATCAGTTACGGGTAATTGAATTTTTAACGTTTTTGAAAAGTAAAAACCTTGAACTAAACATATTTCCTAGGCCATAGTAACATAATTTACACATTTGTAACCCCTTATATTATTTACTTAGAAAATGATTTAAGTGAGTCCCTAAACAGTTATTTGAATATCCGGCTATTTCTTGTCTGTTCGTTTATGTTTAATATTTCATATGTCAGCTTGCCATAGACTTGTCCAAAACTAGTGAACCGTCGTTTTTTGTGTTCAAGTTTGATATCAATTGTTTTGTTTACATTTTGATTGTAAGATTATATCTCGAAATTTATTCAACTGGTTTTTGGTAGATTCCATACGTTTTTTTTTTTATTTAAATGGGATATTCATTTTTGAATGAATCGAAGAATCTGTTGGTTTTATTTTTCTTCTTCTTCTCTTTCGCCTCCATCCCCACTAGTTGGCGTTAGTTATCCTTACTTAAACATTCACTTGACCCGATCTCCCATACTCCAGCTACCCTAATATCATTCTTAATCGCATCCAACCACCTCTTTATCGGTTTTCCTCTCCACTTATTTCCTACTATGAAAAGTTTATTTTCGTTATAATTCTGACTGCTTCAGATGCCTCTCTACGCGTGATAAGCCCAAACCATCTCAGTTTCAATCTGTTGATTTTAGTATGTGTTTTTTTTTATTTTTTGTGTCTTTAAATAACTTTTCTACCAGAAATCTCGCTCTGATCGGAAACTTTATTCTAGGAACTTTTTTGTAGAATTGTCTCGATCTAGTTGACACAAAAAGGAGGTCTTTTTGATTTTCCTTGTAGTTTTCTGAATAAATGAAAAGAACTATCGATTTTTGTTAATTTCTATGAGTTACCTTGGAAACAAGAGAAAAAATTACGAATTAATAATACTCCGCTCAGAATTATTTTTCGTTTGCACAATTCTACATGTATATTCTCCTTTCCAACTTATCACCGAAAACAGGGGCGTAGCATACATGTCGAAAAAACGTGACGCACGGTGATGGGATAAGTTTTGGATGACGAAGTAGTTAGAACAATTAATTTCGTTTGCTAATCGAATTTAGTATGAAAAAAAACTATTTAAAATAATATTATATTTTTGATTTTAAATGTTATCAAACGTATTTTCTTTGGTAATGTATTTAATTTTGTAATTTTTGTAAACGATTTCGTTTCTCAGTTCTGCGATCATACTATTTGTTTATTATTGTTATACTTAATGACACTTTTCCGATCGAACAAATGAAAATGGATTTTCCTATAGTTTTAATCACTGCGACGGATTTGAACTCGCTTACATTATAGATGAGGCACTGTTGGATTTTGAGTGTAGGCGAACATTTATCAAATGACACACAGGATAAAACAAAATGATATTCTATTATAGAATAATAATAGACAGGTAATAAAATAATATTAAGGAAATATTTTATACATAAAGATAAAAAAAAATAAAATAAAAACGCATACAACAGCGCAATAATTAAAATTAGTCATCACATAATTCCGTTCAAAGCTTTTGGTGAGCTTGTGTTCAGTTCTTGCATGGGCACTAATGTTGGTCGTTTATAAGCCGAGTCATCGTTGTCGTGTATCAGTTGGGACTGCGACGAGCACTGTCTGCTTTTTCCGTTTACACAGTTTGTGTATTTGATTTCATGTCTACAAAAAGAAAATAAATACAATTATTACTTAAAAATCTATGGAAAAATAGTTTCTTAAAAGTTACACATAATGTCCACCAAATACCTTTCTTGATTAAGCGGTTGTTCTTTGCCGTTTGTCTGCACGATTGTGATGACTTTTAGCAATTTGGTGACCGTATTGTCCAAGTCTATCACCTGGTCTACGAGATCAGCGTCAGGTGCTCGGAAGTCTTCCAGAAATTCAAAATCAACGTTCCCGGGGCTGGTACTGTTCATGGTGAGTTCTAATTGCTGTCGGGCGACTATAGCCTCCGACAGGTTATTCAAAGATTCGCTTTCGGCCGATTGTAAATCACTATAATCTAAAATTCAGAAGCAATATAATCAATAAATTAACCAATGGTTTCTACCAGAAAATAAACATAACAACAATAACTTGTGTTACTCTAAACTAAAATTACAATAATACAAATATACCGTCTAAGGAATCTGATTGCGATAACAAATCACCAGTTGAACCGTTTCTTTTGCAAACAGGAGTGTAGGTTCTCTGCAATTCTCGCATGGACTCCGATGCTTGTAGACGTTTCTTAGGCGAACAAGGCGGTTTCGGTGAATACGGAAACTCTTGTGAATTCGTGTTGGCTGAACAATACGGAAAAGATGATAATATTAAAATTGGAATTATAACTAATGATAACTAATAAGTATGACATTTGATACACACCTGAATGTTTTTTATCAAATTTCCCTTTGTGCCAATTGGTTGGTGCTGATTTAATAGCAGACACAATAGCTGACATTAAGCTTTTGGGATCTGACTTATTTGACGGACCATTAAGTTGTTCGGAATCACTGCCACTGTCTCCGTTTGTATACGCTTCGTTGAAGTACACCTCATCCTAGACGAACAAATTACAATTTTTCAAAATATGAAATGATTATTTAAAACGATGACAAAATAAAAATATTGAAATACACACTTCGATATCGCCTTCCGAAATAGAATAAGACTTGACGAGTCTCTCCAACAGTGAATCGAGACGGTTTCCTAATCCCGAAAGACCAACGACCGCACTCGATACAGTTGCGTCTTGTTGCTGTAACAGTTCCCTACTTTTAATTTCCATCACCCGCAGTTTTGCTTGTAGCGACATGTTCTCTTGTCTCCGTTGTTCAGATATTCGCACCAAATGTGTACACTGCTCCATGGTTTTGGAAGCCTCTTTTTCTTTTGCAGCCAACCGTTGTTTGTAATCTTTAACCTTTTACGGGACAACAATATTTTTTATTAGGGAAATTTATTAAAAAATAATAATAATAATAATAAAAAAAAAAATGTTACATTAATTTTAATAATTTTATAGAAATAAGCTTACTTCTTTTTCTAGTTCTTTGATTGTGTCGGATAGCATAGCCTTTTCGGCTTGCAAAAAATCTTGTATTTCTGTAGACTCCATTTCGGACGCTTGATTGGCTTGCAGAAGGGATTTTTGAGCAGCATAACTTTTTTCTAGATCCTTTGAAAAAAAAAAAATAGATAAGATAAAATTACAAAGATATTATGATCTATACGACATACCTTATGCAAAGAAGTACATAAATTGTTTAGATGGCTGATTTCTTTTTGTTGTTCATTTATTTTTGTGGAAGTGGACGTAACTTGTTTCTTTAATATTTCTAAGATATTTGTAGGAGACGGGTCCAAACAATCTGTAAAAAAATATATTAAAATATTACGATTTAAAAAAAATCATTGATGATGGTAATATTACCATTTATATGAAAAAGATTGCAAAGTCGCAAACTATAAGCATCGAGTTGTCTACAAGTGTCCAGATTTTCGTGATTCAGTCGTTCTTGAAATTGTTTAAGGCACTCTTGTTGTTCGTTAAACTCTTTTGTTTTAAAATCTAATTGTTCAGTCTTTTCCTTAAGCTCAGTCTCAAGCGCGTTGATCCTTTTCTCTACTAAATCCACCTGGCGCGTAAATTCAAAACAAATCATTAGTAAATCGTGCGCACAACGAACAAAATAATCAAGCCCACTAACCTGTACTTCGGCATCATTAATTTCTACCCTGTTTATTTCGACCGGAGGTAACAAGTTGCCAGACAGCACTTTAACTATGTCCTCGCCGGTCAGGCACGTTTGCGAACATATTTCGTGGTAAATCTTTGTCTTGACGGCCACCGGCGACCTGGCGGCCTTGGGAAGCGCGTGTTTGACAGACGAAAGCAGCGAAGAAGACGACGACGACGACGACGACGACGGCGGCGGATTATTAGCCGCAGCCGCGGCGTTATGAGCGAGAGCGCCCTGTTCGATGTGCTTCCGCCTCAGACTGGCCGCCCGGTTCAGACTGGGTTCCCTGGGCGGCGTCATAGTGGCGGCAGCAGCGGCGGTGTTATTGCTGTTGGCGGTGGCGGCGCTGGGGCTACCGTTCGTCGCGAGATTCTCCTTGGACTTTCTTTTGCGCCGCGGCAAAGTGTTGAATCTGTCCGCCGTTTTGGCCGTGTCGTACGTGCTCACCAGCTTTTTCACTGTGGAGATTTTCGACTGTTTGGCCACCGTGTTCAGATCGGTTCTTTTGCACGGTTCCGCCGTCCTCGGCGGACTGTTCCGGCAGTTCGTTTCGAAATGGAAAGACGACGACATCGTGCCGTAGTTGTGGCCGGGCAATTTCGGCGGACGGTCCGCCGCCGTCACCGCCGCCGTTCTGCGCCAGGTCGGCGTGGACGGTCTCGAGTAGGAGGCCATCGAGACCGGATAGCACGGCAGCGACGACGGGCCCGCTCCGCCGCAGCCGGTTTCCGCGGTCGGGCTAAACGGGCCCAGAGGACTCTTGCACGGGTCGTAACAGCCCGACGCCAGGCTGGAGTCGCAAGAGACGGCGGGCGTCACGTCCACGCCGCTGTCGCTGCCGCCGCAACCGCCGCCGCCGCCGCCGCCGACCCGGTCGGTTTCCTCGACGTTCAGGTGCAGCGCCGCGACCTTCCGCGGTTCCTCGTCGGGAGCGGCAATCGTCCCGTCGCCAATGTCCATGGCAGGAGTCGAAAATTCTGTAAACATGAAAAAAAAAAAAAAAACGTTCGATTACCGCAACTACGACTGTTAACGCGCGGACGCGGACACACAACAATGCGGCGGTGCAACGCGGACGCCAACTGTCGCTGCAACGTAACGCGACGTAACGATAACGCAATACGGGAAAGAGACGCGTGTCGGTCGGGACCCCGCTTTCGGGAACAGCTGACGTGTTCCGCGTGATTTTCAGGGTCAAAGGTAGGGAGGGCATCGCCGCCATCCTGTTGAATAGCCGCCCGTACGGCAGGGGCGTTGCCAAGGCGACTGCGTCTGGCCGCGTGTTATTGTCGACGGGGGCCCGGCGATGCGGCGGGACAGACGACGCGCCGGCACATTACTGTGCGGTGGTGTGTAGGTAAAACGGCAGCCGGCCTCGTTCGGAAACGCGGCGGCGGCGTGCACACAGCCGCCGGAACGGTGACCGGCGGCGACGTTTCGGCATTTCAACGGGGAGACGCGGGCGTTCCGAATCGGACCGGCTGTCCGCTCCGTTCGCACACACGCGTGTTCGCGGTTCACATTTCGATATTCGAATGCTAGTCAAAGGCTAGTGAATGTTATTCAAAGGCTTGTCGACGTCGCGGATACTAGACCGGGGCCGCGGTCGCGTTTGCTCGACTCGTCACTACGCCCCGGTTCACTACACGCGACGACGACGGTTTCCGTGACAGCGGTAAAAATCCCCCCCCCGGCGTCTCACTTCCGACCATGACATTTTTTACGGGCCAAGAGATGATATTTTCAAAATATAGGGCCGCCGGAGTGCATACATGTAGTCTGAATCCCTCGAATGACGGACACCCCCCCCCACCTCCGTCCTCCCCGACGGAAACGAGGCGCATCGACAACGTTCGTCCGTCGGCAACAAGAACCGACGGGAACCGCGCGTTTTTCGTTTACCGAGATAAGAAAACAAGCACTGTAAATGGCTAAATGGACCGTTGACAATACCGCGCGTCTTAAGATCGTATTAACATCGCAACATCGTCGCGGAGCGAACGTCTTATAATGTCCCTAAAGCGGTTTTGTCAGAGCCGGCCCGAGTGAGAATTTCGACAGTTCGCGGCAAAAATAACCGCTTTACGGGCCATTTGCGATTACGGCCCGAAATCGAAAACAAAACCGAACAAATTTAAAACGATTGCAATCTCTCAAACACGGATAATACAATGACGGTAATATTTGCGTAGCGGCATTTACGCTGTTCAATATTAAAAATTTAACCGCGACCGCGAAAATCCAAAGGCAATAATAATAATATTGTACGGGCACACCGACAGAACGTGTTGTTCCCGTGGCTGTTACACGCGGCGTACCGCGAGCGAAGCAGTTACCGCTACAGTTACGGACACTGTGGTTTACGGTGAACAACGTTCTTATCAATCCGATTTGCGATCGCTTTCAATTACATTATTTCTCGAATTTTCGATTTCGGCGGGCGCCGGGCGGCCGGCGCCACATTCGTCCACGGCCGATACCGCACCTCAATTACACACGCGTAACCGCTTCGGCAATGCTCGGTCCGCGTATAACATTGACATATTGTGCGGGAATCACGTTCTCGGGCCGTTATCGTCGTCGCGGTGTCGGACGTCTGCCTGCCCCGGTGCGTCCTGTACACTCGGTGTACCGCACCGCAGACCGGCGTTCGAAAATAAAACGGAGATTATCAGGCGAGCGCATAGCCACCGGACTGTTGCGGCCGCTGCCATCGGTAACCGCGTCGCCCAAGGAAACCGCGCGTGTACAGAGGGGTTCCGCGACGCGCACGGGCGTGTAATACACGGGTGTACAGGGTGTACCGTACGCCGAGCGCCTACGACGAGCGGAACAAACAACAACAACGGTAATCATAACGACGACGGTGACAAAACAATATGTTGTTGCGGACGGCGAAACGCGTTTGGCGGGAAATCTCCCCGCGAGACGGTCGGCGCCGGAACGCTCCCGGTCCCATCTCCCCCGTATTTTCGTATACTGCGGCGTCTGCTCGCGCACGATAGAGCCGTTATTGTTGCGAAATTTCACGGCGTTTTTTTTCCCTCGCCACACACACACACACAATGGGCACACCGCAGTTGTGTTTTTCCAAAACGCGTCCCCGAGTGGGAAAAAAGGGCCGCCCGCGCGTGCATTGTTTTACATCCGACGTCGGCGGTATGCGCGTACTGTTTCGAGTGAACGAGGAATTTAAAAATAAAAAAAAAAAAAAATTATGTATTTATATATACAGGGTGTATTCGCTAAGCGTGCTTAACACACAATTTTTGCTCTCTCACCACCCCCCTCTCACTGCCGTTAAGGTCTGCGCAAGCCTATGGTTATAACGCGATGTTAAGCACGAGAAATAACTATAGTTTTTTTTTTTTTTTTAAGGCGCTTTTAATTCTGACCGAAAAGCGACGTCGCTTTCTCGGCCATCGAAAATCTCAGTTGGTCCGGTATCACTTAGAGGCGGCCGTATATTCATCATTTTCGACTGTATACGTTATTGAACCGCCGTACGAATTGTGTCTGATCTCTGATAAATTATACACAACGCGATTTTCTCGAAGGGTTTTAGGTAAATTTCGTTTCTGATTTTTTTTTTTTTTTTTGCAATCGTTATGGAATTGTTTTGAATGCCTCTACACAAATGATGCTCCCAAACGACGCTAAGAGTGGATACAATTTTGTCCATGTATCTCGCGTTAATGTCAAGGATATATGTGCTTTCTGGGGGTTTCAATTTCCCTCTCCTACAATTTGTATGCCAAAACGACGCCATTTCGTTTTTTCTTTTGTCTTTTCTGAAAGTATTATGCACGGCTGTAAACGGAGAATAGAGTTCGATACACATATCTACAGAAATACAAAAATACTATAGTTTCATCCGCGATAATCCGGTAAGTATAAGTATTTTGTCGTGTATATGATTTGAAGTTGTTTACCGAACCACAATAATGGGGAACAATCAAACCTCACGACGCACGATTCACTTAAACACACACACGCATACAAACATAGGGATAATTTATATACAGGGCGATCGACATAGCGTAAGGCACTCAACATATTTATTAAAAAAAAATTCGGATTTTGTTACGTTACTTTTATTTTTTCGTCACCCATATTTTAGGGGATGAAACCTCCGCGACCTACTTTTGATTTTCAAACGGACACCTATGTCCTATATTTAAAATTGCGCGAAAAGACCGAGTGCTCGAATCAATTTCGGCGTTGAAATCGTATAATTTCCATCGACCCACGGTGGTGGTGGCGCGCAGCGTTTCAAATGTTTCAATAATGTCCCGCCACTCTCCCCACCTACCTACCTAACCTGAAAGTGGAACGACGTCTCGCCGACGGGAAATCGGAAATTCGAACGCAGAAACGCGTTATACCAAACGAATATCCAGTACCGAAAACCGGAAAAGCGGTTTCATCCCCGCGGAACACGAAAAACAAACCGCGACGTACCGTTTCAGTGCTATCGCACACCCGTACACACGTATCCGAACGTTCCAATAAACGAAATCCGAACGGCCGCGTGTACGCGGTATACTTTGCGGGAGGTAGCCCAACGAGCGTCTTACACGCTGTGCCGACCGCCCTGTATAAATTGTACACGGACCGGGTATACCCACAACACGGTGTACGCGAACGGTTGACATTTTGCACATGCACAATAATATATTACCGCGATACGTACGCCCGTTTACAGACGTAGATATACGTACAGTTAGGCACGCCGGCACATATAGATTATTAAGTGTATAGGAACACACGATGATGATAATAATAATAATATATAAACTTTGGCTCCGAATGTAATTCTGTCACGCGGAGAAACGGTACGCTATACTACACCGCGCTGCACCGTCACTGCACCGTCGCCGTTACTACCCCCGTACGACCAGATATCCAGCCATAACGTGTACAATGAAATATGAGGCACACTCCATATGGAAACTATACGGACGCGGCCGTCGTGTTCGATCCGCAATACGACCGCAGCGGTACACAACACGACACACGCTGCTACACTACTGCTTGCTGATCGTGTGTACCGCAAATAATATTATTATTATTATTATTATTATTATTATTATTATTATTATCATCATTATTAATGTGCGGAAATATATACGCGCGGGTATATCGCGAAAACCGAGTCTCGAGACGCGCGGTGTATAGTAGCGGTAACCCACTTTATAGTCGAGTTTATATTTACTGTTCTTCTTTTTTTTTTTTTTTGTTTTCGCGACGACCGACGACAAAAAAAAAAAAAAAAAATCTACTCGAAATATCGTTTTACTCCGCCTAGCACCCCCCCCCCCTCCCCGGTATTCCTCGAACAGAAACAATAATATTACGTTGGATTGAACGATATCCGCGCGTAGTATAACGGGGCCGGCGGTGATCTATACCGCTCCCGGTGACAGCCGTTATACGTAGATAGGTATATATATATGTATTTGAAATTGATTTCGGATTTTCTTTCAGGACGAATAAACGTACCGCCTCCCCCACCCCCTCCACCACTACACGCGATACATCCGGGGTCGGATTTTGAGGGTGGCGGCGGAGCACGGCCCCCGGGCCACTACCGAGGCTCCGGGGGCCTAGCCTAGGTTTTTGTCGAAAAGCGTGTGCATTTTGATTAATCGTTCAATTCGGATATCTTATTACTCTGGATATTTTTTCGCGTAATCTGATACGGTTTCCCGTAGTGGAAACCGTGCGTACGTTTTTATTCAAATTTAAATTTTATTTATTCTCTACCCGTTTATTAACAACTTACTATCTGCCTACAGTAACTTTTTCAAACGTCATTTCCGAAAGCGAATTTCGTCTAGTATCGAGGAGATGATTTTATTCATTTCTCTTGCAGCAGTTTTCTCAATAAGTTTTTGTATTATTTATCTTGAAGAAAAAATCCGTCTCGTCGAAAAATTTGATGTACGAGGCGTTTTGTTATGTTTCTAACCGCGGTAACCCAGGCGCCGTTGCGCCGACAATGCGGTTTTTGTCGAATTTTCGACGAAAAAAAGAGACCATTTTACTGTATATTGTGTCTTTTATAATAAATTGTCACATATAAGTGCATGTACGAGTGTATAACGTATTTTTCCCGCTACTTTTGAACATTTCTAGCGGTTTCATCTGGATCGAATGATGAACTTAAACTCCGAAATCGGCGTTGTTTTGAGAGCGGATTAAAGTGATAAAAGTTTGATTGAATTTCAGTATGAATTTAACCACGTTGTTGCTGATGCAGGGTGTTTTTTGTAGTTTATACACTCTAACTGCAGACTCTTCAAATAAAGTCAGGTGGATGACTTTTTGTATAATGCATGGCGTAAGTATCAGCAACGTGCTGTTATAGGGGGATTTTAAATTTCAACCCCTCCCCCCTACCATTTTTATAATGATATTTATTTTCCTGTAAATATAGTTAAATATTATTGTAGCATATAGTATACATAGTCAAAGGCGGAGAGTGGTCATTATGGGAATGGAAATTTACCTGATGGCCTGGTGTTTGTGTAAAAAGGTCATGACGAGACGCATATTATATTCTTATTTCGGTACAATATGTTTTAATATATATTTTCGCGGGGAAAAGGGGGGTCGAAACATTTCTCCCATCTTATCTTGAGCTATGCCTCAAGCACAAAAACGAAATTACTTCTCTTCAATTCAAAATTCCGGATTCGCCACTGGTTTTTGATTAAAACGCGAATTAAATTTTATTTGCAGGTAAATACATTTTTAGATTCTGAGCGAAGCGACGAATACATTTGGTTTTGTTACAATGTTTATTTTTTATTTTTTCTGAGGACAAATTTTCTACCAGATATTTTGCTCCGATTGTCAAACGTAAGTAGCACTTTTTCTGAAAACAAATTTGACTTTTTTCGGTTTTCTCAGATTTTTTCCCAATAAATGGGAAAAACGGGAAAACGTACGAAATGTATTATTCTAAAATCGTTAATATTACGGCATTTTATTTGCATTACTTATAATCGAACTCGGCTCAGAATCGCTTTTCGTTAGTACAGATTAATCGTTGCGTACACATTAAATTCCCCTATACATCATGATAACCCACCAACTTCTCAGCTACAACAGAGGCCCACTCCGTCGTACGGAGCAAATCCGTATTTTTTTTTAATCGTGTGACCCGAATACATTTTTATCTCCCGGCCCAAAGTCTGTTGCTCACCAATCCGTCTCCCCATGCCTTTATACAACACAATTGTCGCATTGTTACAGAATTAAGCAGTGTTCCGTTGCACACGTCTCTTCGCGCAAATAACATTATGTCTGTAACACGTAGCTATTGGCGTACGATAAATATTAGGCGGTGGAGACGATTCCACTCTGGTGACGGAATTCTCGCGCCGAGCCGCTAGCACGCGGGCGTTTTATTTTGTCGTCCGCGCGCGACAAAAGCCCAAACACGACGACGATAAAAATAAACAACAAACGCACTCTTCTCCAGCGTGTAAAATTCCGGAGAACGGACAGTGAATCCGAGTCGGGATAAATATAAAGTTTGGCACGTAAATAACTCCGGTCTGCCAATATATGCGACGGAATTGATACCGCGGCGGCGGCGGCGGCGGTGCTAATCTCGAGTAACGTGCGCGGTCAAGAGACGCCCAGCGCTCGCGCGATATTATTTCCGGTGCTGTCTTTTTTGTTTTTTTTTTTTTTTTTTACAGAAAAAAAATAAATAAAAAGCGGGGAAAAAAATTCGTCGTAAACATGCGTTTCGACACAATAACACCGCGCGATATCATTGTCCCGTCTTCAAATATTATAATGTTTTTACGTGCGCGCGTGTGACGTCATGTTATTACTGCGATGTTTAATCGAGTGTGCGTTATAATAGTAATATGTCCGGCAGTGACCCTCTCCGAGAGATATTATTATATTATTACGCGACAGACGGTTAGCAGATTGCATCGAAATCATCGTGGCAAACGGGATTCTGCACGCCATTGTCGGGGCCCGTTTATTCGGATAGTAGTCGACAGTTATAAAAAAAAAAATACTAAATACAAAACTACACACGATTCGCGTGTTGTATGCGGGTAGTTTATCGAGAAGGTAACACACGACGTACAGGGTAATTTAGTTCATACGTTTATACTGTACGCGGCGATTGCAAATGAGACAACGATTCTGAGCGGAGTAGTGTATTATTTTATAGTCGTAGAGCACGACTCGTGTTTTGCCCTCGTTGCCCAGAAATCAAAGAAAATCAAACAACAACAAACAAATGACCTAGGGTATGTGAACTGTTGGAAAATGCTTCGAATAAAAGTGAAATCAGATGAAAAACCCGATTTTTTTTCCCGGTTGGTAGTATAAAGTAGCATTTTCGCTAGCCGTAAAAGTGATTTTAAACGTTTCGAATAAAGTCAACTGTGCGTATACAGAAGTGTTCGAGAGTGAATACCGACAAACATAAAATCGCACCCCATCTGCAGACGGATCGCAACAAAACATTTATCCGGTTTGGGATCAGAGAGGGGAAATAACACGAACGAAATCGAGATCGAAGAAATAATAATTTGAAGCAAAAGTGCAGGACTCGGGACTTTTGACACCTAAATCGACAAACAAACGCTTAAGGACATAGAAACAACACTTGAAAATATTTATAAATTAAAAAGGGCAGGGAATTTAAACGTTTCCACTCCAATGGCTCTAACTTATTTCATAAAATTTATTGACACTACAAAAATAATAAACACAAAGTAATTTTTTTAAAAACAAAGTTGTACTATTGATAAAAAACAATTACTCTGTGTATTAATCATTTTCGCACCGTTTTAGACAATCGTGTTAAATAAGTTAGAGCTGTTGGACGGGGGAACTTTTAAACCGTTTTTTTTTTTTTGTATGAATTTTAAGAGCTGAAAGTCTGGATTATAAATAATTCGTCCAGTGAAAGGGGATACATATACATACAAATAATATGTATACAAAAGGTTTTCGACCGAACATTTACACCCGAACAACGTGGGGGGAAAAAAAAAACGTGACCGCGGTCATACCCATATCCAAAAGACAATCGACTGGCACGTTTTCTGTAAAATCGTTTGTTCGATCGTCACGAACAAAGTCGTCGTCGAAGGATACTTGCAGCCGCAACGGCTATCGACCTCTCTCTCTCTCGATAATGTACAATAATTATTATCGCAGCTATGGCTGCGCTAAAACAACGGAACAATCGTGTGTGTATTTGATACGCGTACACGAGAAACACACATCCGTGTTTGTGAGACGGCCAAACGTACGCGTTATACCGCGCGGTTACTAGACCGGAAAATAATTTAAACTTTTAAAAAAAAAAAAAAACCCGCCGAAAAATCCGAGGTAAATTGTATTTTAGCGGGGCCAATTTTATCGCGCGTCGTTTTTTCCCGTTAAAATTTATCCACACGCGCGTTCGTGGGTGGCACTCGATCGTTATTTATATTTATTTTAAACTTTTTTTTTCGGAATCGTGTGTATATACGACGAGACGAACCATATATAATATAGAGGGGTAAACGACCTATATTATCCGTGAACCAGATCGCCGTAATATACGCGGTTTACCATTTTAGAACGTACTGCACGTGGGCTAAACAACTGTTGGTCGTGTATAATAACAATAATAATAATTATAATAACGTCGGCTTGTCCGACTTGTTAATGAACGATTCGCAATGAAAAGTTCAAACGGCCACGGGACATCGTTTACCCACTTACGAAGGAACCCGCGCACTTATACAGCACGCAGTGTCGGGCCGGGCTGGAATTATTGCAGACGAATTGCGTAACCTGTACTTATTATCGAAATCGTGGCGTTCATGTCGAAATCGGGCGAGAAGTTTACACGAAACGCGCTCGAAAACGAATATTTTCGACGGCAACACGTTGCGTTGTTTTCCGGTTTTTCTAAAACAATCGGTGTACACGAAACGGTCACGTCCGCCGTTTTTGCCTTTTTGTTGTGTTTTGGAGATGGAGAGAGAGAGAGAGAGAGAGAGTGAGATAGAGAGGAAAAAGGATGTACTCGATGTGCCGTGACCTAGCGGATTCAGCGTTCGGTGCCAAATAAATTTACCGAAAAGCAAAAAAAAAAAAAAATAATAAAAGCCGTCACAATGTTTACGCTCAACACGCTAAAACCTAAAATAAAACATTGTAGAATTCGAAAACTTTCGTTGGCGCCCCCGTTAGGCACTGGGGCTCTGGACACATAGGTATTATATCGAACGTGCCCTCGCACATATTCTCTTCTTAAAATTTTGTTACCGGTACGCGTTTAGACTTCGGATTTCCATCTAAGCGTCAAACTGTTTAACTCCAAGTTACGCCGTGTCGTTATTTTGCTATGCCGCTCGTTATAGTTGTACCGGAACAGTCAATGCGGTTATCGCATATACGTTTACCAATACGGTAAACGCAGACGTTTCGTTCTCCGCGAACAAAAAAAAAAACAGACAAAAACTGATATTGCTCACGGGTACACAGACCGCTGCGCAGTTGTTGTAGGTGCGTGTCCCGAAGACAACGATAAATCGTCGCAAACAGAATACGATTTCGAGTTCGAACGTTTTGTTTGTTAAATATAAACGCGTAAAGTTATAAAACAATTTCCGTGCGATTTACGAGTTTCGTAAAAATTGGAAACTTATTCGAACGCTTTAAAAAAAAATAAACAACGAACAATACCCGCGACCTTTATGATTTTGTATCAAATTTTCGAGCATTCACGATAACGAGGACGGTGTCGTACATATTTTATTTACAAATCGAAAGCGCATCGCGCATCATATTATTATGGAGTAAAATCGATAAATTTTCCTCGCTTTCTACAGAATAAGAGAAAAAAAAAAAACCCGCGTCGTACTGAAATGAATCGAAAATTCAGTGTTAATAAACCAGTGTTTCTTAAACTGTGTTCCGCGAATAACTCGCAGGGGTTCCGAAAGGGCCTGGAAAAAGTTAATTACAATTTCACAACAATTGGCCATACGTAGATAACGGCGATGAAAAAAGCAAAATTAGCAACGACATACAGCGCATGTGCGAGCGCAGTGAGTTTAGTTAATTTTAGCGAGTGTTAGTGATTTTCCCTAGACAACTTTTCTCCCGTTGTCCCGTCACGTGTGCGCGTATAACAATTTATTATCGCCGATACGTGTAAACGAAATAAGTTAGATATGTTTTTAAAATAAAATATTATATTTTTATATTTTAGGGGTTTTAGGAGCATAGAAAAAAAAAATAAATATTGTTTGGCGTTCGGTAATTTCAAAAAGTTTAAGAAACACTAATACAAACAATATTTTATAGTGTATACAAAAATTACACACACGGGTTAACACGTATTCGTCACAAAAAAAAAAAAAAAACAAACAAACAACGGTAAAACATAATATTAAAAATTTACCGAAACATTCGAAGAGGGGGCGCACACTTTGAAATTCAATTCGGGTAGCCATATTAGAATGGCCAGTAGGTATTTCGCCCACGAACCGCACACCCCCGAATCTTTCCGAATCGAATCAAACGAACATTCGCTATATTCTTTAATAATTATGTATGTCTCTAGCGATTGCATCGGCCGCCCGACATTTTCGGTTTGGCGTCCGCAGAACAAAAACGATAGAACCGTAATTTTTTTTCGCGGCTATACTGCAGGTATATGAACAGCGAAAACACTCCTTAGTATTACGGATAGAGTCCACGGCGCTTCCGATTTGACATTCAAAAATATGACCGACGACTCTCGAGAGAGTTAAAAGCATAAAAAAAAAAAAAACCGCATCACCTACAACAAAATCGGATAAGCCTACTCTTTATACAATACTATACGTATACAGTGCATACTATATACGACCGAAATGCTGTGCCGTGTCACTTCTTTTCTGACATATTACAGCGCGGTGCGTATATTATTATTATCAATGGAACCGTTTGTGCGTGTCGCCGGACCAGAGCCGTTCTGATGTGCAGGTTTATGTAAATGTTGTTGTTTTTAACGTCTACATTTTCCGATAGCGATCCCAGAACGAAAAAACGAAAAAAACAAAACAAAACAAAAATAATAATAAAGTACAGACCGCGAGCAAAAGAGAAATATTTTAATTTTAAATTCGCTAGTCGGCGCCAGCCACGGTTTTTTTTTAATTTTATAACGACACTCGGCGATGCTGAATATTCCGATAAAAGAGACGGCACGTTTTACATATAAGGGTCCGAGCTATCACCGCGCCGCTGTCTTTCGATATTATTGCCGAATTTTGTTTGAATTTCGTTTTGTATATACGAAACGACCGCACACTATACACACACACACACACACACACATTCGTATATATATACGTTTAGAAGTACCAGCTACTTATATATAACGGATTTTTTCTACGTTAATTAAAAATCGAATCGAAGAAAGTAGGCGAATTGAAATTGGATTTGCCGTTTTCCCTCACCGGTACAGATTATTTCTTTCGTTCCGTCGACACTGCGACAACAGCAGCAGCAGCAGCAGCAGAACCGATAGCGCAGTATCGGTCGAGCAAGTTTTTTTTTTTTTTATAAGTAAAAAAAAAAAAAAATCTACGTGACAAATGAAGCATGGAGAAGAACGGAATATAATAATATAATATATTGAATTGGTTTTTATCCTTTTTTTTTTTCTCCGCAACGAAAATATTACAATATTTTTATCCCCCGCAGTCAACAGATGTGCGTCATGTGTTTGGGAAAAAAAAAAAAACAAAACGAAAACAACCATTTATGCCGTTCGTCGGGAGTATCTATCGGGTACACGCACATGTGGAAAACGTGCAATTAAAATTTTATGACATTATACGCACACTATATAGTTTTCGAACAAGAAAATTTAACGAGTAACACCCCAAACCCCTCCCCCGCTACCAGCACCAGCACCGCCGCCACTGACCGTATAGTTGATTTCTCATACATAACGTAACGCACAGTGTAATGCAATTTATATATTTAAGTATACAGTACATACACACGCGGTGAATACGTTGTATCGGTTATTACTACACCTACTCGGCGTGAATATTATAAACGCCCCGTGACTAATTCCCGTAACTACGCTCGCCGGTAGCGTATTTGCAGATCCTATCCGATTTCGTACATAAAACGTAATTTCGAGTGGGTTTCAGGAGGTTTGCAAAACTAGCTGCCGGTTTATTTCCAAAGGAACCGGAATAAATCTAAAACCTACTATCTAGTCGACGAATAGCCCATCCACGGGCTTAAATAAACCAGAACGAGAGAGGAGACATAGAAAAACTTAACCTACCCGTTGGTTCGAACCTTACGACACTCCAGGGAAGTTACTATAATAGTGCCAAATAATTGTAAACCTTAAACCTTAATAATGGACGAAAAACTACGACGAGTTGCGTATTTACATAGCGCTTGACCCGAACTAGAAGTAGGTCTGCAAATACGCCACCCGGTTTACGTGTCATCGACTGTATCCTATTCGTACTACCGATCACCGGTTACGTGGAGAAAATATTAGTGTATAAACTGTATTCGGTCAAAAAAATCCTTTTTTTTTTAAGACAGTTGGCAAAGTGGTCTTGTAGCTGATTCCACTAAAAAAAGAAAAGAAAAAGAGTCCAAGACGTCCCCCTTTGGGTATTAAGTTTGTATACTGAAAAGGCAACGATAAATCATCCTTGAAAGTAAAATAAGATTTTCGGTTGAGTTCGGTTAACTGGTTAGAGGTTAGACAACTAGACGTCAGTTTTTTTTTTTTTTTGTAACCATTATCGGCGGGTATAGTAAAATTATAATATTAAAAAAAAATCAGAGTAAACCGCGGACCGACACACGAAAACTAGTAGTGTAACCGGTATCGTCGTCGTCAGATTCACTTTTTTATCGTTTTTTTTTTTATTTCAAGGTCACAACATAACTAAACCACCGGAACTTTTACCGACGGCAGAGACCGTCGTCCCGGTGAAAGGAATGACCGGCCCGAACTCCATGGTGTCACAATACTATATAATATTATAATATTTTATTTGTATAGCGGAAAAAAAATCCTGAAAGAGGTGTCTATGCTTTCTATGCATGTAATATTATGGTGTACCGTCGCAATAACCTCAACCATGCGACCGACACACGGTTGCCGACGATACCCTTTCGCCTCTCCGGAGGATTTGTCCAAATAGTATTAGACGACATTATAAATGATATAATAATTACATCGAAAAATATCCCGTTTCCGTAATATAATAGGTCTTAAGAGTGGGCATAAAATGACAAAGGTCATACTTTACTACAATACTTAATATACATTGGGCATTTAACGAAGAAAAAAGAAGTCATTAAATTAAAAAGAAAAAGTTATGACCCTTTATGTAATAGAGAAACGTGAGCGTTATGAAAAAAAGCCATAATATACGGAGCCACAGAGATTCTATGAAAGGCCGAATACTATATATACTAGAAGTAGACGTCATGAACGGGTAGGCTACGTATTTAGAGCGGATGAAAAAATCATGAAACACGTAGTAAAATATAACAGGGAGACCTCGTACGAGACGGAAGGGTTCTGTTTTGAATGGTTTGGTAAAAATGCAAGAATGAATTCGGGTAAATTTAGCTCATCGGCATATAGAGAGAAATGAAAGAAGTTTGTAGTGGATGTGATGGCCGATGGACCTTAAGCTGTACATGCATGATTGAATGAAATTTGAAAAGAATTGCAGAAGGAAGCGGATTTATCGCCAGTTCAGAAAGGTCAGAGAATTTATTGGTTGCGGGGACATATAATGATGCGAATAAACGGGGAAAAAGCCGTCAAAGCTTACTTGGAATGGAAACCACCAAAAGGGAAGAAACCATGGGGTAGGACATGTGTAAGAAGCGTATAAGACGTATAGATAGTAAAAGAATCACAAGAACGGAGGAAATAGTTCAAGACCAGGAGTTACGGAGGAATGTAATCAAACCGACATTTGTATAATACCTGACACGCTGGTATGCAAAAGAGAGGTTCGCCACATTTTTTCATTGTTAAAAAAAATCCTCAACCACTGTCGAATGTGCGAATTAATTAATTTGCGCTAATCTCAATAATACATCAATATTATGATATAAAATAAAATTATTCTCGATAAAACGCGATCCTTTATGTTACGATAAAAACGATAACATTTCGAAAAAAAAAAAAAATACCAAAGAGTACGAGTTTTTCAAGTTTCCCCTCCCCGAATGAACCCGGGTCGTCGATTAAATGGAACGGCGGGCCGCGAGGTTCTCGGGGGGGAGGGTTTTTTTTTTGTTTTCTCCGCGAGACAAAGGATTCCGATGTTTACAAATTATACACGTGTTTCCCGCCTAATAACATATATTACGACCGGATAAAAATATGGCGGTGTCGTGGAAACGTCCGCTGCTGCGTCTGTAGTACCCAACCACCCTCGCACACCCGCCCTCCTGCCCAGTACGAAACTGGTTTTTATTTCGATTTTTTACACGCGATGTGACGATCGCGCGCCGGCCGAAATTAATCGAGTGGTTTTCCTTGAGACGAACTTTGTTGGGTGTTTTGTTTTTTAATTTTTTTTTTTTTCAACTAGACGATCGCGTTGTCCAGTTGAAACAAAATAAAAACTCCGTGAAGCTTCGATACACAATAACGCAATGTATTTATGATAATTTCAGAAACTAGTTATCGGAAACGTTATCATCACTGGCCACGACAACGCGGTAATAAATTAATGATCCGGTTTTTTTTTTTTTTTTTTTTATAAT
Source organism: Cinara cedri (assembly GCA_902439185.1). Lineage (NCBI taxonomy): Eukaryota > Metazoa > Arthropoda > Insecta > Hemiptera > Aphididae > Cinara > Cinara cedri. Next base: position 959,048 of record CABPRJ010000949.1, read on the forward strand.
AATAATTCTCCGTATTCATAATATTTGTGTTCATACACCGCGATTAAAACGCGTACTCTTTACGATCGAAAATCACGTATAAATAGCGCATTGTCCGCGTATTTTCTTTTTCGACGCATGTCAATAACTCCTAACTATTATATAGGAACAATATTTCCGAAATATATTCCAATACATAGGAAATTATTGAAATTACCCAACGCACACGACGATAATATTGTGATAAGAAAATAATAAATTATTCAAAAGGCAAATGTTACTGCTATATAAACATTATAATGTTTAATATTCTATCTCAGACCGGATTATTATTTAGCTAAAGGAGAGAATAATATTCGTATAAAATATTATTATTAGTAGTATAGCCGGCACTACTGTAGTAGGGTTGTCGTCCTGCCGTCGTCGTATAGTTTATAAGTAGTAATAATCTTATTTGTTCACTTCGAAATTCTCGAATATTGTTCGTAGCCGCAAATGCACTAATACTATTGCTATTTATACTATACTACTGTAATTTAAATATATTATTACGTATTATTATACAGACCGAAACATTTTCCTTTCGATTACATCCCCGTACAATATACAGAGTGTATCTGCAGGATCTGGTAATTTTCTGACGTAAACCGCCGGATAAAGGAGGGGATTTGGTGCGAGACAGGCCTAGAAACCGGAGAACAAGAAGAGAAAATTAGAAATAACACTGCAGTCTAAACGGGGCTGGACAGTTGATGGGAGAAAAATATATATATTGAAAAATAACGTTTTTATCGAAAGGTCGAAAATTTGACGGGAGAGAGCGTATTTTTCACTTCGGTCTGATATGAATTATTCGGGTCGGCAGCCGCGATAAAAGGTCAACAATTAACTAGGTACCTATTAGAATAATGTTTTTGTTGTTTACGCACAGTAATTATGTATTCAATTGTTACGCTTTTGGACATTAACACCTAAGATGATTTTTTACTTTTCAATTATTTATTCGAATTTCGTGTTCAATAATTATTGGATACTCGTTCAATAATATGCTATATCTACCATGAATGTTCATTATCTGCCGTAATTTTACGTCGATTTGAAATGCTAACTACAAATAAAAATTGTCTTACAATGCGGTATTTCTACTTTGTAAATTTTTTCCGAATCACGTTTCCCACTATTTTTAAGAACTTCATTTACAATTCACCAACGCAAATTGTTTCGGTTTTTAATAGATATTCGTTCATTAGAAAATAAATCGGGTTTTTTTTGAAACTTGCATACATTTTTTTCATTTTGAACGATACTTCGACATGAATAACTCATAGTTGATTCATTTTTATTGTAAAAAGCCTAATATTAATTCCGAAATGATAAATTGTATACAGGTATGCACTACAGTCGGTAGCATATCATACTAAACCACTTAACGTGCGGTAGACAGCATATTGAACGGGTACCAATAATATTGTTCTGCGTAGAATGAAACACAATCGCGGACATTGAAGTACAAATCGTAGGTACTTAACGTTATTGGTTAAATGTTCGACGAAACAACGTAACTGTTCAAAACCTGTACAAAACTGTACCTAACCGGCGGTATTGTCGGACCTAATAAGGCCGGGTGTTTTAAACGACATGTTGTTAGTTATTTTATACAGATACAATACAAAACCTTTTTAGTTTCGAAGATATGAATATAATATATTTATATATTTTTTTTTTTCATATCGTGTTACTATATACGTACGTTTAATTATTATAAGAACGGAAGTAGTTATAGTTCATAACACAGTGAACTCTATTATTATATTCGACGGCAGTGAAAACAATGGATACTTTTTCTCGTAAAATTATTAATATTACAATATTTAAAAAGTGTAGTTTCTCACCCGACGATTAAACGATTTAAATGAAAAAAAAAAAAAAAAAACTCACTACAAACTGTTTTACCGGTAGCCGTCTGCGGTTTTTTAAACGATGTTTATAATTTATTTTAAACGTTTAGAAAAGAAAGAAATCAGAAATTCTCCAGAGAAAACTTTTTCCACACACTGTATATAGCGTAGTAGTGTACGTAAAAACAGTATAATACGCAATGTAAATTTCGAAATAATTACTATCCAATCATAGAGCTTCGAAAAAAAGAACACATAGTTCTAATAGGCATAACTTTTATACCACGATAATAATACGATCATACACCTGAGTAAAGGATACGAAATGACATCTAAAAAGGCAGAAATTAAATTAGATAATTAACTATCACTTATACTGATTGCGATGCTGCTTAGACTTCAACCGAATGGACTGAGATGAGAAAAGATTGAGAATTTTTGTATGGGGGAAGTTTGGAGGAACATGGCGAATGAGGTTAAACAGAGAACTGTAGAATATTGTGAAACTGCAGTGTTATAGGCTTCGTTAAGTGGACAAAGGGCGCAAGGGTTGGGTCACTAATGATGGGGAGATGAACAAACGAGACGGTCAGTGTAGCAACGTAATTGATAACCCGAGAAAAATTAGACTTCGAGAACGATACGGGAAAAATGGAGTGACGTGGAAGATTTCAAAAGTGTGGGGTTTAGAAACTGTAGAGAGGTAGTTCCAAGACAGAGATGGGTAACGAAGGGTCGTAGTAATGGTGACAAAACTCGTGGAGAGTTGGTGTATGTCACTAGAAAAAGAAAATAGAATAGAGAAAACAGCGATTTTAACTCACAGTCTTTTAGAACGATATTTAATGTAGTTTTTTTTCTCGGTTTTTTTTTATAATTTTATTTATTTTCATGCACACTGTTTCGAATGAAAACGTATTCATTATTGAAATTATACATTCGTGTGTACGCTAGGGACGTAAGTCTGCGCACAGTTATTTCATTCGACAAAGTTTCCTAACTATCCAAACATTGTTATTCGGGACGGATAGTATATTATATTATAATATTGTATAGTTTACTGAATGTCGTATTGTGCATATAAGTTTCAAGGAATAACGTGCACCGCGAATATCCCGACCAGATATACACATTAAATTGCAGGTCTGGACAAACAGCAAAATCTTCACCCCCCCCCCCCTTCCGTCAAAAATCTAAAATATTGCCGAATAACGAGATATAGGCGATGTTCTCTCGTCAAACAATCCAAAACACCTCTCTCACGTCCCGTTTCGCGGGGAAGGGTGATGAAAATTTCATCGTTTAATATCGGCGGCGGAACACGTTAATTCGCTTACATCGGTACGGTTCCTTTGGCTTTTCCCTCTCGTTCCGTTCGGACTTTGACAGTTTGGCATTTGGCGCGCTCGCGCGTAGAAAATAAAAAGGACATTTTTGGATTAAACCCAAATCTCCGGCACGAGGGTGGGGCTGGAGGGGGAAATGTATTAAACTTGACGTGCGGTGCTGCTGTTCATTCCGCGACGATGGATTAATTATTACCGTCGTCGTCGTCGTTTCCGATCTAACGAAAATAATAATAATAATAATAATGATGTTTTCCGAGCAGCGTTGTGAAATGCATATAATACACGCCACCGCACGGCATCACGCACATGCAGTTATTTAGAGAGACACGGTCCAACGACGTTATATATAAAAAAAAAAAAAAAAAAAAAAGGTCCGAACCGCACGGGCGTTCGCTCGTGCGTTAACCCGTCGTTAGTACTGGTACTATTTAACGTTATATAACGCGCCGGACGAATAAATAAAGTGTTACGAACTAATCGCGTTTCGCAGATAATAATAATAATAATAATAATAATAACATTATTGTATTACCCCGCTGTCCTATATATAAATATATGTACAAGCATAAGCCGCATACGTCATTACACTTTCTAAATAAATTGATTATCGAAACGCGCGATTGCTAATGGAAATTCTCGTTCTAGCGCGACACACTATCGTTATACTACGCGTACATCGGTAAAGGCTTGAAACAATATTAAAAAAAAAAAAAAAAGGTCCGAACCGCACGGGCGTTCGCTCGTGCGTTAATCCGCGAAAACATTCTGAGCTTGTGAACGTGATTTCGACGGCCACCCCGCAGTCACCTAGCGCACGCATCCTCAGACGCGGCTATGGTCCGGAGCGTCGCGTCGCAGAGTTTCGGCGGCAAATAGTTTTCTTCCAAACGCGTACGGTCAAGCGAAATGAGACGCGATGTACACCACCCGTCATCGCGTTACGTTTCCGTACGCACCGTGAGTACGTAGCGGCGACGATCGCCCCCCCCCCCCCCCCATCCACTGCCCCTCCCCCCGGGGGGCCCGCGCAAAAGCTTACTCGGTCTGAACTTTTTCGGTAACTCTTTCGGTTTCGCGACCCGCACTCGTGGCGGCGTGTACTGGCAAGATGCGAGAACACAATGCGTACACACATGCATACGTGCACACATACACACATGCATGCATATGTATATTATACACGGGACCGTTATACTTAAGCTGTTTACACGAATAATAATGTATTTAAGTATCAAACTTGGCGCTTGTTTTCGACGCGATAAGTATTACACGCGGACGTAGGTGTACAGGGCCCGGTGAATTATTATACACAAATAATACCGCGCCGCCGTATTAAAACCCGGGACGCGTTGCCTTTACACCGCGCAGTTATACACACAAAGCGACTGCATCGCGAATAATAATGGATTATACATAATATTGTAGTACACTATCAAAATAATAATCTCAACGGCTAACGAATTTCCACGCGACAGTAATAATTTTCGCAGCGATTGTGCAAACGTACGGGTGCGAAAAAAAGAAAAAAGGGCGCCCTAGTATAACGGGGACCGGCGCGGCCACTGTTGTCGTGGGTGAGAGGTTGAGAAGGTATTGTGTAGACGGGAAATTTGGGAAGCGCGTAAAAACCTGAACCCGGAATGTAAAAAACTTGGACGGCACAAATCTGGTGGAACATAAAATTTTTAAATCCGTAAAAATCTGGACGATGCAAATCCGGACGGTACAAAACTGGAATAGAAAATTGTAATACTTGGAGAAATGCTTGAACGTTTGTCACAAGGTTCTTTATGAGTTATACGCGCGGAAGTTGTTTTAAATATTAAATGCCAAATTTATATCATTCAGATTTTTACGGATTTCAAAATTGTGTACTCCATATTCGTACCTTACAGGTATGTACCGTCCAAATTTTTACGCGCTCCCGTAAATTGGAGCAAGATTTCTGGTCGAAAAGTTGTTCCCGGATAAAAAAAAAAAATAACATTGTAAAACCAATATACATTCTTCGGTCTACTCAGAATCTAAAGAAGAGTCGATATTATCCGATTATTTCCGTGCCGAGGGCGTCTGCAGAAATATAAGCCTGTGGAGAGGAGAGTAAGTCCAAAATTATACACCTATTGTCGATGTGAAAAAAAAAAAATCGAACACAATTTTATCTAAATTGCCGGACTTCCGGCTAATATTTAATCGAACTCAGAATCCTGTGATTTGTACGATTTCTTTACAAAATTTAACTCAAAACACTTATATCAAAAAAAAAAAAAAAAACTGCAATTTATTACTCGGCAAATGTCTATATGAAAAGTTCGAAAATTGCTGTAACCTGTTGAATATTTTACCGCGTCTAAAAAACGCATTCTGCGATTATTTACATCGCTTTTTACATATTTACTATTTTTTTTAAACCAAATTCCATAAACAAAAGAACGAAAAATGACTTAACCAATGTACCAATAATAGACAAAATATGGAAAAATAATGAAAATAACAAAAGAATGTATGGGAATATTATGAACAAGACATAATATTATATTTTGTAATCGATTTTCGAGTTTAGAGGAATAAACGTTCACTATTTTGTGAGAGGCACTAAAAATAAAACAAAAATTAGAAAATTCCGTCTAAAATCCAATAACAATATTTTTCATTATACTATACCGAATAGCCCCTACAGTTTCGTAATCACCCTTTTTATGTAAATAAAGTTCTCGACTAGACTTCATCGGACATGTTTGCACATTTCAATGAAACCGCAGCTGATGACGTGGGGCGTATTTGTCGACTAAATAGTTATACTTGTCGGTAAGTAAATTTAACTAAACAAAAATAATAATAAAAGCGTTCCTCGTCGAAATATTTCAGCGTATAGAATTTTTAATTTTTATATTCTGAGCATAACGAGGAATGTAGTATTGGTTTTACTACAATGAGTTTTTGTGTGTGTGTGTGTGTGTGTGTGTAAAATTAAAAACTCTTCTACCAGAAATATTGCCGCAATTAAAAACCTATAAAAGTACTTTCTTACAGGATTTTTGATAAAGTCGGTAAATTGGGACGGTAACTTTTTGATGTTACTTATAGTTTTCTTAATAAATGGGTAAAACTAAAAACTGGCAACTTGAATTTTTTATACAACTTTTATTGATTTTAGGGTAGGTACCTTGGTAACAAAGGAAAAACACATCTAATAAAACACTGCTTAGAATCGTTCTTCGTTAGCAAAGGTTTATAGGCTTATTAATTTAATTATGCTAAATATCTTCTCGTCCGACTTTTCTCCTAAAACAACGGCATATCTATCAACAGTATCAGCATTTTTTTTTTTTTTTTTTTTTTTTTTGTAAAAATAGAAAGGAATACAGATATATATATTAGGAGTTGGATACCCATGCTGTCCAACCGCTCATATCTTTAAAATTAAAAGATATTTCAGGTACAATAAATACATTCGAATAATGGTTTTTGTTATTAAACTTTTTAAATATGATAATCTATTGTTACAGTTTTAAACTGTCAGATCTTTGAAATTAATATATACATTTAATAAAATAAAAAGCCGGTAGAATGCATTTTCGTAAACGTACATAACGCTATGTATGATGGTTAAAAAGAAAATTATGATACTACTCTGAGGGCGTATAAAATATACTAAAACAATAACAGAGTGGTGAAAATTTCCGGCCTCGGGGTTATTATATTTTCCGAGTTACGACAAAATATATTATAACTATAGTGAATTTTATTAAAAACGCTTGTCGTAATTTTCATTTTATTTTTATTTTTTGTACAGCAGTATAGCTTTTGCAATTTTCTCGACAACTACACGGAAATTCGAAAAAAATGATCTCTGAGTACCATCTGTCTATAAAAGTAATACATAAAACTTTTGAACCACTCTTCCTACTTAAAGGAAAAAACCTACGAAGTCGTAACTCAAAAAAAAAAAAACAAAAACAAAAACAAAACAAAATCGTTATTGTAAAACCAATATATATTCCTCATACAGAATATAAAAAGAAATAAACATGTACCTACTGTAATAATAAATCTATATTTGAAAGTAAATAGTTTGTTATTATAAAAAGTTTTAATAGCGAATATTGTTTTTAAAACGAAATAATTCTATACGGGCAAGTAACAAAAAAGTATTACCCATAAAAAATTATAAGAACTGTTCTGTTGACAAAACGAATTGTGTACAAATCACGTACTTACGTATTTTGATGAAATATATTAATAGAGTAGTATTCGAAATTTTAATTGTCAACCACGTAAAACCAACCACATAAAACTTAAAATATTCGACATTTTCAAATAGCTGTAAATAGTTTAAAAATTAACAGAATTTTTTGAACATTTTGACGCGTCTAGAAAATAATTAATATTAGTATTCTGTAAAAAAAAAAAAAAATACAGTTCTTTACAATTATTTTTACAGGAATTTTAACCTATTGACTAAACAAAGCGTTCTACTGCAGAAATCATCCTCACGGAATCGATGATCGGGAACGAAATTTCTGGTAGGGCAAACACGAAAAAAATAAAAAAGCCCAAATCTGCATAGTAAAACCAAACAGGTGCACTCCTCATCGATTCGCTCAGAGTCTAAAAAATACTCATGTTTAGAGGGAAAATTATGTTTAATGTAGGTATAATATTATCGAGGTTAAAAACGCAGGTAAATTTTATGGAAAATGTAAATCCGTCGTCGTCAGACATTTGACGCCCGCAAACTTGAATGCCACGTACATTACACCGGGTCATCTTTATTTGATGTTTTGCGAGAAAATGTCACGAAAAGGTCGGCGTACTACCGTATTATCACGGGCCAGTATAATAAATCATATTACCTGCTTAGTATTATGCAGTGTGTGTGGTCGGTATTATTCAAAAAAAAAAAAAAAATAATAAAAAAATACCAACCAGACAATATGTTTTTATTTTATTCTTCTCTGAAATTTGAATACCCACTTCACTTTTATGCAATTCGGTGCCTACCGAATATTATAACGAAAATATTGCGTTGAAGAAGATGCTCGCCGTTAAGGACTCCGCCGGACGATGTAATGTACAGGAACTGATAGGGGTGTCCGTTACACGCGTAACGAACAACACGGTCACACGCGTGTTTGTATGCGTCACGGGATTGAGACTCGCGTGATAAAAATACACGTGAATACCCGTGTGGTCGAATGTGTACGGAGTATTTGACGAAACGCGTAAAAACCACGAAATTTCGCGTACTATTCGGCGATGCGTGGCGACAACAAATATTCGTTCAACATAATTTAAATCGACACGACATACCCGAGTTAATAATCAAACACTGGTGTCGGGTGTTCAATGTACACGGGCATTGATGTAAAATACACGTATATTGATATTTGTGTAGTCCGAGTACACGACCTGCAATACTCTCTAGTAGCCGTTCACGTCTACGACCCCTAATAGCGAACCGTTGGCCGTCTCTGCTGCGCGTATATTATACAGTTTAAATTATGCAGAAATCTGAGGCTTTTTGTATTTTAAATTTTATAAAACACGTTTTATTCAAAGTATAGAGTTTAATAAAAAAAAAAAACTTTTCATCTATTATAGATACCTATTATACTGGTCGGTGGCCATATACCTAATACTCCTACAACGATTTCACTAATTTATTTGCGCGTAGAAAAAGTTTACGATTCGTTTTCGACTGTGAAATATACGTAGGTATAAATTAGGCGTGTTACAGTCCGTTAAAAAAAAAAATAAAAAATATTTCCATAAAATGTTTACAAAAACGTAAATCTCGTATTCAGTACACAAGGCACGCACATAAAATAGCCGCAGGTAAATAATACACGACTAATTTTCTTTTAAAATCGGGTAGGGTAGGTATTATACGACTAATTATCATTTAAATACTTTGTATCTATCATTGTTCGTTTTTGTCGAAACCTAAAGAATGACGATCCCGGCGGTTTTCCAACCGCGAACGGCTTCCAAAAAAATAAAAACCGAACAATTCGTTCGTTATTATTATAATCGAACGGATAGACGGTGAAAATTGGCCGTTTAGTACCAAAAGCCGTACACGGTATTAGCTACATATATACGTATATCGGTATAAATTAGCGAGGTACAGGTACCAGTGTACCACAACTCGATTAATTATTTTACTAGACGGCCGCCGACGTTAAGCGCACCAGTGTACATTGTGATAATGTGTTGTGTACAGATACAAAATGATCACAATATATTATTTGCATTGCATTGTTACCGTAGACCTTTTCAGGCTGTCTATGATTGTTGTCTATACATTGTCTAATAATAATAATATTGACTACGTGAAATCTGCGCGTAGTCGACGGATTAAGTACAGTAATATTCAAACCATGGTGGTAAGCAGCTCCACAATGATACCGGAATACCAAATCTGAACGTATGGATCAAAGAAAAATTCAAGATATTCCACTGAAGACTCAAGTCTACTGAAGGTGTCCTCCATTATAAAATTGGGAAACAAAAAGGAAACTGCAAACTAAAACCACGCCTTTCTCAGGATGTTTTTTTATCTCGTCATCATCATCATCATCATCATCATCATCATTTGAATCCAAATCGTTGTAACTACTCCCGTTATATTATCGTGAACACGTTATTTGACATGTTCTATATTCGTATATTCTAATATCTAACTAATGTAGCCACTAGTAACCATTAATAACCTTAGTAAATTGTTAAATATTTAGCCACTACTCATCAATCGGTTTTTATCACATACAATACTTTATAACGAACTGATAACAATGTTTTTATCCGGTAAAATATTCTACTTATAATACAGTTCTCGGTAAAATTAAAATCTCCGCAAAAATTATTGATAAAAATCCACGCGAATGTGCGCGTATCACTGCGACGATTTTTCGAATGACTCTAATTTATGGTTGTGGAGTACTGTTATCACTGATTACACGTGGGAGTGACTGAAGTCGACGGTGAAAATAATAACGATAATACTATGAAACAGGCGATTTTGAGATTTGAATAAATACATAATAATAATAATAATAATATACGAAATACACCAATTCTCATTCGATGAATATAAATATTATTAATAATGAAATTAATTTAAGTATCAATTTTAATTTGTTGTTCTTATAACCAATTTATAAGTTATGCTCAATAAGTTATTATTTTTCAATAATTATGCACAACATACCGTTACACAGTTGTTAATCAAGTTGGTATATGATGTTGAACCTCAGATCATATACAATAGATATATTGAGATGTATGTAGATGATACAGATCTACGGAGCTATACCTCATGTGAAACGAGTGTGTCGCCAACATATTATCAAGAGGGCGTGTAGCTTCTGCGCATGCGTCACCATCTTCATAATGCCATTAAAAATTGGATATTGATTATTCAGATTTACATTTTACAGTAGTTATATTATATTTATAATTCTGTGATATTTTATTGGGTGGGCTGTGATAAGACAAAGACTGATAACACTACTTCACGTATGCTCAAAAGTGAGATGCCCCCTTGATACGTTGGCGACACGTTTTATTGCGTATAGCTCTATCCATTGTACACAATCTAACGAACAGCCATAAACGGAATAATGGCATGACAATCGGACAAAATAATGACTAGGCAGTGGACAACGAATTTGACGACGTTACAAACACGCACGCACAAACATCGGACCATAGATAAGAAGACGTGAGTTAGCGCTACCGGTGGTCGTATGGAGTACAACTAACACGGTCCGAATCTTTCGTACAAGGTGTTACACTGTCCTGATATTGTTTTTGCACGCATATTATACCTAGTAATATAGAGTGGGTCATATATTATTAAACGTTTATAAACCACGAAATACCAATGAGAAAATATGAATGCGGTACCCGTCGACTGTCCGCGTTTCGCGGTCGTGAGACAATTATTGTGGGAATATATCGATTTAAAACAACGACGGTACGAAAGTCGCGTCGACAATGTTTTACGATAGCGGTTTAATACTAAAAAACAGGTACTAGAAAAAAAAAATCAATTAATTTCAATAAAGTTTCGCCACGATTTTCGCGATCGTCTACTATTAAACCTACGTTCGAAATAAAACACGAATAAAGTGTGGGTAATGTCGGCAAACATTATAGCTATTAATCCCCGGCTATTGCATACTAAACCGCAATTTCGGCTTTCGTACGTTTGGAAAAAAAAAAAATCGCCCAAACAACCTTGTGAATCGAGCGCGACAGTTATAAATTATCGATTTTTTTTTCTTCTTAACCGTCCGTAATCTCCAATAATATTATAGTCCGTATATTATAAATCCGTTACATTAGCCCCCCTCGCAAAATTGGAATTTCGTTAAAAAATTTACATCAACAATTGTTATTCTATATGTACAAATTTGTAATCGCAAATTCCGAATTTGTACACCACTCAGAACCCGTGAAAATCACAATTTACACTAGTTATACCTTTTTTTTTATTATTATTTTTTTTTGTTGTTGTAATTAAGTTAAAAATATTCGTAAAAACTTGACATTTTGACGGAAAACTTATATTTGCCTTATATAGACGTGATAAAATGTTCAAATCATTTGAGCTATTTTTATGCAATTTAAGATATTTAAATTTTGCAAGTTTTTACGTAATTTTTATTTGGCAGGTACTTAGTTGATGGACAAAATTGTTAGGCTAGATAAAAATGCTTGACCATTTGATATGCGGTTCATTATAAGTTGAACTTAGTGGTAAAAAAAGAAAAATATTGATTGTTATGTAGTAATTTTTTTTTTTTTTTTTATAACAGTTTTAAAATTTAATTTTAACAAAAATCGTTAATTGGATGACATTTTAAAACACGAATTACTGAACTTGTTTCTAAATCATTTTTCGTTAATAATGGCTTATTATTGCTTACAGATATAAATGAATTACCTCCATGTTTTCACCTTCCAAACTTCCCATTCACAACAGTGGCACACCCTAACCCAGTATCAGCTCTTTTTTTAGATTTTGAGTGGAGCGAGGAATATATTGGCTTTATAACCATGTGTATTTATTTGTTTTTTCTGTGGATAGCTTTTTTACTAGACATTTTGCTCCGATTTTCACTGATAGTAGCTACTTTTTCTAAAAGGAAATCTGACTGGAGAGATATTTTTAAGGGGTCATATTTTGATTTCCCAAGGAGTTTTCATAATTTTTTACATTCAATAATGGCACAGCACATTAAAACTACACGACTGAGAACGTTATGAATGACAATTGACACAAAAAAAAAAAATAGTTAAAATTTTAATTTAAAATCAAGCAGTACACAATAAAATAATAACTTGTTATAAATATATGTAACTACTAACTTACAAGATTACAGCAAATACATGTTCAAATCGGTAGTTATAACACACTGAAAAAACCACAAGCGATGGGTTAAGGTTTAAAATTAAACAACATGCTCACAATTTTACAAACACGTATAATAATATTATTAATAACTTTAACTTATAATCAAAATAGAATGATAAAATTGTTATTATTACCTATAATATAGTTAAAGTTGGTTACAAAGTATATACATCAAAATAAATAATAATCATAACATATCTATTCTGCAAGTCGCTACCGGTGCAACTTGATATACTTATTTTCCATTGGATTCATTTTTTCAAACCTTTGATTAATTTTTTTTTACGTGAACGATATTATTGTGATACAAATAATAATATCTCCCTTTGTTGGTACTTACTGTTTGGGTTAATGTATCGATCGAACAATATTGTATTGTATAAACTCCCATTGAAGCACAGAGATGATATTTCATTTTAAAATACCCAATATACTAACATATACGGATGAAATCAAACAATTCGTAGAATATACGCATAAAAATGTAAAATTACTTATATAGTAGTTTTTTTTTTTCTATATATATATATTACCCATAATCACATGGTTATGAAAAAATAAAAAATAAATCTTTTCTCGTATCAATTAGTTACGATACACAAATTCGATTTTCGATTTCAAATATCAGACCGAGCAGTTGTTCGGGTGGTGCACGAATTCGGAATTCGCGATTATACAAATGTGTGTGCAAATAGAATAACAATTGTTGGCGCAAAATTTTTAACGAAATTCCAAATGGGGGGAGGGGGGCTAATGTAACTGACCCGTATATTATGGGTAATAATAACGACGCGATATTATTTACAATAATATTTAGAGACGGATATTATATTTTATAGGAATAAACATATTAAATCGAATCGAGAGACGGAGAAGCGCGCTGCAAGTCTGCAGGACGGAAATAAATGGTTCAAGTAAGTATATAATGATGCGCGCATGTCTATATGTATAAATATTCGTATTATCGCTTCTATAACACGTCATTTACTTCGAAACGGGTTTTCGATTATCCGCGCGCGCTCGAAATAATCTCGTAATCTCTGCTCATTACGTCTATTATACACCAACCCTTTTTAATAAATGGCCATCGAGAGTCTTCTCGGGCACAGATATAGAGAGTACGTCGTCGTACAGATTGTGTATACTACATTATGTACAAGTTTCGACGAACGCTAATAACAAAAGACCGACGCAAACTCGAAATCAATCAGTTTTACCAGACAGTGTATGTACGGACGATAAACAGGCGCTGCATAAAAAACCTTCCTATTGATACTGTTTAATAATAACAACAGCACAAGAGCGAAAAAAAAAAAGACGAAAATTTACCTACACAGAATAAACACACAATGTCGGATTTATTTTTTCTCTTATATTTTATTGGTATATGCCTGCGGCGGTCGCGGCTTGAAGGAGATATTATACTTGAATCGCGCGATTCATAAAATACCGTGTGGACGGGTCGTGGGCGTTCAGAAATATAACAAAAACTATAATGTTTTTTACAGAACAAGTCGTTAAAACGATTTTAGACTGCGGAAATTCGATAAATTTGACAAATTCCAATACATTTGCGGTAGGGTAGGGGTGTTTTTGGGTCGGGTTGGGTGGGCGGGCGGGTGGTTGGAAAATTTGCATCGGCGATTCGAGGTAAAAATACTTCGAGCCACCACTGTGTTGCAGTAGGTATACACACGTGCGTATTACAATAACGGGTGACGGGACGGGCGAGATACTTCGGAAAGCGGTAACCGGGTACTCGATATTCGATACATTGATTTGCAGTCGTTGAATACGAGATATTCGATATTTGAGTGCTGACAAGTAGTATTGCAGCAAGATACTCGATACTCGGCAGAACCGTATCGCGATACCAAGACGCGAGATACAATAATTATTGTATATCACAGATACGGGTTTAAAACACGGTTATTTCTAAGACACCATTGCCCAACGGTGATATTATTTTATAAAACTATATTATATTATACAGTGTGGTGCGTGACTCGTAAAAAGCCGACATCGCGGACCGAAAAGTCTGTAAAGAATTAAAATAAGAGATTATTATGCGATCAAGCCCGGATTAAGACATTTAGAGGCCCCCGGGGCCAAACTTTCCAACGAATCTCTCGTTGAAAGACTAAAAGTATACAATTTTAAAATGTTAGTTTAGTTATTAATACGTTTTAACAAAAAAAAAAAAAAATAATAATAATAATAATAAATAAATAGTTGGTACGATCGTCATATTATATTCGTAGATCTCGATTGAAAAACGGCAAATTTAATTTTTAACAAAATTACTAGTAATTTCTAATACAATACGAATAACCTTATCATCAAGCAACGAATAAACATTGAAATATCAAAATACAAAGTCAATGGTTAAATGCATACAAACAGTACCGGTTGCGAAAACCGAGGCCCCGGGAGTCTAGTGGCCCTCCTTGGACCACCCCTTAAACCGGGCTCGCATACGATCGATTGGATTTTCGTTGTTAAGACTATACGTTCGTAAGACGGCGACAATTTTGTTTTTACGGTTTTTATCGAAAGTTTGAACACATATGACACTCAGCACGATCGCAACAACTCGTACACCTCTACTCATAGAAAACTGATTCGATTTCGATATGTCGGGTACACGCGGTCTCGTGCTCGCGGTTTGCACTGTTTCGCACTACAGCCGTGACCGATGAATTATTTATTTTAAACAAGAAAAAAGGCGATGTATATAAGGAAACGGCGACGAGAACCGGTCCACAATACACACGTACGGGGTTGGCATCACTGAGTCGCATTTCCTGCTCGCCGGCCGCCCGCAGATCACGCACGCACGCACGGCAAAATAATAATGAAATGAAATAAAATATAAATTGCTATTCACCGTCGACGTCGTCGTCGACATCCCAACAAAACAAACTCTGTATAATAATATGCTGCAGACTGGCAGGGGGATACCCTTATTGCAACGTTGCATTTTGTGCGCGCGGGATTTATGACAAAAGTCGAAAAAATAGACGTAATAATAATACAATGAAAAAAAAAAAAAAAAAATAAAAATAAAACACGAATCGATTACCCAGATGATTGTTATAGAATTTTTTATACGGCTTTTCATTATTTTTTTTTCGTGACGATTTCAATCCATTATTATTGTCTATACGTTCGTTCCATACAAGCCGAGAGACCGTCTCTGCAGTATATCGTAATCGGTATCGGCCAGGCACACCAAAAGCCCGGGGAGCATTTTGTTCGAAGGGACTCCGTGGACGAAAATTACCTAAGCCGTGAAAATCTATGGGATATTGGATCGGAAGTCGGTGTCGTCGGTCCATAATGTTTCTAAAAATAACAATGGATTTCGCGGTGACACATATATTTATGCTGTGCATGCATAAACGTGATTTTCAATGACATTTCAGTTTTCAGTGATTCGTGTATAAATGTACTCACGCGCAACGATCAACAGTAAATTATAATATTATGTATTATTATTTTACTGTAGTCTGTTAGGTCTGAATGTATACATTTTACTGTCCGCACAAAAGACTGTCCATGACGCTATTTTATAAATCTTGGGGCCTGAGAAGCCACCAGACACAAATACGAAACAGTCACTGGCACACGGCATAAATACTATGCGTACAACCATCCAAACAGTACTATCCGGGCCACTCGTTGATCGTATACGTTTGAATTTCGACGAAGAAATAAACACCGAACGTTTTACTTAAACGATGTCTCTCTAATAGATCAGTTTTTTTTTTTTTTTAAATCTTAATCTCCGATTTCGTTAATGATTTTTTCGACAAAAATGTTCCGAAGACATTGTGTACGACTTCTCATATTTATTTTGGCACCGGAATCAATATTGTACACGGCCGACGGAGGCCTGAAATACACAAATTGTCGGAGTACATCGAATGTTTGCCATATTGTCCCGTTAAAGATCTATATCTGTAACGGGCAATACACGCGACAAATTCACGTTCAACGTTCTCTTGGTGAACGACGAAACGACTAAAAATTAAAATCGATTCGCAGCATTAAGTACAAAATCAAAACACAATTTAACGGTTTTCTGGATAATGAGAATTTTAACACTCATGTATTTATCCACGGACAAACGAGTTATATATATTTTGGGCAATTTAGGTATTTGTATTAGGCAGTGGCGGTTATAGCTGACTTTTAATGAGGGAGAGACGAAAATGACAAACAATAAATCATAGGACAATAACGAGACAACAATAACTCTCCCCGATATTTTAAAATTCAATTCACAATCATTACCATATTGCCATATTATCATTGTCCTCCCCCCCTTTATAACCGCCACTGGTATTAGGTTTATAGTATAAACCTCGAGGTTTCACACAGATAAGAAAGGACAAGACGAAAAACAAAAGCGGAAAATTAACATTTAAGTGTATAACGTGTACTACTGTAATAAAATGAACAGAATTTAGATTAATAAAATGAAGTGGTGTTCACTATAATAAAATGTAGTGTAGATAATATTAATGTTATATAATATTATATTATGATGTATACCATATTGTATATATCATTACACTATACAAATTAGAAAAGTTCTAGTTTATATAGGATGTATTTTTTTTTTTTACACGCGGTATGTGTGTATCGAAAACTAGATTTAAAAAAAATATAAACTAAATAAACGTTGCCCCGTCAATATATTAGCTAGTGACGGATCGAAGTGTTTTCACGTTGAATCACTGATAAAATTGTCCATTAACCCAACCCAAAAATACCGTCACCCTATCAAAAATGAATTGGAATTTGCTAAATTCCAAAAAATTCTTTTAATGACTTGTTTTGGAAAAAACACAATATATTTTGTTATATTTCTGAACACCCACGGCCCACCCACACGGTTTTTCGCGAATCGTGCGATTCAAATATACCTCTTTCGAGCTGCCACTGGGTGGGCATAGTAATTATTACCGCTGTTATGCACGTACGTGCATCACCTCGAGAAAACATATAGGTATACACTGCGTGAAAAACCCTCGCCGGACTACCGTATGGTACGCGTATACGAATGGTACGCGTACATAGCTCAACGAAGAGGAAACGGTCAATTATCAACGACCTTGGGAGAGGGAGGGGAGATGGGGGGATTTATGGACAATTAACCGGCGCGCAAACTATTGGGCGATCGTGGAATTAAAAAAAAAAAAAAAAAAAAAAAAATGTATGATAATAATTAATAACCAACGATTTTACATGCATATTGTAAATTAGAAAAAAATTAACGTCGACTCGCATGACAGACGTACGCGATACGGAAAAAGATAAGTCTCGTACAGGCATACAATAATAAGACACACGGACAACTACTGAATAATAAACCCGACGAGATAATATAATAATTCGAATATTATACTGCAGTCGTATTATAGCAGACAGCAGTTTTTCAATGTCTTTTTTTCTTTTTCTTTTTTTGAAGCTATAGTTTTTATTATTCTATGGCGTATTGCGGCGGGCGTTATTCCGCCGTCCGATTGTTATCTCGGTAGGGAGGAGATGAGGAGGAGTGTAAATCGTTAATAAGCAATTTGGAACAATATTTTGATAATTTCGTTCTATACAAAATATCAAAATAACTATCGAATTCGATTCTACGTGCTATAATAGGTACGGAACGACAGTACCTATAATGAAAAAAAAATATATATATAAAAAGATCATACAATTTACGAATCGATGGACAGAAAGAATAACGAACCGGGAAGTACGCTGAACAGAACTGAGGAAAATCGAGATCTTTGGCCGATGGCGTGCCCAGAAATATTTAATAGGAGGGGGTGTAGTGAATAATAATAACCGTAGAATCTGCTCCCGTTATACCTAACCGGTCGACAATGCGAATTTAAAAGCCGGATCCAAAAAGTCAATTTATGTACAATAAATCGAAAGGTAACTCTCTCTTGTAACTGAACTGTAGTAGGGGATAGAAGGGGACGTAGAATGTTGGAGCACGTCACGAAGCGAATTACGATAGACGTGGATCAGGGTTAAGGATTTATAGTTACAAAGATTTAGAGGAATTAAGTTACGAAAGGGAGGCGCGGAGATCCGCTACAAGCCGATCGGACGACTGAAAACGAGAAAAAGAGACCACTGCGGCGTCAGTGTGGTAAAACCACGGATATCTAAGGGAATCCGCAATCTGGTGTAGACATACATATATTAACATTGCGGTTTGTACACGTTATGAACTGGTAAATGTGCACGTTCAATCGCCTACTCGGTTGACAAAGCGTATGATATGTTTGCCCGATACTTTATCGAATGGACGATAAACGCGAAACATGATTTTCAGAACAGATTCCGGCCGGAATGAAAGATATAGACGGTCTTACAGTGCGAATAATAACGGCACACATTTACGATACGCTATTCAGTATTTTTATCGGCCGATTAGAAAAAAACGGCCGGTTTATACGAAAATGCGTTCCGGGACCTAAATATTCTGTTTACGAGGACATTATACCCGTATCTATACTGTGTCAGGCCCACTACCGGGTAATAACACGCAAAAACAATGCTCACGCGGAACAAGTAAAACCAGCATAATTTCGTTTCCGCGTGAAATGTAATGTGAAATGCACAGGGAACAATATTTCGGAAGGAATGTCAAACATTTTTAAGACGTTTTCAACGTGATTGTTTATCGTTTATAATTGTTTGTTTGTTCTTTTCCTGGACACACATAAACGTTTTCGGCGCGCGCGTCCGCGTAAACGTTTAAAAGGCTCGAAAGGCGCGGTGTCCGCCGCCCCGATTGGGCAGTCAATTACAATTACTAGAACCGCCGCGCTTCTAGACCGGTGACCGCGTCCTGCGCGCGGCCGCGGGGAACGTGCGCTTCGAAAGTACGGTTACGCGGCCGGCCCGTCGTTTGGGAACGCTCGGGACCGGCCGCGGCCGCTGGGGAGAGTAGGGGCGGTGGGAGGGGGCTGTGCTCGCCGTTATTAAAACGTGGTTTTATTATTGTTATTAACGTTCCGGCGATTGCGTAATGCGATGATAGGAAATAAAAAAACGAAAAAACGAAAGAAAAAAAAACAGAAAACCCGTTCGATTCGAACGGGGGGGAGGAACGCGCGTCATTCGGGCGGGCGTGCGGGCCGTTGCTTGCTGTTGCGGCCGCGGCGGCGCGGGGAAATACGAAACGGCCGAACGATAATTGACAATATCCGCAGTTGTGACGACGACGAATCGAGCCGGTGCACCTAATCGAGTTTGTCGTTCGCAGTCCGGTACGCATAAAGTAAAAGCGAGCGCCTAAATTAACGCGGCGGTGCGATATCGTTCGTCTATCGGCATTTCGTTTTTTGTTTTTTTTTTCCGTAGGCAATAGGTACGCACGCGTCTTTGACCTGTAATTATCCACGAACGAATTGCGAATTCATACAGACGTCGCGGACGCGACCGGTATCACGCGTACAGGGCGATTCATTCGTCACGAACTAGCGATTTTCTCGGCGGATTCGATTCCTGTTGTTTGTTGTGGATAACCAGCTCTACTTTTGGTACCGTTATTAATCGTGCGCCCGTGATGTGCCTCAAATAAGTGCGTACTTTAGATTTTCAAATAGGAACAGATAGTATCAGATTTACCGTTTATGGGTTTTACAAGAGGTTAAAGTGTACACCTAATTTTATCTATAAAAAAAAGTGCAAACAATATGCTAGGAGTAGGGACTTGAGCCGGGTCTCGTAGAACCGATGGACCACGTCCTATGAAATACTTTAATCGAATGACGGTGGACAATTTTTTTAAACGATATGTTTGATAACTCTTTCATATTTTCAAACGTGCCAAGCGAATACTCGTTTCAGGTTGTACGGGTGAACAATTTAAAATAGCGCTAAAATAAAAAACCGAAACGATTCTACGATTAGAAAAAAAAAAACAGAAATCAAATTCACAATAAAAAATTCGTGATAAAATAACCGCCTGTATCGCAGTACTGTAAACGTGGGTTAAAAATACTCGCGCGAGTATCGAAAATTCGAGCCGATTAGTTGATATTATTATTTCTAGACAACACACGACAGTGCGATCGCGATAATCTAATTTTAAAACGGAACGCGCATATTTAAACGGGTCGGCTTATTCGAATGCTAACAATTATAAATAGCAGTTAACACGACATTGTTCTACACGGTCCCCGAACGCCTTGGATAGGTATTTTTAACGCCGATGTCCGCGACGACTATTGTTTGCAGTGGCGTGCCCGGGATTCCTCTCCGGGAGGGGAGGTACGGTAAATATAATAACCGCGGTTCGCGAATAAACCGCAGACAATTTCCCCGTTAAAATCCGGCAAAAAACATTTGATTCCGACGTGTAACTACATACTAAACGACTTGACAACTGGTGTTCGTTGGATTTTTAAGGGCACGGGCGGTGGTGTAGTAGCCCCAAACCTCCGCACCCTGCACGCGCCACTGTACGGGTACAGGTACGCTGAACGCGCGATTGACGAGTTCAAGAGTGCGTCGCATGACACATATTTTGTTTTCGGTCCACCCGCCACAACGGCGGACGGATTTCAACAATATCGTGGAATTTATCGCGTAAAACAACCGACGTGTATTATTATTTGTTCGCGGTCGTGTCGGTTTAATATCGACGCGGAACATCTACCGGTATCCGAAGATATTAACACGGCTATGGACCGACGGACAATAGAACGGAATGTTGCCAGTATACCGAGTATGGAGTAGTGGATCTCTTAGACATAGTTTTGCTTAATGTAATAGAAAATACACGCACTTGCACACCGACGCGTTTTATAGAACTTTTCGAGTTTTAAAATTTTTAAAATTTCAGGACGTGTCTAATTGAATTATGTTCATTTGGAACACCCAAAGGTTTCGTCGAGTCGTTACTATCAATAATAATATGATTTCCTTTCAACTTACTACGTTCGTCGTACTGAACAATTTTGTTTAACGTGTGTACGACAGTAAACTTACGGAGTAGGTTATATAGTTTTTGTACAGTGTCTTACTACGGTTTGGTAAACGAATTGTGAATAATCAATTGTGAAATCAATTGAAATCGGGTTTTCGAATTGTTTTATTATACATTTTGTGAATGAAAACCGAGATGCAAACTATAGTTTTACATGGAAATGTATTCATTTCGTGGGCAGTGTGTTAGACGCGAGCGGCTTTGGGTATCGATTTAGATTTGAATTTTAAAAGTCCGTTTTGCGCCCGACGGAAAAAATATGCACCTCGTGTAAAACACTAAATTGTACCGGGAATCGCGCGTGCAATTATTGACCGCGGGTAACCGAGAAATATCCAAAAATGTACAACGCGCTCGCGTGTCACGCGACGTTATTGTTGGCGTACGCGGATCCGGCGGAAAAAACGACAAATCCGCGCGCGCGCGCCGGGAGTACCGCGAGGGACGTCGAAAACACGCACCAGAACCGGAACCCGTCGCCGTCAGAAGAGACCGTGCCCGATGTCGGGGCGATCGCGTACCGACCCACGGTCGATTATTATTCGCGGTAATGTCGCGGGGACCGTTCACCGGACGTCCCGGCGTTCGCGGAATCCGCCCGTCCGGCGTGCGAAACGCAAAATATCCGCGGTTTACCGAACCCCCGTCGCCCCGTCGCCGTACCGGCGAACCCGGCGGGCAAGCGCCCGTTAAAATAATAACGACCGACCGGCGCAACGGAGTTTCGGCCGACGCAAATACGGCGCGGGTTCCGACGCCCCCGACCGGTCGGTCGTTTTCTTTTTTCCCCCTCTCCCTTTTTAATTTCGTCCTACGCGTGCGCCGAAAAATATTCAAATCGAACGTCGTCGTCGTCGCGTCTCACGAACGGGTCGCACCCGAAAAGCGGTTCGTCCCTGACCTACGTCAAGACCCAACGGTTACCGATCCCGCGCCCACCGACCGACGATCCGTTCAGTGACACGCGCGTCTCGCGTTAGCCGCCGCCAATGCGTTGTCGTCCGCCGGTTGTGTGCGCGCGGTTCAACGAGTCGCAAACAGAAAACGATTACAGTACCGACAGATCTTCGGCGTGACGTGTGTGCGTGTGCGTGATATTACACGTGTACGCGTGTACGAGGGCTAATCAAAAAGTATCGAGACTGATAATATTACCGGGAAACCGAGCGTTGAAGAGCAAAACTTTTTGTAAAACTAGCTTCTATGACCTATACTGAGCACATCTATTCGTATAAAATCTCTATGAACTTCTTCGTTTTGATTTGACGATATTTTTCTAAAATTTGTTTTTCACGTTTGGCGATTTAGTAATGAATCCAAAAGAAGCGGAACTCGCTGCCACTCGAGGGCACATTTTCAGTTTTTCAATTGACATTTAATGGCAAAAACTATGAAATGTTGCATCCCTCTGAAACCGGAAAAAAACGCAGAAAAATTTTCTAAAATCTCCAAATCTGTCGAGTTACCCTTCTTTTGGGTTTATTACAAAATCGCCAAACTCGAAAAATATATTAAAATCAGTGAAATCAAACCGAAGAATTTTATAGAGAAGCAATAAAAACAAATGTACTCAGAAAAAGTCATAGAAGCAAGTGATACCAATCCTACCGCTCTCCGACGCTCCATTTTCGAACGACGCTACCAGTCTTGATACTTTTTGATTAGCCCTCGTAAACGCGTACACGAAGCGCACACAGGAGGCGGGTATGAAACCTAAATCGAAAATCGTACAATACTGGCGCGCGCGCGGAGGGGGAGAGGGGAGGGGAGGAATCGCAACGTATACGCGGCCGCGATGAGAATTTATTTTCTCATTCGACCAAGTTCGTCTGCATACGGCCGACGGAAAAAAATAATATCGATCCAATAAATATACGTAACGCGTTTACCGACGACGATCCGGTTTGTGCGCTGGAATATCGGATAGTAATGGCCGTTCAATGACCGTCCAGCGCCATTACGGCTTACCGAATCGCAACGAAATTACGCTATTTCACGTACAATTTTCTACGAAACGAGCGTTGGGCGAATCGGCCGCACCCGTCCTGGATCACCGGAGCGGCGAAATATTGAATACGGTCGTCTTGTCCACTCGCGCAATTGCGATATGAACGCGAACGTTGAATTCCCGAAAATTTAGACGAATGTACGTGTGATAAAGAAAATAAAAAAAAAAATTTCCAAACACAAATTTCAACGATAGTACGAGCCGCCGAGTCCGAATTCCGAGGCTCTCTAACGCGGTGACTTCGACCGACGTGCGCGATCCCCTCGAATCAGCGGCGTAGCGGGCGGGAGGGAGAGGGGGGCGCGGTGGCTCCGTCGGCAGAAGTTTTGTTTATTTCTGTCGCGAAATCGTTTAGCGCTTACACCATCACGGCGGTTTATTTTCGTGTCTTATTGACCGTCGGCGTGACGAGTGTACAGTATTTATTATTTTTTCTAAATGCAATGAAATAAACACCACGAGCGATTTCGCGTTTGTTTGGGTTTTTTTTTTTTTTTTTATTATTATTATTGTTTCGGTGTCCGCCCGCGCGGCCGGTCCTGGCCCGCGCCTCCGTCTCAAATCGTCGCGGCCGAACGTCCGACCGGCGAAAAAATGTTCTCGGAATTCAAAAAAAATAACAACGACAGCAACAAACGAAAAACCCGAGATTTCTACGGGATTTCTGACGGATTATCACATTCGCCGGGCGCCGCGTTCCGGATTCGCAGTCGGTGCCGACCGCGTTTCCCGAAACGCCCGTCACCCGGAACGCGTTACTTTTTTTAGTCGGACCGGGCGATCGGGGAAAAAAAATAAGAGCGTAGGTAAACAATGTCAAAGAAATCGCTTTGGTATGTTTGAGGACTGGGGGGGGGGAAGAAAAACACAACGTTTCGTTTCCGTACACATGTTTTTATCCCTCGCTATGTATACGGGAAGTGATAAGAACGCGATACTCAAACGATAATTATCGACGAACAATTTCGGGTTTTTATTATTTTTCATTTTTGCGTTCGCGAATTTTACGGTCAACAAACTCCGTTGAAAGCGACCGGCTACCGACGGAAATTCGTCCGGAATTTATTGTCAACAGAAACGCACCGCGGCAAACGAGAGACGCTAACGATACCCCGGGTCCTACCGACGGTTTATTTTTATAAAAAAAAAAAAAAAACAGGTCACCACCAACAATGATGATAATAATAATTTATTTTCATAATAAAACGAGGACCTGTATCAATAACGCGATAGGCGTATCAAGTTACGAGATTTTCAAAAATCTTTTTTTTTTTTTACGTAAATCGATAAAAACCGGCGTCGTCGAGGAACGTAATATTACTGTACGCGTGCGTTCAACGGGTATCCACTCAAAATTAAGTGAATCGACAAAAAAAATAATAATGGATACGAGACGCCGATCACAATGAACTCTACTCGGCGTTTCCCCTTTCCCGAATATAATAATTTGCATTTTTTTTTTTCTGTTACGTATTATTCCGATGTCCTTGGTAGGTCTTCAAAAATGTCGGAAACGAAAACCAAAGTCCGGACGCTCGTATTACACAAAACGGCTATTGTCAGCGGGTGTAATAAAATCATTTACGGAAATCAGCGTACAAATGTTTGGTAATCGCGGAAATCGTATAGGATATCTCGGTGATCATCGGGGAAAATCGCTAGTGTTCCGGGATCCGGTGTACACAAATATTAATCGGCGATTTGCCTATACCTCCTGGATATTGCGGTCGCGCGGCCCGTTCGGTAGGGTTTTCGTTCGCTAAGGGAGGTGGGGATTCCCGAACACGGTTACCGTCCCGACTGTCCGGATACGCATACAATATTGTATTTTGTTTTGGGGCGTCCGAGACGGATCCGGGACAAGATAAGCGGGTGGGTGGGGGCGGCGGCCGATTTTGAAAATCCGTACGCGGCACGCGTTTCTGACGTTCACGGCGAATAGTCGGCCCGCGAGTGTAACGGGGCCAAGCCCGTGTACCGGGTGCAGGCGACCGCCGTACGGATTTTTAAATTTTTCGGCCGGGTCTTTGTCGGAACAGACCGTGATAATGTGATGACGGTTTTGAACACGCGACGAACGGCATGGCGACACGTTTTCGAACGAAACAATGACACAAAATATTTCGTGGCGGTTGTACGTTCTCATCGTAGGTGCACTTAACACGTCTTGTAACGTCATTTTTACCGTTATGCTAGTTGGCGGTGGTACACTTGCGGCAGGGCACCGTCTCCTCTACGATCCGATACCGTTGTAAAGGTCGCTGTCTCGGCAGTGTTTACGTGCTGGGGCATTTCACGTGCGACCGCCGTGGCAGTAACGTCCGTCAATGTGTTAACGACAAACGCGTAACAGAAAAAAACGGTCCGCGCGGGCCGGCAACCGGGTATACCTGGGAGAAAAGGCCGTGTTTACGATAGCCGCCGGGGGGGGGCGAGGGGTCCGACGGTCAGGGGCGGCAATAAGGGAGCGCGGCAAACGCGGTGTCCGTTAGCGGCGCGACGGTAACGACGTTACCCGTCGGGATTGCCGTCCGGGTTCCCGGCAAACGATTTCGATCGGGCGCGGTCGCACCCATCACAGTCAAATGCGTCCTGGTGGTCTAATGGGATTTTTTTTTTTCTTTTAGGGTTTTGCAATCGGACGGGCGCCCGCCGTATACTGTCCCGTACAATAATTATTCCGTCACGGGAAATCGCCGGTGTCGACAATCGGATAACGCGTGCCGGTGCCGATTATGCGCCGTCAGTTTCGGTACAACGGCGAATCGGCCTTCGGCCCGACTCGACGGGGTTTGTCCGCGTTCGCACGTTGGTTTCCATCGAGATTTTAATTGTCAATCGTGCCGGTGGTGTGCGAAATCTGTTAAACCGCTCGAAAGTATCCGGAGGGGGAAACCGACCTACAAACGTCGGCGGTGGCGGCAATGTGCTAACATTTAAATTTCGATTCGCCGTTATTAAAAAACAAAAAAAAAAAACAAAAAAAACTGACGGCGCGAAATCGGTTCCGATCACCGAAAAGCTGACGTTTCGTCGTTACCCGTGACAGATGACACTGGGAACCGTGTGAAACGTCCGCCGGTTTCCCGTGTTGTTTTTCAACACGTTATGCGACAATATCGTTTGATATAAATGGCGAAATGGAGCGATTAAATCGTAAAATAACGAGCGGACTTGAGAAAAACGATCGTCATCCCGCGTGGGGCGACTGGCGGGCGTTTTACACGGGCATTTGAACAAAAATGCGCGAAACCCGACCGGTAATATTAGTCCGATATTGTTTTGCCCGTCAGAGTCGAGGCCCGTCTCGCGTCCGAATTTCGGACTCGAGCGACGAGGTCGGACGAGAATCGGACGCGGCGCATTGTAACGTTACGGTGACCCGACGCGAGATCGTACCGGACGGCGGCGGCGGCGGCGGCGGCTGCATGGTCGGCGGCGCACTGCTGATAACGTTTCGTTCTTATCGCCGCCAATAGAGCGTGTGAAATCGCGAGCGCGGAAATCCGGACACAGAAGATACGTGCCGCCGCGTACGCGTGTACGGAAATACGTGAAACGGTCGGGGCAAAAAAAAAAACAAGCGGGGCCGACATTTTCGCTCGAAACGAACGTTGCAAGAGATCGCCTGCCTACCTGTCTGCCGTAGTGAAATAATTGTGCGCGGGGGGAACCGGTATACAATAATATTGCCGACCGTTTCCCGGCGCGTGAAAGTCTCTCGCGGGGGGGTCGCTTTCTTTCTATTTTTGATTTTCCTCGGTTTTCCGTCCGGCGAAACGTCGACATTACACTACATCGCGCGACAGCGTACCGTCGACACACGCGTTCCGTTCCCGCGGTTCCCGGCGTCCGCTGCGCGCGCAGCGTCGCGACAACCGGTCCGGACGGCAATGTCGTCGGGGATTTCCGTCTTACTAACCTCTGGGCCGTGTCCAAAGCGTTTTCGGAGCTGCGACTGCGATGATTGCGGAGATGAGCTGGACGCGGGCGCGTGCCCGGAGAAAAAGAAACTACGAACCGGTACGCAACACGCACACGCACACGAGCGCGCGGACGCAAACACAGCGCGAAACGACGGCCGACAAAGCCGGTAAACTACGCGCGCGACGGTTCCGCACAGACTGCGTCGAAACGGTCGGAGGCCTCGGCCGGGTGTATCAGCACGTTGCCGACGTCGCCGCCGTCGCCGCCGCCGCCGTTTGGGCGGCCGTGACGAATCGGTCGGCGGCGGAGCGGACGTATTATTATTATTGTTGTTGTTACGTCGTCTACGGCCGGCACGTGGTGGGGCGCGAGCGGCGGTGCGGCGGCGGTGTCGACGCGCGTACGTCCGCGGCCGCGGTTACGTGCCGTACGCCGCGCCGCACCAGCGCGCTACACCGTGCACACGCCGTAGGCTACGACGACGAGTTCGCGCGCGCGCGCGGTGTATAACCGGCGGCCGGCGCGCGTACAGAGCGGTTCTGTGATCGCGGCGTCCCCGAACGGCGCGATTGTCAACGTTGCCGGGGGCTCCGCCGAATCCCGCCGAATGCGATGAAAACTATGGATGTCACGCGTGTTCAGTTACCACGTGTGATTCGCGCGGTCGACACACTGGTGCGCTGGGTGATATGTCGAAAAAAATTAAAACCGCGCGTACAGAACGGCGCAATTATTATTTTTCGGTACCGCCGTCCGCGTGTTTCTATACGTTCGAGAAACGCGTCCCCGTCTAGTTTTCAATCCGACGGGACGCGGCGTCGATTAGATTATTGATAACAAACCTTATCAATTCCGTCGCTTCGCTATGTAAACAACCGTCCGGTTCGTATTCAATACACGCGTGTGTTGAACGCACGATCTTCGTGTAGGTACGCGCGCGTTGGAAATGCGTGTCCGAAATCTGTTAAAACACACACACACACACGCGCGCGCGCGCACACGAACGTTCGGCAAACGACAAACATTTGTGATTCGACCCCGTTTTCATTTTCGTTTTCATTCCGTATGGCGATCTTAATTCTTAACACTCGGGTGAAACTGATTTCGATTGATTAATGATAACCCGCGATTAAACATATTGATCAAATTTGAATGGATATTATTTTCCGGGAAATAAATTCGGAAGCGATTTCGTGAAAACAAACAAGGAAAATGGATCGGACGGCGGGAATCAATATGTGTCATCCATTATTTATGTACAATAATTTATTATTAAGCAATTTTAACGAAGAAAAATATAAAAAATGAAAATTTATTAACTTGAAAATACATTGAAATTCAATTTTAAAATAAATACCGTTGTCAGGAGTACCTATTTATTGGGCAATACGTTAAGAAACACGTTCACGTCTCAAAACCGAAAAAATCGGTGGTTATCCCCATAAATAATATTCAATAGTTTATTCCTATAAAGTTATTTCACTGATAAAACGTATCGTAAAGATCTGGATGGTTAAAACCTGCGTTCTGCAGTCTCCTCCGGTCTGCAAATCGAAAATATCTTTCGATTTGTTATGAAAAATCACGGCGAATGTACCGAGGTCATACGTATTATTATTATTTTTTTTTTTTTTGGTCTTTGATCCCAGAGAAGAAGGGACAACTATACAAAATTGATTTAAGACTTTCCTCCCGGGGCGACCAAAAACGAACCACAACGATTTAAAAACGTCAAATTCAAATTTCCTTGTCATTTTCCGCGTAGACAATCGTATAAAATGTTCGTGATAATATTTTATTAGAATAACAGTCACCCTGTATAGTCTACACATGGCGATATTTTGGCGACTGTGTTCTTTTCTTGCCTGCATCGAACAATACCGCCACCGAGACGGCGCGCGGAGGCTCCGGCGGCGACCGAGATGTTATAGTAACATTATCGTTATATAGGTACCTGGCTGGGATCCGACAGTTGAATTTTGTGTTACCGAGCTAAATTTATGGATTTTAGTTGTTTACAAAGGAGAAGAAGAAGAAAAAAAAAAAATACATACACATGTTCGCACGGGAGACGGTCGGTATTCACGTTATCATATTATTACTACTCGCATAATACGACGTATAATATGTTTATAACTATTGGGTTTCTATTATGTCGAGCAAAGAGCAACCGACACGGTCCAATACGAATCGTATTGGCGACTATCCTTAAACACAATATACAGGTAGGTGTAGCGAAACATAAAAAGTAACCACCCACCCGTCAGAGACGTGGGTAAGTATAAGCTCCCTCCTCCCCCCCCCCGTTTCGAAATTACAACGGGTGTTCAATTCTTTGTTCGACTACCAATTCATTTCTATTACAAATAATTGATAGTCAGAATCCCTCCCCTCTCCCTCTAAGACGTAATCCATACCTACGCCTCTGCCATCCACCCTCACTAATATTCATCCGTGTCAAATTTCGTCTACCAAACACGGTGTAATTAACACGTTTAAAAAAAAAAATTAGGATATCAATGTCGCCGTACTCGATTTAAGATAAACCGTACTCCATAATAAAATTGTTAAACATTGAAGCAGATCATATTTTATTGTACCGTAAAATATTCTGACATTGTTCATATACGAACATTTACTGTACAGACCAGTTAAAGATTTACGGGGCCTTACCAAACACCGATATAATTTCAATAAAACAACGTCTAAAAAAGAAGCCTGTTTTTTTAATCATTGTGGAATCGTTTAATCTTTATTTTAATAACCATTTTTAATTTTTTACTCCTACTCCATATACCTTAAATAAGTATGTACTTTTGTTTTTAAAACAGAAGCCTTTTTTATGAACACAAATTTGAATAGAGAATATTTTTCTAAAATTGTTGATATGCATAACACTAATATCAGATTTACAGTTTACGAGTTATGACAATTTAAAGTTTAACGTTTAAACACATAAACGGTAAATCTATAACAGTAGTGTTATACTAAAATTTCTAAAAAAAATATTCTCTATTCGAATCTGTGTTAAAAAAGGGGAGGGTTCTTATTTAAAAAAAAAACAAAAGTATGTAATTTATGGAGCAGGGTTAAACAATTAAAAATGGTTTTAAAATAAAGCTGAAACGGTTCAACAATATTTGAAAAAAAATAGAACTCAAATTTACTTGAAATACTCCGAGATAATTGCTGGTTCGTGATAAAAAAATCACCCCGCAGGGCATGGTAATAAAAAACATCTAAAAACGGAGTTCAATACGAGTTTCATCGTTGCAACTGCAAAATAATCATTGAAATATAACGATTCTACGAGGCACGCGCGTTTTTCCCGTAACGCATGTTTTTGAACCAAAAACGCGCTGGCACCGGATCTCTTAAGGAAACTCGTAAAAAAATTATCGAATGAAATAAATATTCTGAAATATTAAACTCTAAACGGTTTTATTGCGTCTAAAACACTAGAAAAGACTTATTTATTATGAGCATACGGTTAAATTTCCCCGTCTCTACGGTTACTTTTCATTAAATCACGAAAACGAAATCCGTATTACTATGTAAAACCATTCCCGTTTTTCCGAAGGTTCTTGTTCCAATTTTCTCCAAAACTATTGAGCAAAGTACACGGAAAATCATGACCTCCCCAATGCGAGAAATCCGACAAAATTTTCCACCTCAAACCGCACCATTGAAGTTGACGATTGACGCTGGTGTTCTGTAATCAAAAACTTGTTTACAAAATACAAAAAAAAAACAATAATAACAATAACAATAAAACGTATCATAATATTATAGTAAAACTATTACAATATTCCTCGTTACGCTCAGTAGGTACCTCTAAAACGGGCGATAAAAATAACAGTTTTATTATTACCCGCGCAATAAAATTTGTCGTCGTTTTTTTTTTTTTTTTTAGTTCAATATAATACTGTATAGGTAATTTATTTTATTTTCGTTGGCAAATAGGTAATCATTTTTTTTTTTTATACACATATAGTATTATTACCGACGGTTACGTATTACAAAAATATTGAAAAACGTATTTTATGTATTTCTCGTGTACTTTTAGGAATATTAATTAAATGACGTCATATACGCGTTTATGTACACGCGCATAATATTACCTATGGGTTATGCGCACAAGACGTAACAGATATAAATAATAAACGTAAAGAAAAATATATTATACGGGTTTTTTTTTTTTATAATCGTTTATTTCTTTGTATAGGTACGGAATGATAATTGATGTATCAATGCGGTTAAAATATGTTGTATTTTTTTTTGTGGGCGCAGTCCAATATATATTATTTTCAATAATAATAGGTATCGGGTGAAAGTTTTTTTTTTTTTTTTTCTAGAAAGAAGATTTGATACACATACAGAATTATTAAATTTCATTATAAAGGATATATATATGTAGGATATAGGCAAAACGATTTTAATATGATTATTGTACGCGCACATAGAAAAGCATGTCGAACGTTCTCGCGTGAAAATTACTCGTGCATCCAATAGCCCGCCGAGCAATGTGCACGCGGTTTTTTTTTCTTTCTTACCTAGGTTTACGTATTAGTACCCGGTGGTATATTATAGTAGTAAGTATACTCGAAAATAATACGGTGTCTACACAGTCATATAGTCGATTTCTAGTTTCGTTTGATACAACACGGTACGCGTGTTCGTGACGTCAACCCGTGAAACACAATGACGAGTCGTTCAACGAATAAATAATAAATAGACGATTGAATTTATAATACGTTACCTATCATGTATGTGTGTGTGTACTGTGTATGTCAGGTATGTAATTAGGGTGTACGGTAATACTATTGACGACGATAATTGTTGATATAGGTGAAATGACGAGCGCACGCAGCGTTACATTTCAGAGTGGGTTTATACATGATGCCGATATTGTATATTATAATATTGTAATTATCGTTTTGTTAACTTAATCGAATACCGAACCGAACTATAAAACGATTATAGACAGTCAACACTACGAGTAAATCCGAAGCTCGGCGGCCATTTAGATGGGTACCTACAGGGATAATCGTATTGATTAATCCATGCAATATTTGTTTATGCCATGAATCACGCGGTAAACATAACGATTATATAAAACGATAAATATTTATGTACTACCCTGACGCCCACCCTGGACTATTCCCTTCGTATTGAGTCCGCGTTCTGTAAGGCTTTCAAAGTTTCAGGCCCAATAAAACGTGTTTCGAGTGAGTTTAAACTTGCCGCTCATATAAAAGCTATATTTACTGCTCCTTCGTCCGTTCTATTTTAGAGTTTTCTTCGGTGTTTTGGGACCTGCACACTGCTTCTGGGTCTTGCGATTTTAAGAGAGTGCAGCGTCGTTTTCTTTTCTTTGCGGCTTACGTTTTTAAAATCGAACACACACAGCACGAATACTCTAGCGTCCTTGGCTTTCTTTCTCTGGATTCACTAGCGGACAGAAGAGTGTCTGCTAATATTAGATTCTTGTCCAAGCTACTTGATGGCTCAATTGACTACCCTCCCCTCGTTTACCAAGTGAACTTCAGAGTTCTCTCTCGTTCTTTGCGTTCTTACGCCCTTTTTCTGTCCCGATTCATTCCACGAACTTTGGTCGTAACCGTCCCTTACATCGTATGATGCGATTGGCCAACGAAAACCCTTCTTTTTTTAAATTTCTAAATCTGCATTTTCTAGTATTAATTTTATGTTCCTTTTGTATTACCTTTGTAAGTTACCCCCTTTGAATAGTATTATGATTAACGTTTAAGTATACTATGTAATATTACTTGTATTTATGTGCAAAATTGCTCGTTGTAGCGTTAATAAGTAATAATAATAAATAATTAAAATTTAACATAGATTTTATTAAACATAATATGGAAGATACTTTTTTTCTATTATACACGATTTATAACACGTATGGATTTTCCCAACTTAACGGTACAGGAGTAGTAACTCTCACGGATGAAGGATGATGGTCTCCGTACGACAAATAAAATAATATTGTGCTAGAGAAATGTTGTGTTGGTGAGGTAATTATATGATTTGATTTTTTTTTTTGTAGGGTAGGGGAGGTAACATTTTTTTTTATGTTTTACGGTGTTTATATAATTTCCAGACATTTTGACTTCTGTTTTTTGCCGTCTAGGCCAGGAAGCCCAAGAGTATTTGGTCACCGATTTGATGTCGTTTTGTTTCGTGCTATACTCACTTAAATTCGCAGTTGCTGCTTTGAAGGTGTACTTTAGATAGATTGTAGTACTTCTTACGGGAAGGATCACGATAAGGTATATGAAATCACCTTCCACGATATAATGATGATACAGTGATGACACATTACACTACAAGTACATAGTAACAACTGGGTTGACTTACGAAATGTGTGTTCGACGCACTTAGTATACCTATTTAATACCTTTGAAAATTGAAAATTAATCATAAATCGTTTCTTTTTATCACGAATTAATACAGTATGGATATTGGATGTCCAACGAGCTATGAAAAGTGACCGTCACTGTTATAGTTAGATAGTATAGAAACGATCATTGTAATCGTATAGGGACTCCAAAGTTTCCTACATTTTGTAACTTATTGAATACTTCATACTTGCAAAAAGACGATTGAATACAACATAGGTAATATAATATTGCAGCCAGTTTTAAAACCAATTAATTATAGCCTTTAGTTACGTACACAGCCTATAGGGATGCTGCACACTTGGATTGAATAGTCGAGTTGTGGGAGACGCTAGAATGATGGTCACGAAAGACTTATAAGGCGTCGTACGTGTCATTTCCAGCCAGTTACATTTTTGCTCAGTTCCAGTTTTGCTAATTTCTTTTCAGTACCTTTTTGCCTCTAATCTGCATAGTTTTATTAAGTCAGAACTCATATGGGCCTAATTTAAACGTTTACAAGATATTTAATTAATAATATTTTATACATATGAAAATAATTGCAGTGTACATATCTATGCTCTTTAAATGTATTCCGTTGAGAGAAGGGGGGGAAATTAAAAAATATAATAGTTCATAAGTTATACTAAACATAATAATAATAATCAATAAACACGTGCAATTGAAAAAAACAAATTAATTCGTTCCTTCACTCACCGAAGGACTACTGAAGTAATAAAAGTGATTGAAAAATGTGTTACAACTTATGTTCTTGAATTTTGATCAATTATATTTTATAGTCATATTTTTAATACTACATTATAATGAAACATCATTATATAATAAAGTGTTTTTATCAGGTTTTTTTGAAAAATTCATCTAAATATTATTGACTAATAATTTAAGAATTGTTTAAATACATATTTTTTAACCTCACCTATCCCTCAACATTCTTGAAGAAATCCTGTGCACAAGCTCGTTTTTGATATTTAATGACTAAAAGAGACAGCGGTTGATATTGATATGATATTATATTTTTGTTCTGTGGTTGATCTTATATGCTATTATTATTACTTTCGTAATTGCATGATTGAAATAAACTAAATATTTTTCAACTATGTTATTCTGATAACTAGTAATTTTTTCAAATTTTTTATAAATTATCAAAACGATTTTAAAATTGTTTTCATTGTATCATACCTACGAGTATATAAAATCGATAATACTGAAATATCAAATAAATACATAAATGCAGATCCAGGGGAGGGTGTTTATAGCTCCTATCTCCCCTCTCCTTAAAATACGCCCCTTGTAAAACCGTAGGCACAAAATATGCT
This sequence comes from Cinara cedri, assembly GCA_902439185.1. NCBI lineage: Eukaryota > Metazoa > Arthropoda > Insecta > Hemiptera > Aphididae > Cinara > Cinara cedri. Next base: position 994,384 of record CABPRJ010000949.1, read on the forward strand.
TATTATTTGCATTAATAACATAATAATTTACCTCTTTAAATGTACATTAATATAACATGCAAAAATTATATTTGGTTTGTGAAATCACTTTGATTTAAAACGCCTACATTTCAAACTCGTGTGATCGTGCATACACACTATGCGAACACGCAAATGCATATAATTCTGGGCTTTACGTATTGTGTGAGAATAATATTAGGAAAATTAACGGCCAACAAATAATGTGCGTTGAAAATATAGTGATATTGATTATAAAAACACGACAAATATTTCGTCGGAATTGCGTGGGTTTTTGTCGACTGGTTTATCGCGGATTATTTTTTTAAATTTTTTTTATAGTAATCATATTTTAAATCGTTTTTACTGACCGTATTGGAAGTGATATGGGTTCGACCGAACGTATACAATAATATGTTTTGTTATTATATTATGTATGGATATATACATATATATTTTTTTTTTATTATTAAAAATGATTGCAGGTTATCTACTAAGAACGACAATAGAACCTCTAAAAAAAAAAAAAAATGATAATGATAATAATAAACCGTCGAAAAAAAACCCAATGAAATAAAGAACACGTAATTTCTGCTTGTTCGGAAAAAAATGATGACAGAAAGTGACACGACATAAACATAATTCGACGACAAAAACTATGGCGACGTAAAATAATACGTCAATTGATTATTATTATTTTCAGTTCCGAATGTTAATATCATAATAATATCATTTTTATCAGCTGAACGCGTTATATATATTAATATTTTCATTTGCAATACGTGCGAGATAATCAAATAACGTCGGGCACCTACGTTCAAAACATAAATTGAATAATACGTTTTGTCTAATTAAGTATTCTTAATATAACCAAATAACACAATGCTTTTTTCTCTCTTTTCACTATTTATGTTAGATTAACAATAGAAAATTCCGGTGTCGATTTATAAATTGGTTCGTGAACGAAACTAGACGATATCTCGATTATACATAAATTATAAATCAAAATAATTCGGGCAGAATAAAACGTCTTGTCGGTCGAGTTAGATAATACACATGGCCGTTTATTTTTTCATTACGATTCAGCCGATGACCTATGAAGATTTCGGGGGAAGGATAATATATGTCGTGCTAATTTTTTTTTTTACTTGTCCTTTTTTTATTGCTCTCGTATGCACGAATAGGGAGAGCCAGAGGGGCTAAGCTCCTCTTAGACACTCAGCCGAGCTAACCCCAAATCCTTTTCAAGTAAATATACGATTTATTATACATTTAAAGAATACGTACCTACCTACATATTCATTCACCACTCTTTACACATGTTACCTGTTATCATATAGAAGCCTATACTGGTATCAACGTCACAGTAGTGAATGATTATGATTAGAGCAGGTTGATAACAGATAAGATGAGTTGGGTAAAGAAGAGTGAAAAACTACTTAAATAAGCAAATTGTATCTAATTAAATTAAATTAACTGTGTACGGTTTATGTTAACTATTAAAGATAGACTTTAATTGTCGTTCGTTTGTTTTCAGTTTAACACAATTTATCTATTCATTATAATTTGTTACAAATTTAAATGTCTATAAGGTATTCTTATATACATGTATAGTAATTCATATTTTTTATCAATATTGTACGGGTTTAAATCCCTCCTTAAAAAAAATCATTTAAACTATTTTGCGCCCATGCCCACTTTTCTGGTCTAAATTTGAAACTGGTTTAGCTCATAAACGATGTTTCCGATAGTAGCTACCAATAGAGTGGCAACATCAATATTAACATTTTTTTTAAAAAAAATAATTTTTTCGAATATGTGTTAAAAGGAGACTGGATTGTTTAATAAAAATCAAAAATTAGGGAACAAATTTGAAAACGGTGTTAAAATTAAGTTGACAAATTCCATATAACGATTGAAAAACAAAAATAAAAAATAGAAATCTTTACTATAAAAATCAACCGAGAAATTTAATGTTGTTTAACAAATAACAGATAACAATGTAAACGAAAAGTAATAAATTAATAATATTATTATTTTTGCGTTATTTCTGAGAAATTCTACCTACCCATAGGCGTATAAAATTTTAGTTTATAATATTGTTACTTTCGTTTTGTAGTTGAGTTTTTAATACATTTTTAGACCAGTCGATTTATAGGGAAAAACTACTATTTGCCCATTGAGTTCAATAATAATAAAAAAAAAAGTAATTATAATTGGACAAATCCTATTTGAAAAATATAATCAATGGAGTATATAATTTAATCGTATAATACTGTGCACAATCAATTAATTTAAATAGTTGGACATTTTTTTTTTCTGTTTAATTTCGGTATTTTGTTGCATTTGTGTTGTTTCATTAAAGTACATACGAATATTGCGTTTTTTTTTTTTTTTTACGAAAAGTTAATTTAAGTTTTGCGTATTGGTTTAATTCGGTTTAGTCCTATAGTTTCAAAATAGGTATCTATAATACCTATGCATATTACGTGCATATAGGGATTATATTCCGTGAGCTAAAATAAAATGTGTACAATTTTTTTTCTATGTATTCCTTCATTTGATTTTTTATGTTCAGTCGCGTTTTACATTTTGACCGTGATATAGGTACCTGATGATAAATTTTCAACTCGAAACCGGTCGTATAATACACTTATCATAATACTCCAGGTGACGCATTCGTTAACTTATTTATTTTTTATTTTTATGTATACGTTTTTTATATTCTGTTATTTATTTATTATTTGCTATTGTTTATAAACATTAAAAACATAATTAATGTTACACACGATTTGAAATTATAACAAAAATTAATTATACCTGAGTATAATACGAAAACAGAAAATTGTTTAGTGGGATAAATGGAAAATCTTGCTCAAAATTAAAAAATTAATACGATCCTGAAACACCAAATATTTTCCATTGCCGTTACTGTTATCTATATAATAGTTTGTTCGACAATTAATTATAATAATTCGATTTTCGGTTTACAATAAGGGATTAATTGTACGTATCGATATTATTAATATTATAAACAAACGCGTATATGTGCCTCTACAGCAACGATAACAATTTATGACGTTTGTGCACACAGATAAGATCAGAAGAGTCGAGCGGAATAAACAAAAAAAAAAACAAAAAAACAAAAAATAACTCAAATTCCCAAAACGTATTTGTTTGCATATTTACTGTACAGCTACGACTATACACTTCTGCAGTTTCAACTTCTGAGCGATTAATTTTACAATATGATATATTGTATTGATGTGACGTGATGTTTTTCTCAGAAAATACTTTTCACACCGTAAAATATATTCACCGAAATAATTTTTATATTTATATAGTGACGTCTATAGACAGAAAGTTGAACACACGCACAAACACACACACGTACACAAACACATATGATACTTTAGAAGTGTCATTTTTCAAATTTCGTAAAACTCAAGTAAACGGCACGAAGAGCGTTTAAATTTAAATTCTCAGTTCCGTTTGAAAACCATTTTTCAAATGTGAAATATTTGTCACTTTCGGATACTGTATAAAATAATAAAACATTGCGGCGACAGCAAAGTTATAGCGAAGTGCGAGGCGATGATAGTGCGTGCCGAGATCGCGGAAATACTGCCCTATAGGTTTTTTAGTTTTTATAACAATTGCAGTTTTGTAGATAGCGATATGTAATGTACTATACAGACGATAGCGGTGTAGATGGTATCGATTTTTTTTTTTTATTTGGTGGTCAGTCGAAAATTTTCGAGACGTTTTTATTATATTGCGAAAAATATGACGCTGTGTGTATAAAATCTATTTCCATGTTTCCATTGTCTTAAATAATAAATAATAGAAATTTACAACATAAATCTGAAATCTAATAACGATCTAAATTTTTTGTTTAAACTTTTGAATAGATATGTGATCTGTGCTAAATTTTTTTTTAAATTTCCTTGTTCCTCCATATAAAATAAAACCAAGACATATAGGTCATCAATTACATTCTATTTGAACAGACACGGAGAAGCTTTAGTTTTAACGTTTTTAGCTTTATAGCTGCTCCAATCAATAGAATATTTTGTTTCAATCTGTAAGTTGGTTAAATAATGTGATGTTACTCCAATCTTCTTTATCCAAAATAATTTCCTTCAGTTCTCATTTATATGTTTTTTTTGTGAATTTGTTTTATATGATCTTCATCTTCCTGACTTCCCTCCGAGTTTTCCTTCAATTATTATAATCGCTATCCATGCATCGTTTCTTAAAAGATGTCCTATCCACTAGTTTCTTCTCTCTACGGTTAACGCCATATTTAATATTTTTTCTTCTATCCTCTGGTATACTTCTCCATATGTCACTCGTTCTATTCAAGACATTTTTAATATAATTCAACAGAATTATATCCGTTACTAATGATGTACAAATTGATTTTTTAGATTCTGAGCGGAGCGAGTTTGGTTTTACAATGATTTGTTTTATGTGAACACTTTTTCTATTAGAAAGCTTACTTCGATTATCAAGTTTAGCACTTTTTCTGAAAGGAAATGTTCTCTGAGTGGTACTTGAAAAAGGTGATTTTATGAAATTCTCATTAATATTCGAGTTAATGAGGAAAGCCTGGATCTTTTGTTATTATTAAGTTTAATTTGTTTAATCCTTTTTAAACTATCATTGATGTCATGGAAACGTACATTGTTGTAGTAATTTTACTGTAATATGACATATATATTGTTAACAAAGAAATAACATCAACTAAACTCCTCTCAGAATCGTTTTTTTGTTAGTAATGGTTTATCGTTGCTTACAGATATACATTAAATTTCCGTCTGTATCCTACCTCCCCAACTTCCCACCTACAACAGTGGCTGCACATATGTGCAAAGTTTATCCCCCTTTTTTTAGTTATAGTTCCATTAAATCTTTTAATATTTATGCTATGAACATTTTGTAACCTCTCCTTGTTTTTTATTTCAAGTTTATTATATTGATTTAGTTAAGTAAACTAAATATTAATTGGTTTTTTTTTTTACTCATATGTACACAATAAATAATTATGTTTTTGGTTTTTTACCCGTAAATAAATAAATTATAAAAATAATTGCATGTATTTTACAGTACAGAATAATATATATTATATAAAGATTTATCTATTAAACAAGTACCTATATCACAAAACTGAACTCGCGATTGTAAAATAACGGTTTGAAATAATCCAAATTTGCAGATATATTGGAAGCCATTCAGCTACATGTCATCCCACCTCGCCGACTCCCATTTTGCCTAAATCTCATATCGTGAGAGTGGGGAGATTTTCAAATCTTCCCATTTCCCCGACACATAAATTGGTTGTATTATTATTTTAAATTGAAATATTATTGTTGCAATGAAATTATTATTACTAAAGAAATTCTAGCACTGCAACCGCGGCATGAGCATGAGTAAATATATAAATGTATCATTGAAAATACAAAAATTATTGACAACAACAATAGGTCATCAACGATTAGACAGATGTCCAAAAGAATTTTTCTTATTATTTTCATAATTTAAGTTTAATATAGTGATGATTTATGAGAACTAGTGTAATCCTTGCAAAAATGACAACAAAAACGAGTTGTTTTAACATGAGCTATAGTGGGATGGAATCAAGACTAGGTGTACTTCAAGCAACGTACGTCACAGGTAAGTATTAAAAAAGTAAAATGTCGGTAAAATGGAAGTTGGCGACGTGGGAATGAACCCTGCCACAGGTACTAACGTCTCCGGGTTCGTTCGTTTTAGACGACCCGAATTAGTGAAAGTAGACGGTTGGATGGATTCCGATAATTGGACAAAGGCTATTTTGTTATAAGCTTATTACCTATAATGTATGTCGCTGAGTAAATATAACTTTGTTATGATTTCACCGGTACTAAGTAAATATAAATTTATACCGAGAGGACGATATCAAGAACATCGACGCACAAATAGAGGATCTGAAACTGAATCGTGAAACGTGAACTTTTTTAAAAACTCCACGGAACATATACACCTTTATTTTGTTTATAATACAGGCCAAAACCCAATTCAAAGAGAAGGTATAAAATTGATAAACACATAGCACAGTACTTGTTATATTTATGTATACATATCCCAGATTTATAGTGGTGAGAGGGGCGCGATCTCATGCCACAGTTTAAAAAGGAGCCTGGATCCCAAAAGGTTGAGAACCCTTGCTATAAATAGTAACGGTAGAGACGTTTCATAGGTTGACGGAATAATTGACCATTGTTAAAAAATTGAAGAACAATGCGTTCCGAATTATCGTACGTAATAAATTATAATAGTATATTATCTCGTTAAAAAAAAAAAAAAGAAACAAAATTCAGAAATAATCGTGTAGGATATCTATGTTATCATTATAGTTATCTATTTAATTATTCGTGAGTTGGGTTAAAAAAATAAAAATAAAATAAAAATGAAAAAGTAATAATTTGTTTTAAATTGGTCCCTTTGAATATTCGTGTTCGTACCAACCAATCTACCTACGGACAAAGGACGTCGTCATTTCGTTTAAATGGAAATTGCCTGGAGACTATCGCGCAGGGTCCAAATATAATTACGTGCGTTACGTTCTTTACCATACCGTGTACCGTGTGTGACCACTATAATCTTTCACGTGTTTAATACGCGCTCATAATAACCATTATGTTATAAAATAAAAAATAAAAAGAGTTGGGTATGTAGTCAATGTTTAGTTTTATACAGGGTGATATATGTTTTTTTTTTTTTTACGAACGTTTTCAGTAAAAATGACTGTTTTTTTTCATCAGCATTTACAGAATTGTTTAAGCTTTATTTAAACACTATTTGTTTATCCCCCTCCCCTATTCCTTATACCTCAAATGGGAATATCAACCGGGGGCTGTTTTAAGAGTTATATCCAACAGTTTAAATGCCTATGCCGCCGGTGTTTAGTGGGTTATCATCTGAAAATGTATACGAAATTTATCAACCTCCATTAGTCGTCCGGCGTCAATCATTTTTAACCGTTAAAACTTTTAGACATAATAACTCGTAAGCTTTATACACCCGACATCAGGATCGTGCACGTATCAAAATGTGTACGAACAAATAATTTTATTCTCTGTTCGAATCTGTTCGAATCCCCCTATTGAAAAACAAGCAAAAATTATAGACGGCGGTGCCGTTTGAAAATCTCTCTGGATAATTAGCGTTAATGGTGAACGGGACGAGGGTAACGGTGCGAAAATATTGTAAATATATACGATTCCCATATTATAATGACGCGGGAAAAAGACGAAAGTCGATTGTACTCGAAAATCTTTGTCGGCAATCGGCCAACGGATCGCGATGACAAAAAAATAAATAAATAGATCACTCTGTATATTCACCCGATTCGTGCGCCCGAAGTCGGCGTGATACCGAACATAATAACGTTTTGGTTTGCCGCGAATCCACGGGCGATTTATCGCGCGGCTTTTCTTCACGTCCCGGCGAACCGCGCCGGATCAACAAAGAAAATGTCGCCGTCTCGCAACGCCGCGGGTCCGGTAGACAACGGCGACAATAATGTTATTGTCGTTGACTATAAATACGTGCAGGCCCGCGCAATGCAAATGCATTTATCGGGCGCATTGTTACACAGCTGTTTAGACGCAATTAACCGTTATTGCGGTTATAGGCGCACGTCATAACGATAAAATATAACATTGCATTGTTCGCGGTTGCCATTGCGATTTATAATTATCCGTAACGGAACGCGGGGCCGGTTGTACGATTTATAATAACTGTCGCGCGGGAGTTCGCGATATACGCGCGCGCGGCCAAAAAAACAAAAATGTCGTCCGACCCGTACGGCGCGCGGGCGCAATTATTACAGAGAACCGTCCGAAATTCTGATCGCGACGTCGCGTGCACCACGGAATCGGTTGCCGCACGCATAAGATTCGACGTCAACATCGAGTTTACCGAATCTCGCGTTTTATTTACCACGGGATCCTTCGCGTACCGTCACTCGTTCACCCGCACAATCAAATTAAAATCCGACAAATTCACACCCCAACACCGTTTCGTCTGGCTTTTCGATTCGAATACCGTTTTTATTTTTTTTCCGCATCGACGACTGCGTAATAGGTTTTCCTAATGTCCAAACTAATTAGGCACGCGTAAAACGTGTAATCGTTGTTGGTTTGTATTTTTTTTTTTTTTTTTTTTTGTTATCAAAATTACTGTTTATCGAAACATTGATAAGAATCGCATACGTGATTTGTACCGCGGTTACACACACGGTTGTGCACAATGAGTCGTTTATAAAGACGGCCGGCCACAAAGTTGCTTATCGGAAATTTGTAAAATAACGATAAAAAATCTTCTGCTAAAAATCTAATAAACTCGTGTTAATCAATTAAAATCCATCAAACGCCATTCTTATACGTTTTTGTCAAGATTTTCGGTCTAAATGTCACTTTCATTTTCAGCGACTGCGACGTTCTTAAGCACGGATTTCTAATTGGTTTTCTAGACAGTCCAAATACTGTGTAAAATGAGAAAGAAATTATTGTTGGTTTGCAATTGTGTTTAATTAATCGAAACGGCCGTTTTTCGAAACTAATAAATGTGCACATCGATTGTAGATCGCCCGGGAATCAATTTATAATACTTACCAATGTGGATACCTGTATGGCTACCCGGAAACCAATTCGGCAATCGGAAACCGACTGGTAGACGTCCGGAGTTATACTGTGATGAACACTCGTCAGGCAAGAATCGGAGGTACTTTCGATAGATATCGGTATAACTGAAAAGAAATCGGGATCCGAATTTATGTCTAGCTGGACGGTATTCGTCTAAAACCGGTCGATCATTGTCGTTTGTAATTGGTTTATTATCATTACTCTATTATTAAAAACAAATTGCTACGCATTTCATACAAATATAAACTCACGCCAAAATGTACTAGGTGATCAATCTAGCGTAAGGCACTCATTATCTCGGAAAGTATTAACTTTTTTCGTAATTTGTTTTATAGAATGAGCGGCTCTACAGTTTTACGTTTACGTTATATTTGGTCATCCTAATTTTTTGCGATGAAACCACCACCTTCTTTTAATTTTCGAACGGCACTCTGTATTAAAAATTCCATAAATGGATTGAGTATTAGTTAAACAAATTTACGGTGTTGAAATTTTTGATTAAAAGGGTAGAAGCTATTGCAGTATTAGTAGTGTTATTTTTTACCTTGTAGCCAAAATACGGTAACCCAAAAATCAACCTAAATAAAACCCATGTATCGACGTTTGTTGTGTTTTTATTTGTATAGAAAAACTGTCGGGAATCTATTGACGGGGTTTTTTTTTTTCAAAATCGAAAATCCGCGCCTTTGAAGGGACGATGCGTATAATTCTGAGTATTTATTTTCGTATTTAGTTTTTCTGAGACAAAAAAATGCATATATCTCGATAAAACTAATAGCGCTTCTTCGCTGCACTTAAAATCTATAATCGATAATACCTTTTACTTTTTAGATTCTGAGTGGAGCGGAGAATGTATTGGTTTCGTAAAGATGTTTATTTATTTTTTTTTTTTTATGCGAACACTTTTTCTACCAGAAAGCTTACTCCGATGTATAATATTTTTTCTGCGTACAACTTTAACTATCAATTTTGCTCCGATTTACAATAATTGCACTTCTTCTGAGAGGAAATCTAATTGGGAAGGTACTTTAGGGAGGGTATTTTCCTAGCAAATCCGAAAAACCGGGAAAAACGTAGGAAAAACGAGAAAATCGAATCAATACAAAAGACAAATATTATTAAAGAAAATATATAATGTCTAGTTAATTATTTCACCATAATATGACTTATATACTATTCGCAAAGCATTACTTCGCTCAGAATCATATTTTTGTTAACAATGGTTTATCGTTTGCGTACGGATATACATTAAATTTCCTTCTGCATCTTACTTTCCCAATTTCCCACCTACAACAGTGGCTGCACTCGTCCCCGTTATCCTAGGGCAGATTCATTTAACATGTACGTTGAAAAAACGAAATAAAATAATGACAATTATCAATTTTATACTTTGTAATAAAGAAAATGTTGATACCATAATACTACTGATATTATCACATAATATATAATATCTGTTTCGTCTGCGCTTTACAAAAATTTCATTATCTCAGCGATTTTTGTTCTATGAAATGAAATAATAATTAAAAGCGTGTATAAAGCATTGCAGGTGATATTATTTTTAATACGCGTATAAGCCGTGTCGTAAATCTAGTTTTATTTTATTTCTTATTTTTTCCCCTCTCTCGGTATTTCGAGGTATATGAAATGTGGAGTCGAAAGCCCGTGTTGGTAAAACGTCAACATACGAGTATTACATTTTGTAATTTTTTTTTTTTTTTTTATGCACGCAGTATACTATACGATATTATAATACCCCGGGCTTCGGTTAAAATAAAAAAAAAAAAATAAATAATAATAAAAAAACAGGACTGCTCACGAAAATATTATAATAATTCTTCTTATGTTTAGTTTACCGAATTGTTTTAAATTTGAATTTATTTGATCGTAACAATGCGAGTTCGCAAAATCGTTTCTTTTTCCGAAAAACGCTGTAAAAATATCGGCTATTTCATCGGTAATAACTTACAAGCGCATAAAACAATTTGCAAAACCTTTTTGAACCGTTTAACAATCTTATTGAACTCGGACTTCCGCATTAAGAGCTATATTGTTATATATCCGCATTGACACAATACGAATTCAATCAATTTCCCGTAATTCGCATGAATATCGAATTATGCGTTTTATTTTGTTTATTTTTTTTTTATTTCTTTTAGTTTACCGCATGTTCGTTTTGTTCAAGTTATACCGCAGATTATTATGTATACTGACACGTGTATATCAGTTGAATTATAATACGACCCCCCCCCCAAAAAAAAAAAAAAAAAACTGTAGAAAGACAACTTTGTCGCGTCATTGCTTAAACGATTTTCTGAGTTAAATGTCAAACTTTACCAAAATTACAATTTATAACACGGGTCCAATAAAGAATATTTTTATAATGTAAGGGTCGTGCGATTTTTTTTTTTTTACCCGTCGTCAATAAATAATAATTTTGTTCGACAGGTTACCAGATTCGACATATATTACACACCTATAGTTACATTAGTTGCACGTTATACCGAACAAGTTTAGCTGCTCAATAATGTGTCGTCGCCTGTTGGGGTTATAACAATATGATTTATTATTTAAAAACATGCGCGTTTTATTTATGTATTTTCAATTGAGTACTATTGCAATTGTATGACCTGTATGCGCCCGTACATATAAGTCACGTCATTCATGTACTGCCATCATAACCGTAATTTTATTTTCGACAAAACAAACACAACGGTGTTTGCCGTAATTGCCGTGATATTTGTTTTGAACTATTGCGATGTAATTAAACGAAATGGCTCCAGAGACACCATTCCGGGATCAGCGAATATCGGACAGAAAATTAAAATGCACTTTTGGCGCATGGTACACTGCCGTGTTGAAACGACGGGAAGATGCGGTGTACGTGGCGACGTGGGATCTCTAAACGGAGAGACAGACTGGAAATCAAAGGGTGGGCTGACTTCGTGATCAAATTAGATGGGGTGCGGGGTACTTTATCGTTATTCGATGTGTTGCCGAAAAAGGTAAAGTTCAATCAGGAACGCGGTGCATTTTAGTTAGGCATAGGGGTTTTAGGGCGTTTTATTGAAACGGCTTTATAGAAGGAATAAAAAAACAACAACAACATTTCGCCACCACTGTGTGACCGGACAGTTCTAGAGGCCGATAACCTCAAGCGGGAGAAGAAAATTAAGACGGGAATAGATACGAACCTATACAAGTTAACCGTATTGTATTTGTTTAGATATTTATTTTTACCTCGGCGGCGGCACGAATTATAGACAAATCGGTAAATTTAATTTAACATAGTTTACAGCGTAGGTACTTAATGGTATTTGTTCCGAATTGGTAGGTGGGTAGGTAGGTATATAGATCGTAAGTACGACCATTATGTGTATAATTGATTAAATAAATGCGTTATAGGTCAGGCACCAGAAATGCGATTATCTCGTTTTCGGATCGTTTATAACGATATATATTTTCTAGGTTTATTTTTTCCGCCGTAAACTTTACACCGATTTCATTTATTAATTTACAACGTAAGAACAATAACAATCCGCTTATTAAAAATTGAATTTACTCGGTAGTCGGCTGCTAATTTCGTTTCACACGAGCAGTAGGTGTGCATACACATTAAAACTGGCGCAAATGCAAATGTTCGGTACGCGTTGCGCTAAAGAGAACCCGACGCTCATAGCTCTTACATAGAAATTTACTATCTTTACCCATGCATTGTTTATTGATCGCGTGAAGTATACTTTTTGTTTGTTTGTTCATAAAAAAAAAATCACTAGGAATAATTGTTCGAAACTATTATAACTGTTAAACGTTAAGACGTTTAGACGAGACAAAACGCCATCACTCGGTAAAACAAAAACTCGTTTTCAACGTGATATTTTGATTAAACAATTCGAAAGTATAAAGGAACGCGCATGTATACCGTATAGATTTGAATTGTTTTTAAATTGAAAATATCATACCGCAGACGCATTTAATATCTGAAAAACGAAAGATAAAATAAAAATGCTCACTGTCCTCGTGGCGGTTTTAAGATTTTCCAATAACACGTCGGTTTTAATTCGGTACAGCTGGCCGCCATCGTCGTGCTGGCGGAGTACTTTTACTGTTCCGAAAAGCCATTTCTGATAATCGCGTTATTGACACGTATAATGATAATGCCGTCTGGGGAGACTCTGGAATTCAAACCGAAGGAAGACCCGTCCTATACAAAACATAATATAATAGCGTATAATGTTCCTCGAACGTTATGTCCTACAGTTTGTAAAATTTAATTAATTTTACGTTTCGTAACGTAATAATATTGTATTATGACGGTCGTGTTTAAAGTGTAAAAGAAAACCCAGTTAGACGTCTGAGACCGTATTGCCCGACGCGATCCGATGCGGCTTACGCCGGTAGACTGTTTTACGAGGGATGCCGTCTGAGAGTTGAAGAAAACCGTAATCGATTTTTTCGTCGCAATAAAATGTTTACAAAGACGTTTTCGTCGAATAATCGAAAAAAAAAAAAAAAAACACAAAAAAAAACGCTCTCTTCAATACGCTAAAATGATAAATTCCGAATGTCACGGTACAGTGACATTATTGTGTGAAATTTTGGGCACCAATGTAAAACGGGGGCCAGGTGCTTTTTCCATGTGCTCGGCGCCGAATCCGCCTGCAGTAAAAGAACATCTGGCTTCGTGGAATAATTGTTCGAAAATCGCACGGAAAATATTTCATAATATATTAATATATTATTGTATAATTTGTACAGTAATAATATTATAGGTTCAAATATTAAACGAAAAAAATGTCGGGTGTTGCAAATTGTCGACATTTCCATTCTAACGGATATACTCGTAATAACATTAAAAAAAAAAAAAAAAACTAATACTGGGAACGGGCGTGCTACTGTTGTAGGTGGGGAGTTGAGAAGGTAGGATATACAGGAGAATTGAATTTATATCTGTATGATCATCCATAAATTGTTTAATAACGAAAAACGATTCGGAGCGAAGATCGGTTAAACATATTTTGTATTTACGACTTCCGTCTAAATTTGATATTAAAAACATTATAAAAAAAAAAAAAAAAAAAAAAAAAAAAAAATACTGCATTTTTAATTTTAATTTTTTACCAATAAGTACGAATTATAATGAACCTTTTGTTATATTTTCAAGCGTTTATGTTCAGTCTATCAAGTTAATCCACGAGTACTTACCAAATAAAAATTACGTGTAAACCTGCAAAATTAAAATGTCTACACGTATAAATAGATCAAAAATGTTTCAAATGTTTTGAAAATTCCACCATGCCTAGAAATGAAAAATCGGGATTTTAGGTCTGTACGAATATTTTTAACTGAATTACAACAAACAAACAAATTGAAAATAATAAAAATATTATTTTCTCACATTTTCCTGTTCTTTTTACGTTTTTTTTTTCCGGTTTTGTTTTTAATTATTAAAAAAACTACAGGAAAATTAAAAAAAAAAAAAAAACGAATTTCTTATTCACCAATTGGATTAAAAATGTAACAAAAACGATCCCTTGTCGTTTTTTTTATCGACGTAATATTTCTGGTAGAAAGCATAAACCGTAAAAATTTAAAATAAAAGAATCATAAGGCCGTAAATTTATCAGTTTTCGTGTTTCGACTTTTCCCGGTTTTTCCTAATTTTGATGAAAACTACTCAGAAAAAAAAAATGACTTTCTCCGTATGCAATATCATCCGAAATGCAACAAAATAGGTCTCTTGTCGTTTTTCTGCTGGCACAAAATTGCTGGTAGAAAACATAGTTTGCTAAGTTCAAAAACAATTAAATCGGTAACGCCGCAGCCCGCCGGAAATGGGGACCAATCGATTTCGCTAGTATTAACTCCTCCAGTACAGCCCTAAAAAAAACCTACCGATTCACATTACACATTGTACACACACCTTAGACATTTTTACTTTTAGTTATTGTTTTCCTTTTGTACTTTATTTAAAAAAAATCACTTACATATTTCTACTTAATTATGTAGGTAACTAATAATTCATGTGTTGGTTATATTGTGATGCATAATATGATGAAATAAAAAAATCATAATAAAACATTTCATACTTATACATTTATTTTAGCTATTATAACATTTTAAAGTTTTATTTGTTGGGAAGTTTTCCCAATAAATGGGAAAAACCGGGAACAAACGTAGGGAAAACGGGAAAATGTACGGAATAAGTATTATTTTCAAATCATAAATATTACGGCCATTTAAAATATGTACAACCGAATTCCGCTCAGAATCGTTTGCCGTCTGCAAATATTAACCGTTACGTATAGACACACATTATATTTTCTTCTACCTTCCCATCTTCGCGCCTACAATAGTGGACCACCCATCGTGCAAAGTATGTCCGTATCTTTTTATACACTGTCACGTCAACGAAAATGTAATCAGTTTTCTTTCCTACGCGCATTACTGAGATTTACGTGAAGGGAGGGGGAAGGTGAAACAATAGTTTTTTTTCCGATAGACATGTCACCCGCGTAAAGTCCGCGTTTCCTTTATATCGTTACACGCGCGAGAGAGTTAAGCGTATTATTATTGTTATCGGACATTTCGAATGGTTTTCTCGAGCTTTTTCGCGTCAATTTCGCGAGTTAATAAATGTAATAAGATGATTGGGATTAGAGACTTCTAGCATTCGCATACTGTTTTTGAAACACTAAACAAATAGCCCAGTTAAATATAAATACTGTTCATTGTGTGAGGAGTCCAAATCCTAAATTTTATTTTGCACATATTGGCACATTTTACAGTTTTTGCTTTTTAATGCATGTTTTGTGTCACGATCCATTCAAATTACAATTAATCTGATACGCAAAGTTTAGAGTAATGTGAGTATTCGTATTCCGATTTCCGGGCATAAATTGACAATTGGAAATACTGTAATATAGTATTGATTATAGTGTTTACTAAATAAATAACTTGTCATTTATCATAATTATTCTTATTATTTAATAAAACAGTTTTTGTACACGACCTTATAAAAGGTCCCGTATCGTTTTTCTCTCTCTCTACGTTCACTCTTCCCCCCAAAAAAGCCCACGGCTCCATGCATGAAACTGGTATAGGGGCGTCCTGTACATTCATTTTTCTATTAGATCTGTGCGATTTACACTGTACAAATTCATACGCAGTGATGTGCGACTTCATGGTCGAATAAACTATCGTAAACGTACAGTTACTTTATAGTTAACGACAAAAACAATCATTGAGTTCGATCAGTAGGTATTACTCTCAAATTATTCGCATCGAAACAAAGTGCGCGGTGTTTTTACGCGAATACCGGTAATAACGAGTGAAATAACAACAGTTAAGTTTTCAGTAAACAATTTCAACATTTCGACATTTTTGAAAGCATATAGGTTTTTTTTTTTTTTTAAAGCATATTTGTAAAATGCATTTATTCACGTGTTTTTTTTTTTTTTTTTTAGAGCCAAAAGTCCAAAATATTATAACCTACCCACGCGTACCACCCCCTCCCCCCTTCTCATCCACTCACCGCACCGTCTTCGCCATTATCACGATACATTACATCATACCGTTTTTCGTGGTATGGTACGTTCCGAATACCGGCGGGGGCGCGCGTCGGAAAACTTGGACCCCTGACAAATGGCAATTTCCGTTTTCCGTGTATAAGAGATTATACACCCACCGTATTATTTATCGTATATTACTTTGTA
Organism: Cinara cedri; assembly: GCA_902439185.1. Classification (NCBI taxonomy): domain Eukaryota; kingdom Metazoa; phylum Arthropoda; class Insecta; order Hemiptera; family Aphididae; genus Cinara; species Cinara cedri. The sequence goes on from CABPRJ010000949.1 coordinate 1,010,783, forward strand.
CGCTTTACACAACGTATGCGCGTGCACACTCGGCACCTACGCACCCGTCCGACGACAAAAAACGTTAACCCGAATGAACTGTTTTTATCGAGTACCGCCGGCGCAGTGATATTTTCACCGTGTACGCGTGTACACGGTTTTCGCGTTTATTCCGTTTCGCGAACGCCCGTGGTCAACGGGACGGTTTTTTTTATTTTTTATTTTTCTCTGCCCCTTCGTTCTTTCTCCGGCGTTGCGGTTCGTACGCGCGCGCGCGCGCGGAAAAAACAAAAACACAAAACGAAAAAAAAATTCGAAAACACAACACGCGGACGCGCGGCGGACGACGACGGTTGCGGACGCGAAATATTCTCCTCGTCCGCCGTGCCGATCGCAATACAATACGATAATCATGCCGGGATTCATTTCGGTTCTGGTTCGTTTCGCCACCCTCCCCCCCACCGTTTTATCACGAATCCGTTTTTATAAACGCTGTTGTTTAATAATATCGTAACGTACTCGTAAATGCGCGACGTCACACAGACAACGTTGCACAGCATCCCGCGCGCATAACACCGTCGAATCGTTCGCTGTAAAATCCATTCGAACGGCGAATTTAGATTACGGACGCAGCGAGAAACGTCTTGGTTTTATTACACGGTATTTGCGTTTGTTCTGCCTGTAAACGACTTTTCTACCCGCCCCGAACGCAAAACACCCGGAAAAGATATTTTCCGTTGCGCTACTGATCTAGTTTGACGCGTTAAAGATGTCATTTTTTTCGATTTTTCAAAAGGCGAGGGTAAAAGAAAAAAAAATACGAGGGTGTTTATGCGATTAGATTATAATACAATGATAACAATTATTGATAATTCCGGAGAAATTAGCTGTCCATCATTTTGTGAACCCGGTAATTTTAATACGTCATTATAATACACCAGCGTTCGTATTTTAAAACGATAATTCGTTTTTATATAAATTTTGCGCCCGCGAACGTCCAGTAATATTCATCATTATTAACATTATGCAAATATGACGCGTATAGGTAGATTCGAAAAAGCAAATATACAGCGCCGCCGCAGGCGATTGGAAAATTATTATTTCCAATATTTAAACGCTACGAGAAATATGTCCGGTAACCGAAATACAATTTCGCGTGTGAAATCGAGGTTCGAAACCGAACGTTTGGGTTTCCATGCTGCTTCAACTATTAAGGAAAATGTTCCCGTCGTAACGCGAAGGGACGCACTGAACACTTTCCTCGGTTGAAGTCTGTATAATAGACCCAATGATCTGGGTATTAACGGATTAAATGCGATTCATACGTGTCTGCGGCTTGGTGCAAGAAGGGCCACAGCCAATGTCTTGCGGTTGTTGGGAAACGGACTTTAAAATTGTATTTCCCCATTAAGCTCTGCGTATATTATTGTGTGTAAATGTTTGTGCGATTTTCAATTTGTACATAAATTTAAACAGTTTTTATTTAGAAAATAAAAAATTGTACATTGGCCCTTCTCGCACCAAGCCACCGATAAATATTTAAGGGAAAAAACCGATAATACTGACGAGTGTGTCACTGTTATGGGCGTAAAGTCGGAAAGGTGTAGGATATAATATCACAGGGTCGTTTAGTTTTCGTATTTATATTTTACAAATTTTCAATTTCATTTTTAAACGTTGAGCGGAACGCTCGGAATGTGTGGTTTTACTATGAGGTGTGCGTTTTTTTTTTCCCGTCCGGGAACGGCTTTACTACCAGAAATAAATAAATGACAAATTACTTTTTTTCTTGAGTTTTGAATCTATAGTTGGCGCATTCTAAGCGGTACGTTGTTTGATTTCTTAAGTAGTCTTCGTTATACAGGGAAAATCAGAATAAAACGTGCGGGAAAAACAAAATAAGCTTACGGCAATAAAGGTTTCATTATTTTCGATTTTGTTATTTTGTTCTAATTCGGTTAAAAATAATTTCGCAGGTCCTGACGTTTTGACGAAATACTAATAAAAATGTTTTCTAGTCGTGGCAAAAATACTATTTTAGCGATTGTCTAGTTATTTATGGGCATTTTATATTTTAGAGTTTTTTTTTTTAGCTTTTATTTAGTTTTTATGTGAGTATAGTATTTTTTACAAGCCATAATGTTTGACAATTTCTCAGGGCCTATATTATCGATTTAGAATCAGAGGAGATACTAACCAAATGTAACAGGTGAAGCAAAATGTGTTTATTTTTGAATCAGAGCGGAACGAGGATGTATTGGTTTTATAATGATGTTTATTTTTTTTTCCGTGGACTTCTGTTGATTTTCCCAAGAGTTTTCCTAATAAATGGGAAAAACGCAGGAAAAACAAGAAAATAGGTAATAAATATTAAACAAATATTATTAAAGAAAATATGTAATTATTTTACCATATATGACATATATATCGTTATCAAAGCAACATTATCAACCGAATTCTGTTCAGAATCGTTTTTCGTTAGCAATCGTTACGTACAGATATACATTAAATTTCCCCTCTATTACCTTCCCAACTTCTCACCCATAACAGTGCCTGCCCCTGTTTCCGTTATCCAAGGGCAGGTTTTTTTTTTATTTTTTGATAAATTGAATACACATTTCTATTGAATTGGAAAAAATTGGTTGATATTACTTTTACATTCCAATACTTCTAAGTGGAATATCCTAATACATTACAATTTCGCTTTTAATTTATGCGATGAATGTATTTATGATAAATGTACAAATATGAATTATTTTAAACTATTATTCGTATTGTGTTTGAGATTTGGCAGCAAACTTTGTGAAGGATAACGTACGCGGGTGTTTATCAATTCGATATTAGACGATTGCCTATGGCCTGCGATTCGACCGGGCCGAGTATTACTAAAAAAGCGATAACAAAACACTAATGCGTTATTAACACTTGAAAAAATTGATAAATATAAATCCAGACTGTTAATAGACTGTCCGTCGTACGTATTGTATTCATAATTATTACAGTTTTAGTCTATCGTTCAGTCAAATGGATTGACGATAGTGTCTAAATCACATTAGTAAATTACGTTAAAATGTTTGTTATAGGTACTTTGATTTAAATTTGACAGTAAATTTTTGTTATCGTAATTATGATTTTATGAAATTCGTTTAAAATAAATAACGACGACGCATAAATAATACTGAACTGTATGTTTCGATTGTTTATAACCGTTAAGTATAACGTACGATTATTATTGTTGCAAGAGATTTGTATTAGTATAATTATTTATTATTATCACGTGCTATATTGTTTAAATACCAAGGTGGTTGAAGTGCGCCTATTTTTCACACGTTTTAGAATAATAGGCGATGGGAAATTACACTTACGTTCCGGTGTCCCGTCTGAATTTAATGTTACCCATTTAGAAAGTCGATTATCAATTTTCCGTTTTAAAGACCTCCAAAAGTAGGACATTTCTGAGAATTCCACGACAATAATTGTGTTTATTTTGGGCACACCGAATTTTAAATAAAAAAATCGATTTTATGATTCGTCAATAAATCCGTACATACTTTTAAAATTCAAATAGGACATTAAAGAATATATTCAATTGCTCACCGGTTATTGGTTCAAAATGTCATATTTGTCTGTAAAAACGGCCGTACAGTTCCATGTAAATGAATACCGGGCAATAGATAGGCGGAAATGTTGGTTAAGGTGGTTATAATAATATAGTAAAAAACAATAGCTAAATTAAACATATTTGGTGAATATTTGGAAAACTTGCTCTAACCCCTGTAATATATAAATACATTTTAAATTAAAATTAGAGAATAATTTATTTTTGTCTTCTCTAAAATTATGGAGAATACAAAGCGTTGATACATTTTACTTGGTGGAAACTTAACATCTTATAAATATATTCAAATTGTTTTACACTACAATTTTAGATGATTGGAAAACTTTTCGTCGTACATTTTGGTACAGTATTATTCGCACAAAACAATAAAACAATATTTGTCTGAGTTTCCCTGAAAATAGAAACTCGCGTGTAATGAATTTAACCGTGCTCTTGCGAAATGAGGGTTTTTTTAAGCTTTGTATACCCTTCGACCCCCTCAAATTAATTCAAGAAGACATTTTGTATATTTTGAACGGTGTTAGTATCAAAGACGTGCCTTTTGGTGGTCTTAACTTTCAACCCTCTCCATTAAAATTTTTATGCTCAAATTTCATGGTTTCAAAGGAAACACCGGATTTTAAATACCTCTAAAGACATCAAAGTAAGTATAACGGGTTTAAAATTTCTATGCTCCTATTAATAACATTGTTGTCGAGGACGTGCCTTTTGAAGGTTTCAACTCCCAACCCGTGCTCCCGTGGTATGTTTGTACATGTTAGAAAATATTTCGAGAATTATACTTTACCTATTTTAACGCAACGGTGTTGTTTCCTTCGTTAATCAGTACCGAAAAGTTATAAGATACTTTTTGTATCCGAAAGGGAGACGCGTGATCGTAGACCGTGAAATAGCGTAGTGGATGGGGTAATTGGTGCCTAGACGCCTAGTGAATAGAAGTCTTAAATTAATACAAATTTAGACTAATTAAGGGCACCACATAATATAATATTCCTAATGTCCAAGAGTTATTCTTGCAATTAGAACTTTTTTTAATTAGATTACGAAAAAAATAAAAACATTTTAACGGTAACCAATCGGTTGGAGAGGGATGGGTTGATTTCGGTCCTAGTGTTTAGGGCTCTGTTGTTCACGAGTAATTTTTTTTTTTTTTGAAAACAAACCAAAACCATACAATATTGTAAAAACAATTAATTTTATTTAGTATTTAAACCCTTATTCCCGTTAAGACTTTGTTCAGATTCCGAGCGTAGCGAGCAATGTATCATAATTTGTTTTACTATGATGTGTATTATAATTACTTTTATTATTATTGTTTTTTGCGTGTTAATAACGTTTTTACCAGAAATCCTGCGCTGCGATTGCTTAAAACCAAGTGCGGCAAACTTTTCGAAAGGAAAATTGGTATTTAGCCGGTGCATTATTACGTGAGATTAGGAGGAACAATTGACTGTGTCTGGAACAAAACCCAACCGGGAAAAGACCGGCATGAAATCCGAAGATTAGGTTGATCAATGCGGTAAAATATCAGTCGTTACTCATCAGCTTACGAATATATTACAGTTTATACGAAATTCGAGTAATTTTGTAAAATCTGATTTTGTACATATTACGTAGTATCCCGCGAAATGTTTCATTTATCCATTGCAATATCTCTAGAGATTAAAAAGATAATCAAATTCTGGTTTTTTCTTTTTTTTTTTTTCTTTCTTAATATTACTCACAGGGATAAAGATTATAAATATTTATATGTCAATTGATTTTTTTTTATCTTTCGGTAAAACACTTAAAAATATAACTTTTTATTTATTGTTTTTGAAAAATTTGAAAATAGATATTTATAGAGTTTATTCTTTTTAAAATATACATTTTTATTATTAAAAAGACGTCTTAGGATAATGGGGACGGTTGCAGCCATTGTTATTGATAATTTAATGCCTACCCGTAAGCAACGATAAACTATTGTTTACGAAAAAAACGATTCTGAGTGAGATTCAGTTGATTCAGGTTCAGATTCAGTGAATAGTGATGTTTTGTCAACAATATATATGTTATTTTATAGTGAACTAATTAAATAGGCTTTATGTATTTTTTATTTTAATAATATTCGTTTAATGTTGTACTGATTTTCTCAGTTTTTCTTTGTTTTTCCCAGATTTCCCAAATTTTATCCCAGTTATTCACATTTGCTGAGAAAACTCCAGAAAAAAATCGAAAAATGACCTCCCTAAAGTTAGACCACACCATACCGATTTCCTTTCAGAGAAAGTGCTACATTTAGAGATTCGAACAAGTCTTCTGGTAGAAAAGTCGTTAACGGATAAATAAAAAAAAAATACATCTTTATAAAAACCATAAGTTTCTTCGCTTCACTCAGAATCTAAAATCGCGAATTTAATGATTTAATTATCTTCAAAATTTTTCGAAAATAATAAGTCATTTTTTTTTTTTTTTAGTTTTTTTACCAAAACATACATATTTGTAGTCCTTATCACTGCGAGTAATATAAAAAAAATAAAATAAATAAATAACAAAAAAAAAACCTCCGGAGAGATATCGGGACAATAACGTGTAGTATACTTGTACATATTTATATGCGTACACGTGTCTACACGTATCGGTTACACCCGTAAAGTGTTTACCGCAGTGTGTTCGGACGTTTATTAATGTAGATAACGGATGTGTGTGAGTAAATGTTCAGCTCGCAGGATAAACACGCGCCGGAACGGTTCCCGCGTCCGTGTTAAAACTTTAAACAGTTTAAACGGGCAAAGTTCTCTATCAATTCCCGATAATTACGGGGTCGCCGCGCGGTGTGTTCAAACGCGCGCCCGCCCGTTCGAAGCGATTCGATAACAACGGTTATAACGGCGGCGAGCGTTCGGAACGTTTTCAACGGCACGCGATTATTACCCGAAACGTAATTTCGGGTGGGCGGCGGCGGACCCGCTACCGCTCGCGCGCGTGTGACCGATCGGACGTGCACGCGGGGCGCTCGTCATTGAACAGCAGATACGCCGACGTCCGGCGACCGTTGTCAATGACGCGCGACAAAATAACGGGCGCGGGCGTGTCCGCGGTACGCGCACGCCGACGGGACGCGCCGCGTAACGGCGTTCCGATTGTTGCGCGCGTTCGATCGATACGGGCCGGCGGCGCGTGCACGTCGGCGATCGCGAACGACAACACGTTGTAGACGCGAAACAATTTGCGACCGGGCGCGACGCGCCGCGTCGCTCTCGCGGCGTCCGCGGCGGTTCGACGGGAACTCGCGAATCGAAAGTCCCGGTCGTACCCGTCGGCAACGTCGCGCGACGCGGTCGCGACGCGGCCGGAGACGACGCCGTTTTTGCGCGGCGCGACGCGGTCACGTACCGGCCGTGGCGCGCGACGCCACGCGGGACCGGACGGACGAACCGCGCGCGCACGGTGCGAATAGAATCCCGTGTACGCGGACGAAATGGACGAAACGCGCGACGGCGCGGCGTGTATCCGAATGAAATTGATATTTGCGTTTGGATCGGTCAACGCCGGCGCGCGGACGCCGTGCACACGCGACGCTACAGCCGCCGTGGCCCGCGGATCGTTTTCGGTTTTTTTTTTCAAATCGAATTCGTTTACCACGGGCGTTCGCGAAAACCGTTCGCCCGTTACGTTCGCGTACGGTCCGGCGCGCATTATCGCCGTCGTCGGCCCGCGCGGTCCGGCGGCCGCGAACGCCTACGACGCGAACGCGTTATCATCGCGCATCGCACACGCGATGTGCGGCGGCGGCGGCGCGAAAGAGACGTATTTGTGTCGCGGAGAAAAAAAAAACAACCCCGGCGAACCGGCAGCGGGCTGCCGGAATAGATAACGGACGATTTATCTAGGCGTTGGGGGGGGGGGGAAACGAAAGACAATGAGTGTGAATTTGTTCGGATAAAGATAAAAGACGTATAGATTTTCATCCGGTCCTTGTGCCGACCACCAATCGGTCCTATATCGGTCTTATCGATTGTGATTTTAACATCATCCGGGGGCCGAATAACAACCGACACCGTTACGGCGTGCCATGTCGAATCCGTCTCGCGCGGTTTCGGTTCTGAATTGTACACGTGAGACGCGCACGTTCGCCGATACCCACGGACGGACGTTCAGCGATTGATAAACGACAGACACGCACGAATATTGTCGTACACGAATGACGTTTGCCGCGCGACCGCGATAAATTAACAGAAATATCGCGAAATCGCGTTCAGATTGCCGTGCGGTTTGTACGCGCGGCGTTTTAATATTGCGTTTAAATAGCCGTCTAAATTAGTACGATTCCCGTCCGAGATAAGAACTTTAATTTAGAAAAGACGAAACACGACCGCGTTTTTATCGCGATAGAAACTCGGTTTTCGCGCCTCTAGTTTGCGGATTTACGGTCGGACGGAAAATTACACCGGCGACGCGTGCAAGGCGAACCTAACCTTCACGCCGCCACTGACCTGGGCCGCGCAGAGAACGCGGCCGGGTTTCGAAACGTCGTAGTTTTGTTACATTTTCGTTCGCGTCAACTTATTGTATTATTTAGCAACGGCGACGGAGACATTACGAGATGTCGCGACGCGAAATTCCGTGGTTTTTTTCCCGAATTTGTTTCGTTAACGGTTAGTACAAGACGCGCCGATTTCATTATTGGCCGATGGACGTTTATTCGTGCACTATTTTTTTTTTTTTTAACTTTATTATTTCACTGCGATGTTTAATGCGGTACATTGCAATAATGATTTGTTTTAAACTAACCGCTAAAGTCTTCGTCACGCGTTAAGCTGAACACTGGCCAACATGTATCGTGTCAGCTCACCTATAGCAAACAGTTGGTGAAAATCGACACGTTATTACAACGGCCCCGAATCCCTACATTTTGTGTTTACTAAACAATTGGGCAAAACTCGTTTCGAGATTAATAACCAAACGTAGGTGTACGGTCGAGTAGGTTTTCGTCTCCTCCGCTTACCTCGGGCCGAAAGCGTACGAAAAGCAACGACGAGAAAACAAAGACCAACGCGTTTCATTCGAAACACTCTAAAATAAATTGTTTTTAAAAACATTTTAAGGTAATTCGTTTTCGAAGAACGTACACGTTCTGTACGAATTTTATATAACGGTCGCGATTTTTAAATATTACAAACTAGGCACTTATCTACACGCTAGTGTTATACTGAATCGATTTGAGAATAATAATAAAAAAAAAAAAAAAAAAAAAACGGCATAGTAAAAACACACATAAAACAAGTACTGCCTGGGCGAGACGCCGTTAAATTCGCCAAACAACGATATCATTTTAAAATCATTATATTATAATGGTACATAATATTTTGATTTAAAACGTTATAATTTATATTTCGGTACGGTTTTTAGACGGTTAATAAATATTTACATAAAAAGCGCATAATAAGCGTCCCAAGATGTTTCCGGTGGGGGCGGGGGGCCGGTTTTTTTTCTTTACTCGTCGAAGTATATCAGTGGCCGTAATAATTTCCATTCCTTAAACGGCTATAAATTGTTATTTTTTTTTTTTTTTAAACTACGCTCGTATATAGTATTAAAATATTATTTTATGAACCGTGACGTTTTTTTTTTTAAAATTTGTTTAACGAGTAATAACACACACTATTATAATATGTATGCGGCGAGCGGGCCAAAAAAAAACCTGAAAGTTTATCCGTTCGCGGGACAACCGGCCCCGACGGCGATATAGTATACAGAGTGTATCGACCCGCGGGATTCGAAAATTTCCCGCACGTAGCCGCGTGGCCGGCGACTGTCGAACTCTGCAGACGTCACGCCCGGTGACGAAACGAACGTAAAACGACCCAGACGCTGTCCATAACAATCCGTATATCCGGCAAACCGTCCACAAGGAGCAAGCGCCCGATGGGCTGGGGGTTTAGCTTCCGTACAACTGTCGTAGTCCCCTCCGGAAATAAAATAAAAAAAAAAAAAACGAACGGTTTCGCCGGATAACGCGTCATAAGAGCTTCAATCGAGTCTCCGGCACGGACCTCCGTGGAGCTCCAGCCCCCCCCCCCCCCCGCCGCCAAATGTCGTACGCTTTTTGCGCCCGCCTACCCCCGTCCGTCACAACGTACCCCGCGGTGTTTCCGACACGTGCGGATTTTCCAGCGATCTCCATATCGAACGTCCTACCCGTCCCCATAATCTCGCGGTCAGGTAAGCGCGCGCTCTGTATAACGCCCCTGTTTACCGGTCGCCGTCGCCGCCGCCGTTTTCTCACGGGCATTCGCATCACGCTGTATCACGCGTCCGGCCCGGAATTCGAATTCCGGCCGTTCGAACCCGACGCGTTTCTATTTCGTTTCCCCTCGCCACCACCCCACCCCGCCCCGCCCGCCCTACCGACAAATGACTAATGACGTTATTGTGTGCGCGGCACCGAAAATAGAGACGGATGCGTCGCCTGGAATCCGGGGAACTCGAGCGCGTTTTATTGGCTCGCGAATGCCCGCGCCGCACTCTTTAATTGCATTTTTATTTTTACATTTTTTATTATTATTATTATTATTATTACTATTGCTATTATTATTATTTCTTTGCTTTTTTTTTTTTTTTTTTATCATACCGCCGTCTCCGTCGTGACATTTCGTCTTACTGCCGGTCCGTATGTTGTAATATTATAAATTTAGCGAGTCACCTCTGCGGCCGTTCTTCTCGGTTTACATTCTGGGCGTACCGACAGGAATGTACGGGTTTCGCTCCGCCGTACTATTCGCTTTACCGTTGCGTTTATTACCATTCCTTTGCCCGTAAACAACTCTCTGCCGGAAATCCAACTCCGATCCCCGAGTCGGCAGCGGTTACTGTGCAACGCGGGAAGGTCGTGTTTTTAATTTTCTCGTCGGTTTCCTTAATGATTAGGCAAAACGGGAAAATGTACGCGTGACGGTTACTGTTATTTTCGATTTCGTCGTCGGTGTTCGGTTAATGATTCCGGCGAGTCTTCAGCTATTTACAGACATCTGATATTTCCTAGTTATTTTTCTAGTTTTTATTTGATTTCACGCGGGTACAATTTATTCGTTAAGCAGAAATGCTCGAAATCGTTTACAATGTTTCGCCATAGGTAATTTGTGTATGGCGATAAAAATAAAATTGAGCGTTGTGCAATGGCTTTTTTATGTTAGCGTTTAAATTTCAAATTCGTACGCGGGTGCATAATAAAAATCAGGAATTTCGAAACACGATTAACTGAACTTTGCTCAGAATCGTTTCCGTTAGCGATGATTCACGGTTGCGCACGGGTATAAATTAAATTGTTGTTTTTTTTTTTTTTTAAAGTGCAAATTATTAAATAGGTATATCCTATCTTCGTAAATTCCCACCTACAACAGAGGCTCGCCCATCGGTAGTGTCAGCTCTCTCTCTTTTTCTTTTTTTTATCGACAGAAAATTGGCTTCAACTACAAAGGTTATTTAGCCATATGATGTTACATTATACAGGTTTAGATTATACATATTACACATCAGATACATCACATTAAAATATTAGATGCTACTTGTTACAAAGTTAGATACTACGTATTATGTAAATTAGATTCGATTAAAAATTACAGCTCTTCTTTTATTCTTTTTTTTATGTACATACAATATACACCATACGAGTATGTACTGTAGCAGTGCTATCAATCAATATGAAGACTTGTTACAGCAATCAGGGTGTATACACCGTATCCACGCACACACACATAACCGTTTGCTTTTTGAGGGCGTAAGCAACACCGAAACACGCCGCAATTATTGGAAAACGTTTAAAACTAAAATCACGACGGCCGACGAAGGGAAAATCGTATCCGCGCGGTTCAAATTCCCCGGACGTCTTATAAGTTATCGATATTAAATAATTATCCATCGAAGGTGTGCGACATTATTGTACATGTTCGACTGTCACGATAGTATTCGAATTACAATTTTCGGCGTTTCACGACCGAGTACACGTAGTATCCCGCATAATAGTTTTAATGTCGATACATTATACAATTGCAGCTTTTAAATAAATATGTAGCGTTTGTTGCCTGTAGTGGAGTTAATATAAAATCGGTCGGTTTGAAATGGTAATCAGAATAAAAGCCGTCGAGGAAAAAAATCCCAACATAGGACAAAAAATCCCCGGTTTTTTTTTTTCTTTTGTTGATTCCGTCGTCGGTATTCCGTCGAAATAGGTTATTAGACTTTTCAATTTCCCTCGGCTTTATCTAAATCCGTCGTGGTTTTTCATCGACTAGGTTTTAGGTTTACACTTAGAGCACTAAAACGTCTTTGATGTAGTATCAGGTTTGAACTAACAATTAGGTTTGGTTTTTCCATGTTTCTCTCCCTCCCCCCCCTACCTACTGCTCAAACCATCGCGTAACCCTTTTTCGTTGACTCATATCGAATCTATAATTCGATCAAAAATACCCATTTTTTTTTTTTTTTTTTGTTTTTGACGATATTGTTATTTTTTCTCGCGTTTTTCTTCGGAGGGTTTTATTCTCCGGGATATGAGCCAGTGGAGGTTATGGCATTTGACAATAATTTTTCTATCGAGTTCATATTTATTTTCAAGCTTAAATGCATTTAAGCGTATCAAAATAAAATTACGAAATTACGAAATTATTTGGACAATATATTTTTGGAAAACTGGAAAATAACGTGTCTTGAAACTTTACTTTTCAAAAACATATAATTTCTGAAAATAATAATATTGTTTCGTTTAATAGACAATAAACAGTTTTTGTTTTTTTTGTTCGTTTTATCGTGTCTACGTCTCACCTCTGATATTTTAATATTTGTACGTAAAAAAAATAAATACTTAACGTATTTCACTCGTGGAGGTGTTTACTAATATTTGAGTAGGTATATTAGGTTGGTGGGTGGATTTAGCGGTGGGTTGCTTTTAATTTTTATATTCAGAAACGATGAATCATTATTCACAATTTTCAGTGTTTCACTTGTTCATCATTAGCTGATTAAGCAAATTAGGGATTTTCTAAACTGAATTAAGAAAAATCAACTTAAGGTTTAGTTGAGTTACATACTGATGAGATAACGAGACATAACTCGCGGGATAGGTGCAAATTGTATTTGGACTATGGTAATATTTTAAAACAATTTTTTTTTATAATTTTTTCGTTCATTTGTATGTATTATTAAAGTAATCATGAGTCCTAAATAGTTTTGATTTGAATTAGTTTCTAGATTTAGTTCTCTTTATAGATCCGTACATACCTATGTGTGGTTCGTACATAAAAATTAAAAAAAAAAATGTTGTTTAAATAACAGTAATTAATGACTTTTAGAAAGAATTGTATACTTTCGCGGAAGACGGCCTACAAAATTACAGTTACCGGCCCGTTTTGCGGTTAGGCGATTTTCGTTGTTTAATTTTCTTATGTTCGTTATATTTCGTTTTTGTTTTTTTTTTTTTTTTTTTAATATAAATTCGCGCCTTTGGTTCCCGGTGACGTCGGTGCAGTTGCGGAATCTGTCGCGACAACCGACGACGGTAACCCCCCCTCCCCCACCCCGATCGGCACCCTCGCCATATAGAATTTTACTCCGCGCCCCCCCCCCCCCCCCCCCCGGTGGCGTGCGTCCGGGAATTCAGAACGGAGTACAGTAGTGATTATAATATTATTATAGTTATCTGTTACAATACCGTTAATGGTTTACGGTTGTTCCGGTGTAGCGATTTGAAAACTACTCGCGAACGTCCGACAACAATCCGCGTAATAACGAGAAACGGCCAAGACCCGGGGAACGCGCATTTGCGGTCCGCGACCCCCGGGGTGACACGCAATGTTGTTTTCGGAGGAGTCGGCGCCAACTAATTACAATCCTTTTTTTTTCGAAAACGACAATAATTTATGAAACGCCGCGGATGTCATTGTTCTTTTTTGACGCGGGACCAACGACCAGGTCCAAGTTACGGTCATTTTCGTTGGGTGTGGCGATGCGAAACGACTTGGTAGCCGACTAAAATTCGTCATCGAGGGCAGCGGCCTATTCGATAAAAACAAAAAAAAAAAAAATAATAATTAATTGAAATTTCCGATTTAAACGGCAATTAATTAAAATACAATCAACAATGGTTCTTAAAATACGAATGGTTTCTACAACATGTGTAAGTTTGCAAAATCAAATATTGTTCGTACGAACAATTTAGCGATTTCGGGTAAGTCTCCGGCGGTTTTGGATACAACACATTCGGTTACATTCACAGTTCGCGGTTGTCCGACTGGGCTCTCGTGAGCTGGGCCGACGCGTAACGCTCAAATCGCCCGGGTACCCGGGTACGCCGCTAAAAACCGTATTGTATTCGATTTCCTTTAAACAATTAAATCTATTCGAAGAAAGCTTGTGGCAATGGGATTGGTCGTGCCAATGACTTTTAACCGCAGACGAATGACGCGTTTGCGTGTTAGGTAATTTAACAAATTCGATATTTTTATTTTGGCAGCCATCTTTACACAATAACCCGGCCGAACTAGAACTTTCACTTACCATAATTTATAAGCGTCGCCATTTAATGTGCCCATATGACCTATAAATTAAAGGGGAATAAAACCCCGATCATTCATGAAAACCTATTTTATTTAATTTATAATGAATTAATTACCGTTAGATAAAATTGTTTTTGTAAGCTTGTGATGGCCGCTAATAACATTAATTGATTCAGCGTACGTGCTTGAGAATAAATGTAAACAGATTTTAAGAAACTTTTTCGCTATAAGAATTATCAACACTAATTTATCTGGGCGTTCTAATAAAGATACATTTTCACAACCATTAAGTAGGCGTTACGCACATATTGTTGTTTAAAGTGAATAAACGAACTTACGAAAAAAAAAAAAAAAAAATGAACTTATGGGGATTAAACATCACCAGATTTTCTCTGGCGGTTATAATAACCGTGTACAGCGCAACAATAAAGCATTTTTTATGATATTTTAGTTCAATTTTCAGTTGTTTCAAAATAAGAAAACCAATCGTGTATGCAACGGTCGACGGGTCGAACGCGTTATCAACTTTAGCAAAAAGCGGTATCACATAAACATTAGCGTTCGGGCGAACGGCGATAAAAACCTCGAAACATTGCGTGTCATACAATAGTCGGCTATTTGGTTGTTTTACAAGTCTATACGCTAAGTACGTGATGGTTTAACCGCTAGGTATCCGCCAAGTGAATTCCGTGTGCCCCAACGCAGGCCTCTCGGAGCCGTCGTCGAAGCCAAAGTTCGTCGGCCTGTATCAAGCGAGGATGCGTTTGCCGAAAATTATATTTTTGAACGTCAAACCAGAGTACGGTTATGCCGTCACCTCGATGACGACTCGCGAATTTACGTCCCGTTATTAAAATATTTACGTCATTAACTCTTTTTTTTTTCGGGGGGGGGGGGGCACTCTAAAATGCCATTCTGAAATAATAAGACAAAATACAATTTCTAAATCTTTGACGCGATAATATCATTTAAAAACAAAAATTATACACCGATAATTTTCGTATAGGCATGACCGTAATTGGAGAAAAATTCCGGGACAGGGGAGATCGTAAACTAAAAATGTACGGTGTTGTAATTTTATTGACTGAAATAATTATTTTCCGGCAACATTATGTAGTACGAACAATTTTCGGGGTGAAGAGGTTAGAACCCAAACCCTCCCCCCGGCACGGATTTACGCAGAGGAATATACGTTTAGTAACGGGGCAAATTTCGTTAGGTAAGCAGTTTTGTCTTCACTGATGAAATTCACTGGGGGCATTATAATTTCGGTAATTCTCGTCGGGTCTGATTAGTTTATAGGGAAATAGATTATTATTATTATTTTTTTTTTTTTTACGGCTGATAAACTGCATCGGTAGTATTATTAGGCGGGTTTTATATTAATATATTTTCAATTAAAAATTCGTTCACAGACGTCATTGAAGTTAACCAATTGATATGACAATATATTATTATATTTAACAACGATTGATTGTAATATGGTAGAAAAAAAAAAAATTAATTAATTAAATTCATAATCCTATTATGATAAATTAATTTTGATTTTAATAATCCGCGTATAGCTTTAACTATTAGTTATTAGCGCATTAGTTAAACGGTCTTTTTTGTTACCTCTGTCAGTTCGTTTTTGCGTTTCGTACACATAGGGTGGTCCGACTGCGGTTAAATTACAAAATAAAAAAAAAAAAAAAACACTTTAGGTACATACAAGTATACGTTTTTTTTTCCGTATTCGACGTTTGTACTGAAAGTTTATCAACGAGATTTTTGCGCGTCACGCCATTTCGAAACGGACCGTTTTCCGAGTCTCTCGGAGGTTAACAGTTTTGTACGCAGATAAATGCATTGTCAACGAATCAAGCGAGCGGCAATATATCGAAGCGCGATAAGTCATTGTAAAATACGATGCATGTTACGGATAGATAGTGTGCCGCAGTTGTCCTTACGAGTGTCATGTCGATTACCGTATTAATAAAACTGTATTTTACAAGGTCGATATTTGTGTGGGTACGTACACGTTAATATTATTATTTATCGACGATATCGTCAAATTTGTTTTATCATTTCGAATAATCGCTGGCAGTTCGACACGTGTGCGTCGACACCTCGTCGGCGTATACAGGCACACGCGATATTGTCGTTGAAATATGACAGCGTGTGTAATAATAATAATAATAAGAGTCGTATAGGACAAAATAAATAAAAAAAAAAAAAAAAAGTTAATTTACAAAAAAGGAGCATAGATACTCGTATACCCGTGAAATATTGTTACACCGTACATAGGTACTCCTCGGAACTATAATGTTATACACGTATGTTTTACGACGTACATCGGGTTTTACGGCGATTTAAATCTGACCTCGGTACTTAAGAAAATTGCACGTCATGTGCTGCCGGAGCGAGAAAAGTCGA
Source organism: Cinara cedri (assembly GCA_902439185.1). Taxonomy (NCBI): domain Eukaryota; kingdom Metazoa; phylum Arthropoda; class Insecta; order Hemiptera; family Aphididae; genus Cinara; species Cinara cedri. The sequence goes on from CABPRJ010000949.1 coordinate 1,027,328, forward strand.
AACGACTATTATGGGTACAAGACATATTATGGACTGCACTATCAGTAAGTGGGTACGGTGTGCTTTATCTAAATATCTTTTTTTGGTTTTTTTTTTTTTTTTTTAAATTTATTATTTTATACTAGTGTTTCACTTGTAAACATTATAATGATTAATTTCCGTATAAACCGTTCGCGAGTAATTTTAAATGCGATCGGACGATTTTAGGCATACGACCGGGTGAAAACGAAATTGTAACCCCATTCGCCTTGCGATGCATCGCGCTGTTGTCGTGACTGATGACGGGCAACGTTCGATACAGGCCGTTTTTAAAAACCATCGAAATTAAAATATTTTATAGTTTGACGTATTTGTATGTTACCGCTTTAGCAGCGACAAAAAACGTGAATTAGTTACCCGGTAGCCGGGATAGCGTTGGAAACCGATTGCGTTCGAAATTAATTGAAAATAATAACAATCGCGTTCCACGTTTTTTCGTAACTCGGAGACAGCAGTTTTTGCGACGCACACGACGCTAATGAGCCGAAAAAACAGAATTGAAGCTAAATCCTATTTTGTAGCCTCCCTTATATTTGATCCCGTATCGATGAAACCACTGGTTTCGCCCTTCCGAATTCGATTGCAGCAACATTTATTTAACAGTTATAGTAAATAAATATTTATTTGATATTAAATAATTATAGATGTATTGTATTTTATAATTAACAACGGGGGACACCAATTAATATTATCATTGGATGTCTGCATTAGGAATTCGGAAATTCTCCGCCATGAAATTTAAAATACAATTCTAACCGATGAAAACTAATTAGATATTAATACCCAATGCATTTGATAAACATAGAAAATAAAAAAAAAAAACCAAAACGGACATACTTACGATTGGTGAGCCACTGTTGTTGGTGAAAAGTTGTGAAAGTAAGATATACAGGGCGATCAAATGTATAACTGTACTCAACGATTAATCATTACTAACGAAAGACGATTCCGAGTGGAGTTCAGTTATACGTGTTTCGAAGGGTCGTTATATTTACGATTTGAAAATAATAGATTTCGTAAAAATTTCCCATTTTTCCTACGTTTTTTTCCGGTTTTTCCCATTTATTATGAAATCCATTTGGAAAATCGAAAAATGAACCGCTTCAGTCAAATTTCCTTTCAGAAAATGTGCTACACTCGAAAATCGGAACGAAATTTCTGGTAGAAGAATTGTTCATAGAAAAAAAAATAAAAAAAGTTAACATCATTATAAAACCTATACGTTCGTCGATTTACGCTCAGACTCTAAAAGATGATTGCGAAACCTCCACATTCCTCATGTGGCACAAAATATAAAAACAAACGTACGGAAATTACAGAATATTCTTACTCTCTCCCAGTTAGCTGGTTAAAATGTTGCTTGAAAGTATTTATTTGATCAGTATATTGACATGTTATTTTCATTATTATTTCAAGATGTTCGTTGGTGATCTGGAATCCATGTTTGTTTTTTTTTTTTTTGGAAAAAACAGATTCGCAGACGTGCGTGGAGCCAGACATCTCGGTTATTAATAATTTCAACGTGGGGCATTTTTTTTTCTGGTAAATATTTTAACAAAAATGCATCGCACGCAGACTCGTCCCGCTGTTTTCAAATATTGTTCGTTGTCCAAATATTTGAGAACGATATTTTCTTGGCATTCCACGGTTCACGTTCGAAACGACGCTCTGTCGCAAAATGTGTTTCTACACTCCTTTTTTTTTTCTTTTCGTCCACACATTCGCCGTTATTGGCCACTAAGTGTAAAGTCACTGTTTAACGGCCGCACAGCGCTTTGCGATATTTCGTTTGTTTTTCGTTGAAACCGGAAAAGCGACTTTCAAACGGTTTCCCTGTTGTCCGCGGGCCGCCATTTGATGAACCGCGGTATGCAGGAAGGCGCACATTCCGCGAAGGACCTGATTTAAATAATATGTTTTAGTACGCGAATAACGGTTTTATAATGACAAAATAGATGGTTTTAAAAACATCACAATCATTCTCCATTAAATGATAATATTATTATTGTTATAATGCATTATATACGCGTGCGGTATAAAGTGACAAACGGTAATGGCCGTATGCGCACAATCGAGAGGCGAAAAATAACGTTGTTGTTGACAAGTTTTTTTTTTTTTTTTTTCCAAAGGTCATTAAAATATATAGTTTCGTTCCCCGCTACAAACTCGTAACCGGCGGAAACGTGCGAGAGCACTGCCATTGGTTTCGCGATAATGTATTTTTCGTTTTTTTTTTTCGCATGTAATCATTTTTTCCTGTTGACTGAAACAAAACAAAAACAATATTTAAAAAGTCACATTTGAACTTTCGCGGATCGGAAATTACTCAATTATGTACACCTACACAATGACGAGTTTTTTTATTTTGTTCTCAAGTTTATGCTTATTTAACTTATTGCTTACGCATGTCAACCGATTGATTGTCGTCTTAAAAATACGTTTTTCGTTAGCCATTTCAATCATATTTCTATTGTTTTAGAGAATTTTCAAGTGCGAAAATTTAAGTGTACGCATTAAAAAAACTACCAATTTTTCTAAAATACCTTTTAATAAATTTTCGTCGTCGTTTAATCATAGGAAATAAAAGAGCTGATACTGCTGACGGGTGGTGCGCCACTGTTATACGTGGAAAGTCAGAAAAAGATAAGTAATAGGATACACCGAGTCAATTGATTTATATTTTTACGCAACGGTAATTCATTGTTAACGGAATACTGTTTCTGAGCGCAGTTTTGTTATGATATCACATTATTATATGTTTAATTTATTCATGTTGTTCAAAATGGTGTTGTGTGTATGATATATCATATCATTAGTTTATTATGAGATCTACTGTAATGTTTTGCTTTCAGATTAAATTCTTTAAACCCCGTTTTTTAAAAAAAATATTACAAATTTTATTCTATGTATATATTTACCGAATTTTATTTTTTCGCGAAATATATGCAAATTATTGTTAAAAAACCCCCGTTGTTAAAACCTCAATCTTCGAAGAACTCATGAAGAAACTGAGTCGTAATAGTAAAATTTCAGATAATTAGATATATTCTTTGACGCGTAGTTTAACAAATTCAGAGGGTTAATAACGACCACTCGTTCGTCCAGATTTTAAATTCTATCCATCTGAAATCTATTTAAATGATTTATTTATAAATTATTATATAAATATTTTTCATTTTGTAAAAGTGTGGTGAAAGAACAGTGATTATACCGTGGAGACGACCGCTGTTGAATTTCAGCCATTAGAACATTTCAAACATTAACTATTAAGCGTTTGAAACGTTTTCCGCTCTCGAATTTGCTCCATGAATCGTGATAATAACATTGTGAATAAATAATAATTACGGATTAAGATAGAACGGACAGGAAACGATCGGGTGGGCGGGTGACGGGGGGACGGGCGTGTTAAATTCTGACTAATGCGATAGCGTGAATTTAAAAAAAAAAAAATAATAACAAAACAGCCAATTACCATTTTAGTATCATGCGAGTATATAATGCATATTATATTATGTTATTATTGCGAACAAATTTATATTTAATTTCCAGAAAAATGCCGGATTAAAAAGGGAAAAAACTAGAAAAAAAATATGCTCGCTATCGTGGGCACTCGATGGGGGATAACATAAGTCCTGGACATTTGGTGAGGCCGACTATGACGCTATGTCTATCGTGGTTGGCTAAATTTTTTTTTTAAATTCGTTCCCCGGTTTTCTCGTCTACTGAAAATTACCGTTTCGGTGCCAAAAACGCTGCTACGTATATTGGTGAGGGTCAAAAATCACGTTTCTTAAACAACGTCGGCCTCACGTGTAATGAAATTTTACTACGCCGTTTTAATAACGGATTATAAGAACTCGGCGGCACAGCGTCTTTCATAATTTGGCTAATATTTACACTTTGTTCTGGGTCTTCCTCCGGAAGGTACTTGGTCCTTCGACAAATTCTCTTAGTTATAACTTCATAAGACTGCGTTTATTATGTAGGTACACAGGTATATTCAATATACCTACTCAATATACTGTATTGTACATTGTATTTAAAATTTTCGCCGGAAGGCGGAAACGTCACGATTGTTTCAGCGAGAGTATTTGTCACGAATATTAAAATATTTTTCGTACGACCATTCGCTCGGTATGTAACTTTACCGTGACATATTCACGAAATATCGAAAAATAATATAATATACATTGCGTTATGGTTATTAACGTCGACAACCCCTAAAACAATCCGACTTATTTCGTATGGGAAACGCGTGCGGTGAGGCATTGCGGTTTTTTTTCTTTCATTTAATAATATACGAGCATGCACGAGCGCTTCGAATAGCCGACCGGTACGTACTACTAAGTCCTGTCGTGTAAAAATGACCGAAAACCGCGCAGAGTGGCTCTAAAAACGGATTTCCGCCCGTCCGGCTGGCGTTTAAACGGACATTTTTAAATTCAATTTAAAGTCTGGTTAATAAGCTAATGGCTCGAGGACCTAAAACCATCCCCAATCAACGTCAACGTGTTCAATTATATATATATATATATATATATGTATACGTATACTAATAATAATAATAATTCGAAATAGGATTAAAACTTTTGGGGCCCGACAAAGTTCGAACAAAGCAATTGCAGTCGCGTTCTTTATTTATTTATTTTTTTTTTCTATCACGCGGGTACGGTGATTTTTAATTTTCGGCTAATCGTGTTTTAGCAGTGTCCGTGGCGATATCTATTCGCGTGGGTACGCGTAACCTCGGCGAATCGTTGCGAATTTCGGAGCATACGCGATTATTGCCCGAGATAAACAAATGTAATAACTATCGTAAAAACGATTGTCCTTTGATCTCGACATCCCGTCGCCGTGACTGTACAATTGTATCGTTGAAACGACAAATCCTACACGCGTATTGCATAGATGGTTAGGTGTTAATTTGCGGTATTATAATGCAACGGCATTGGTCGAATCTGATAAACGCCGAACATTTCGCAATTTTTCCGACTGAAGCGATTAATACTGCCGTTGCCGGGCGCCTCATTATATCGGCTCCTTCAGAAATTACGATCCGAATAAAATTTGTACAGTACAATATTAAATCCGAAAAACCAACGGTCTCTAAAATCAAAATCATTTGCACTCGCCTTAACGATTTTTTCCCGACAATCGTAACGGATTTATTTTTCTTTTTAAATCCAATTTATAATCGCCCTTTTAACACAAAATACGTAATATAGATCCGTCAGAATACACATTACAGGAATAAACGTTTGATCGAAATCCAAAATAATGATTACACAAAAAGTCATCCGCTTCTGCGCATGTATGTCTATCACGTGTAATCGTAATATTACGTGACTCCACCAGGCTACAATAGTATTCGAAAATGTATTGTTTCGTTCGAACGGATCGGTTTTTATTAAATTACAATTTTCGCTCTTTGCGTGGGTATATAACGAATCAAATAACGCGTTATGGTCTGTTGTAGCCGCGGTTTTACCGTACCTACCGTACAATAATATAATACCGTATGGCGGGTAAGTCGTTTGTTGATATTAGGTTAATTGAACGCGCTTAATTCAAGGCGAATTCAAATTTAATCCCGCCAAAAGTCAATATAGCAGCTATCTCGGTCAACTGCAGCACGGTTAAGTGCGTGACAAAGGAGCTAGTTTAAGTGTATTAATAAAAATGTGCCGACATCCTTATTTTCCCCGTGCGTTTCATTCGTCGTCCATACCGGGACAATCGTCTCGCGTCCCTTCGGACACACATTTCTTTCATCATATCAGTTATCGTTATGCGAATATACTCGTATAAATTCGTCGTGTTTACTGCAATATGTAAATATAATATACGAAAGCTATATTATGAACTAAGTACAATTATTATTATTATGTATTTCGGATATTGTAAGCTTTTGGTAAATTTTTCTATCCATCCGTCCATCCGTCGTGAAACTATACGGTATTTTTATTGTTTTTTTTTTTTTTTTTGAGTGGGGGGGAATTTAAATTGTGAATGTAGCTAGTGGAAAGTATACTATTTTAGATTCTGAGCTGATTACAAATTTATTAGTTTTTTTTTTTATCTGTGAACAACTTTTTTACCTGCAATTTTATTCCAGTTTTCTAGTAAAGCACTTTTTCTGAAAGGAAATTTGACTGGGGTCGTACGTTAAATAGGTCATATTTTTGATTTTCCCAGCTATATAATAAATGGGAAAAGCCGGGTAAAAACATAGGAAAAACCGGTGAATTTTTACGAAATGTATTACTTTTCCAATTTTTAGTTTTGTTTGGATTCAGTTAAAAAAATTATAGAGACTTGAAGTTTGACCAAAAATTTGTGTTTGTCTTTTCTAGACGTGGTAAAATATTCAAAACATTGTAACCATTTTTGAGCTATATATAGACATTTAAACTTTACGAGTTTTTTTACGTAATTTTTGTTCAGTAGGTACTCTGTAGATACAATAGTTGGACCAAACAAAAATGCTAAAAAATTTAACAGGAGGTTCATTTTAAGTCGCACTTTGTTATAAACAAAAATTGTGTGTATAATGTAGAATTTTTTTTTGTATTCAAATATTAATATCAAAGTTTGACGAAAATTGTTTTAGTAAAAATGTATGTAGGTATTTTGTGATGTTTGACTATTATGTAATACATCCAAGTAAAAGTGATTATTATGCATATGTAATTATTTTACCATAATATGACATATGTATTGTTGTCCAAGCAATACTATTTACCGAACTCCGCTCAGTGTCGTTTTTCGTTAGCAGCGGTTAATCATTCCGAACAGACATACATTAAATTTCCCCCCCCCCTACTTTGTCAATTTATCACCTACAACGGTCGCCTACCCGTTTTGCGAATCATGTCCATCTTTTTATTCTAAAGATACAAAGGTGGTAAAATTAATGAAAACGATTAGCCAAAATAAACAACGAAGTCTCCAGTTAAAAGTTAACAAAACATGTGTCTGATTATAATTAAGTTAAAAGTTAAAATGCAAAAATATGTTTATTTCAATTGATTGAAAAAAAAGTTTTATCTTGTTAAAAAAAATCAACATTGAAAGTATTCAATGTAAAGTGATATGTATTTATTTATTTATTTTTAAATTATATTTAATTTATAACGATAAACTATCACAGTAAATATTATTCACTAACAAAAACCTACCCGTGAAAAAATGACTAAATCTCAGAACCCCTACCAAAAAAAGTCAGCCTATCAAAGTAGTGATACCTACATTGCGTTTTTGCTTTAGTTCATGCATTCTTCACTACACTCTTACATTCGTGAGAAACACTGTTTTCATTTGTATTGATTAACATATGGATAGTTTCTGAATGATGCAGAAATTGAATTATAACAATACAGACTTGGGCGCAACGCAAATATCAGTATTTTGATGATCTGAGTTTTCGTGAAGGGGTTTGGAACTTTCTTCTTTTCGCCAACCCGTCTTCTACCAAATTCCTATGTGAGCCACATAATTCTAATGTTCCATGCCTCATGGTAAGCAACATCAATAAAAGAGTAGTGTTCCCCACGGAAGTAAGAGTAAATTTAGGTTATGGATTAAAAAAAGAGCAGATAACGACTGAAATGTGAAGATGTCACTATTTTTATAGACTGAATTTTTGAATTGGGTCTGGGAATTTGTTCTCTTTTCATGGTTAGATTTTTGTTGGGCATTTATCATTATTCCAATTTGATCACAAGAGGTGAAACATGACTGATAACCTTACCACTTCACCAAACTCCGCTCAAAATTGATTTTGATTGCAATAGTCAATCGTTGTTTTCAATATATAAACTAACAAATTATGCTACTTATAATTTTCCATCTCTATGTAACCCATCAATTGTCCAAAGTATGTTAAATTTTTTTATTTTTTAAACCTTTTTTTTTTTTATAAAAAATTATGTTTTATGTCTATGCGTACATTCGAAAAGTTATATTTATTTTTATATTATATAATATTATATTGTGTAATGACGGCGAGAATTTGAAACCACTTTTTTTTGAAATGATGATATTTAAAGACCCTCACTGTACCAAAGTACCTAATATACTAAATTATAATTTCGCGAAGATTCAACGAATTATTCTTTTTAAATTAATAGGTTTTTATTATTTATATTTTGTTTTTAATTCGGGTTTGTTAAGTTAATTAACGGAAATATATTTTACCGAGCAAAATAATACACTTTTTTAAATTCATATTTCCATTAGTCAATGTTTTTTTTGCTTAATGACAAATATTATTTATTTATTTATTTATTTTTTTTTTTTACGACAAAGCCCGAAAATACATTTTAAGTCTTTGTTGAGAATAAAAGAAAAATATAAAGCTATTCACAATCTATTGAATTATATATACAAAAAAGGAAAGTTATAATTATATTTTAACATCCTTAGGTACGATGATAATTTTTTATACGTATAGTGACGTCTTCTCTTTTTTTTTTTTTTAATTTTGAGCCCTTAGGAGATTAAAAAAAATAATAATAATAAAATAATTACTTGATTATAATATACTGACTGTATTTATATATATAATAATATATACAATGAAAACCTATTCTTACTTGCAATAGGTATTACATATAGTTTATCAGGACAAATTTAATAATTACTCATGTTCTTATTTCTTATTGAAATCAGCAATAACAATACATTTAGAAACCGTATTGAAAGACAAATTAAAATGGAATTTATTATTAAACTATAAAGTATATGATGACATTGGTTTTTGTCGGCTGATCGTGTTCAATATAAAACGGCTCAAAAGCGATTCCCACGCCCTTAAAGTGCTGCCAGGACATTTTTTTTTTAAGAATATCCACTTCTTGTCTACATCCATTATAAAAGGGCTCTTATAAGAATAGCTTCACTAGCAGATATACCAAAACTTTCTTTTTAAATTATGAGCTGAAACTTGCAAATTTTAACTTTTGAAATTTTCTCAGCCATCCTGCCCACATTCCCAATAAGAGTATATAATTTATAAAATAAAATATTTTGCTATACAATCTACTAATTTAATAATTTTTCATTTAGCAGTATTCTTCTTGGTGTCCCAATGTATTTTGCTGCAGTGTGCATATTTGAAAACTGGTAATCTCTTAACAAAAATTCCCTGTAGTCCACTTATAAAACTAGTCTTCTTTTAGAGGATCTTTTAGTGTAAGGCGTTGTATAACGTTTTGTTCTCCTTCCGATAGAAAAGTCAGTAAACAAAACCGTTGTGCTTTTCCACGCGTAAACGAGATTTATTGTTCTTTTTTATTTTTAATATTATTCCAAACATTTGAGTAGTCACTATACAGGGTGATCAACATAACGTAGGACACTCATTATCTTGGACAGTATTAGCTTTTTAGAACATTTATGAAATTAGTAGCTCTAAAATATTAGTCTTCTTATTTACGACATGTTTCACTTTTAAGCTTCGGCGGGGGAAAAGTGGTGAAACACTATTACAACGCCGCGCACCGTGCCGCCACACAAATGACACACCACTCTTCTTTCCCCGCCGTTACTTAAAAAAAGTAGAAAACCTCGCGTATTGGTTAATGGAAATTGAAAATTTCAACCCCGAAATTGATTTATAATAACACTTCGTCTATTTGTAGAATTTTTAATATAGTTTGTCGTTTGAAAATTAAAATTAGGTAGTAGATTCGCCCACTATAAAATAAGGTCGAAAATAAAAAAAAATAGTTACGTAATATTTTAGGGCTACCAATTTCGAGAGATAATGAATGTATTACGTTGATCACCCTGTATTATATAGACATTTAGTATTGGATAATTTATATAACATCACTCGATGATAAACCGTTTGGTCTTTGATAGGGATTCCGCTTCTTTTTTTGTTGTTGTTCCAACCATTCACGATGTAATATTTTCTCCCCCGAAATTCCGTGCAAACAAATAATGAACATTTATTTATTATTTTTTTCTTCTACGGCAACGGAAAAATATATTCTTTCCGACATGAAAATAAAACGAACGAATTACGTATATAAATAATATTATTGGAATTCTTTATCTTTCGGGGCAGACACGTATATAGTGTTGAAAACGAAATATGATATATATATTTTTTTTTTTTTTCATACTATTATTATCCTATAGAATATTAAAATCTCGTAACAACGACGGCGACGGTCATAACTCGTTCAGATTTATTTCACAAAAATCGAATAAAAACTAATTATTTACTTTGTTGTGTTCCCTAGCGATCAGCATCTAACAATGGGGTCGAGAAACCATTGACATCGCATCGTACAATGACGCGTTTTATTTTCTTTAATAATTACTTTTAAGATGATTTTTTTTTTTCTTAGTCTCTCTCTGTAATACAATTTATTTTTCAATGACTATACATCACGTACATTGGTAATCATTCGAATTACCGGAAGCGGTATTTTCAAGTTATTCGTAATATAAGAGGTACTCAGATAGAAGAAAGAAGATCACGAAAATAATAATATTGACAAAATAAATTCGGTTTTTAGTCTTAAAATAAACTATTTTTTATAAATTGTAATTTCGTCAGACCACAGTTGAGTGCATAAGCACCTCTGAGGTAATTTCCATAGTATTGACCAACCGGAATCAGGTTTCCAAACACGTATTTAAAGACTAATATACTGATAATATAACTATATAAGAATCAAGATTTTATATTTGAAGGGGGGGGGATTTAATAATTATAATTCTTAAACCAGCCTTTTTATAAAAATACCCGAGGAAAGAATCCAATCATTTTAGACGGAAATTTAGATGATTTGCGATTTGGTGGGCTCCCAACTAGACCCGCCCTAGCTTTACTTATGACAAGAACACTAGACCTGTAAAAAACAATTTAGAGTTTGTTTGTTAGATCCATTGCGAGTGAATGGAGATTTGAATTGCCACGGGGCTTTGTTGGGCGCTAATGTTTTCCACATCTCCGTCCTGCTCCTCCCCTTCAAATCGGTGTCTTTAGCTGTTTTGAAAATCCGGTTGGACAGAATAACAGAGAGTGGACCGATTTAACCGACTGCATTTAACCAGTGCGGACAGAAAGCCGAAAGTTTCGTGTCAGATTAAACGAAAAGCGGTCGGGATTTCAATTACTGAATTTGCTATACACCGACGGGTTTTCCAAAGCGAAACGATTATGGCGGGGGACAACAATTAATCGGAACTACATTGAGTATTCGGTGATATTATCGTTTTCGTTCGTGTAATTACAATAATGCGCAATAACGAGTGCACAAAAACCAATTTTGTTTGTTGCGAATCCGAATGCCCGGGTGCTCTCCCGGCGATTTTAAATCGAAACGAACCCGCACGGCTGCAGTACATTTGTCCCGTTGTTCGTCGCCGGCTCGAGATTATTACGCAGAGCAAATTCTGTACATCCAAACCCACGTCCTCGTACCTACATAACGACACCACGCAGATGAATTCCGCACGTTCACCGTTCAATGGACTGCTCATTAACAACCCGAACGGCCGCGAACGTCGTCAATGCGACACACGGTTTTGCACTTCGTATGTTATCGCCGCCCGCGTCCGTTCCGTTATTATTATTGTCGTCCCGTGTGAATTGTAAAATTTCGGCGCGCAAAATGTGCACGTCATTTAACTGCGTTTTCGTTTTTTGCGTATTGTACGCTACGTAGGCGTGTACGCTGTGCAATGCGTATTATATTATACTCGCTCGAAATAAAGGTCGCTTTTCCTCGACGTATGTGTCGTACGTGGGTTAGGTGTCGTGGACGAAACTGTTGTAATTATACGCCGCGGAATAAAAAAAAAAAAAAAAAAAAACGTACGAACGTCCATTGTCTGTGCTGTGTTGTTGATAGATGTCTGTTCGCGGACTAAGGTCTCCCGGACCGGAAGCCGAGACCTTGTCGACGGTCGTTTTCGAGGTTACAAAAGGCGCGCGCGCCCAGGAGCTGTTTTTACAATGTACAGAATCTCAGAAATCGAGATAAGCCCTGCGCGCGGCGCGTAAAGCGGACCCTGTTTGGAGCGCGTTGCGGACGAAACGCGGCACTTGCCGTACACGATAACAGCACGACCCGTTCAAATGTGCGTTCGGTATCTTAAACTCACGGTCACAACAATTGCACACCGTCGCACAAACGAAAACGTTCGAGGAATATTTCTCCGGTCCTCGATATTAGTCCGTGTGTCTGTGTTTTTGGTTTTTCGTACGCGACCCACGGTCGAATCAATTGCGCGCTAAACGAGCAGTGTGATAATTTGCCGTCAGAAGAAGGTGGACGGGTTCGTATGCACTTCGAATCCGGATATCGAATTTTCAACTCATTACGGATGTCCTTCACGAGGGGTTTTTCGTATTTTCGATACGAAACTTGATATTTTTTTTTTATTTTTGGTTATCTCGGAACACGGATAACATAAAAAACCAAAGAGTTATTATTACGAAGGTAAAGGGAAAAACATACGGGAAAACACTTTTTTACTGTAGATTCTGAGCGAAGTGAAGAATATATTGGTTTTACTATGATGTGTTTTTTTTTTTTTTTTTTTTGCGTCTGTATAAACAACTTTCCACAAGAAACCTTGCGCCAGCCAAAATGTTTATTGGAACTTCTTTGAACCACTTTTAATCTGGTTGGTGCATCGAGAAAATAATTTTTTAGTTTTTCTTGTTATTTCCTTAATATATTAAAATATCGGCAATTTTTCACATAATTTTTGTTGATTTCTGAGTTATCTTGGCAACGATGGAACAAAATACGACTTACGATAAATAATCTATCTAAAATTGTTTTTTTTTGCTAGAAATGATTTATCGTTGCGTACAGATACAAATTGAATTACCCCATTTATCTTTTCTATTGCTTTTCGCGAGTCCAGGATTTTAATACGAGGATCACCATGACCTAAAAACGTTGGCTAATTTAAGGGTGACTGGGAATGTGCGTGAGTTATTATGGATTTTGTTCAAAAAAGAGTCAGTGATTTAACCGCGGTCGGCAAATAAAATAAATTAGAAAAACGCCGTTTACCCGGAAAAGTTTGGGTTTACATATGTACTCCGCGCTGGCAAAATCTCTTAGACTTACACGGAAACCCGTATAAAGTTTATAATGTTTAGATACTTACCTACAACCTACGTGCACGTGTATTTAACTTAATAACTCTACAAATGAATAGTTAATCAAATCGTGCGGGTATGCATTATATAAATGCAACATTTTATTTTCCGATTATTAAATTCACGACATCATCATCATTCCGGGGGCAATATATTTAGATCCGTGTTTTCGTACACCGCACTATTATAATGTTTAATATCATAATAATTTATGGAAACTTGCAGTGGGTCGTATCAGAAAATTAAAGTAGATGTTTCTCTTAACTTTCGCAGAACCCACCAGTACAATATTCTATAGACGACAACCTATACGGACAAAAAAAAAAAAAAAAATATAAAAGTTGTTGTCCTTTTTTTTCGGACATATAACGACGCATGAAAAGAGAAAAACTTGAAACAAAAAAACGGTTTTTTTTACGTCAACGATGCATATGGTACGCGTTCGTTTTTCGATCGGGGTCACTGGTTTTATACGTTACGGGAAAATCTGAAACTCACAAGAATCGATCGAGATACTAAAACCTTTATGATAATCTATTAGCTTATAACAAAAAAATGCGCGATCTAAAGTTTACGGAACACGTCCCAATTAGTTTTTTATACCAATGTAATATATATTATAAACTGAAAACAAGTTAACACAGTACAAAAAAAAAAAAACTGGGTTAGGTTAGGGGGTTGATATTTTATCTCCCGCATCACGATTAGAACATTGATAGCAGGCACTTAAAATATTACTTTCATGAATTATTTTTATATTCAATTACCTTTAATGCGTTTTTACGCTACTATCCGGATAACGTAAATAATTTAAAATTCGATTTTATCTCTATTTTAAGTCGTTATTTTTCACACAGAAACAAAATATTAGTGACATGTCCGAACACTGACAGTGGAACGAGCCGAAATACAAATCGTACAAAACGCGTTGGTATAAACGTTATGACAATTCTATACGTGATAACGGAACGAAATTGGGAACTCTGACGCGAATCTGCAGCAGAGACAGAGGGAAAGAGAGTGTGTGAAAGAGATAGAGAGAGAAGATCGACGTCGGAGATCTCGTCACACGTTAATTTATGCGATAAATGCAAAGTCGTACACTAGGCACGTTTAAAGGATTTTCCGGATGTGGTTACCTACGAATACCGTAACGCGTGCGAAATGCACACGGAACCAAATAGCACAGTTGTATTATTTTATTACATGCTGGTTTTAATTTAGACGTCCGATGGCCCCCCCCCCTCCTCAATGACTACACTCGCGTTTTAACGGTTCTTGGCTTAGAATCATTAGCTGACCGTGGACAGGTGTTCGACACGACTTTTTTAGACGGCCCGTTAACCAATACAATGGGCTCTGCCGTTCTTTCGTAAGTTAAAAATTTCAAAGTCCCGCAAAGCATACACCCGCACCCCGATGTCCTTTTATATTTTCCAATTTAAAACGGATTACTTAAATAACGAGCCATCGAGACGCGTAATGTTCAACGCTCGAGGATTCCGCCTTGCTCGTTTCGGTATTTTTATTTTAACCGCTTATAATTTCGCAATCTATTCAGTATCCGTTGTTGTTGCTGTTGCCTTTTACCGTCGCCTATATTTCAAATTAATAGTTAATTTCGCGTACAAAAGGCACCGCCCGTTAACTGTTTGTAAATAAATAAATTAGGGGGCCTGAGCAATTTTATTCGGTGGTTTAGCAGTTTCGGTAGCGTACGCTATAAACGCTCATCCCATTCCGCGAGTTTAATACACCCCGTACACGTTAATTTAATTATTTCATACAACTGAGTTCGTTAATCGAAAAACGAAAGACCGCGTGCAAAAATCCGTACACTCCTGGCTGATTCTGCCGATTACACAATTGCCGCTATCCGTTCCCGTGACGGTTAACGGATAAACGCGCGGCCATTGAACTGGACCGTTGCGATTTCGAACGGTTTTCGCGTCACCGACATCGCCGGCCCTAGCGTTCGTCCTTGCCGGATTTCGCGACCGTGCACGAGCCTCGGTGGCGCCGTGTCCGCGCGAGATTTCCAGGCGGATTCGGCGCGATCGAATCGCCGCCCGTGCAACGTGATCACACGGTGATGCGGCCGTCGTTTCGCTGTCGTCACACCGTACACGAACGCGTGAACCTTAAAATAAACGAAACGAATTTTCAACCTCCCCCCCTCCCCCTCTGCGAAAACAAAATAAATACCGTAAACGTTTATTTCGGTCCAAAGGCGTTCGCACGCACACGGCGAACCCATTTTTTTTCCTCCCTTCACCCCCAAACCCCCATCCCCATCCCCCACCCCCGCCGCCGCCACCACCAAATGTTTCGCACGCCTACTCGAAACTTTAAACCGCGCGCGTTGTAACGTCGCCGCAATCGACACGCGGACTATTTTTAGATCCGCGACAACGACGCCGCGGAGAAGCTCAAGAGGCTGTCGTACCCGCGCGCGCCGGCCGCACCGGCGCACGGGCCGCACGGCGGATTCGCGTTCGGCCGGGCCGGTTTCGCGACGTGTCGGTTGGAAACGTTCGAGCGAACCGGCCGACGACCGGACGCCGGGACCAGACCGTCCGTGCGTTATCCGCGCGACCGGCGGTGAATTTTCCTCGAAGTCGTAGCTTTGAAGCGGGACGATACGAACCATCCCGATTCAATAACGCGCGTACGCCCCGCTCGAAAATCGAACTAACGCAAAAAAAAAAAAAAAAAACCCGCGGATCTTGTATTCGAGTGTCGCGATAGGTCAATGCGTATGTTCCGGTGTCACAAGCGACAGTAGAAAATCGGTCCTACTGAACGAAAATTTGATGCGTCGCGCGTTTGGTCGGACGGTTTTACAGCACATTCGGGTATTACATCGTCTAAATATTAAAAACGAAAAAAAAAAAAGCAAAAAAAAAAAAAAAAAAAAAGAAAAAAAAAAAAAAAAATAAAAATATTATTGTGCGTATAGTGTAGTAATAGCCATTAAATGCGAAATTGCGCGTGCCGTATACGCCGAGGCGATGGAAAATCGAATAAATTTGTAACGAGTGAAAAATGCAGTATTTCGCAATATTGCAACGGATAAAAAAAAACTATTCAAATTGCGTATATTATTAAATTTATTGTTATGAACGGCTGTATAGACAGGATAAAGTACAAGAGCGCATTTTTTTTTTTGTTTATAGATTCTCAGCGTCGCGAGAAACGTATTGGTTTTACTATACTGTGTGTTTTTTTTTTAACTTTCTGGGCTGTTAGCAAATTGTCTACTAGAAATTTCGCTCCGAACATTGAATTCTGTAGGGATTGTTTCTTATTGAGCGAATCGCGTCTGGCCAACGTTGCGGAGACCGTTTTTCGATTTTAACTACAGTTTTGCGAATAATTTTCCGAATCGCGGGGAAAAAAAAAAATATCGGAATAACGGTAGGATTTCCGACGATAGCGCGGTTTCGGCGTTTTCTCGTTTATTCTGTTGCGATTTGTAGAATGCGGATTTCGAGCGATTTTGAATTTTCCGATTTTTTTTTTTGTTTTTTTACCTCAGTTTCTATCACGCGGATAAAATTGCCACGGCCCGGGCGTAACCGCGAACATTCGCCGACAACGGGTTCCGGAGGGTGTCTTACGCGTCGTCTCGCCGCAACGGCGGTTTTACGGGGGACCGCTTTATAACATACGCGCACACGCGCACACGCACACGCACTCACGCACACGCACACGCACACACACGCGCACGCACACACGCGCACGTATATGTGTGTGCGTTATAACGGCCGCGTACCGAACGCACGGCGCGGTGGCGGCGGTGCGTTGCGCAGCCGTTGCGGCACACGTTTTATACAGCGGGCATAGACGAAATTTCGAGCGTGAAATTTGTTTGTATAATCAGACGAAACGCGATTAGGGGGACAATCAAAATCGAGAATCGCGCGCGCGTTCCTAATTAGAAACTAATTTCAATTGAAAGCGGCGGCGGGAACGGTCGTCGCGTTTAAGCCCGCCGCCCGGCTCCCGCCGCCTCGCGCGCACGTTATTATTACTGTTATTACCGTTATTATTATTATTGTTATTAGGTGTACGGTCGGCGAGGTGTGCGTCCCGGGCGAATCTCGTCGCGCGGCGGCGTCCGCATTTTAATTGCCGCGATAAACGCGAACGGGACGCGGTGCGCGTGACAGCGTCGCCGCCGTCGCGGACGCCATCGCTCTCGGAATAATAATAAACAATTATAATAACGACGGTGCCGCGCGTCGCGCGCGACCGCTCGGAAATGCCCGCGTCGCGGCGCGTAGACTCCCCGGGCGCGCCGGAAACTCGGGCTCGGAAATCCCGGTGACGGGCGCGTCGAAATCCGGGCGGGCCGCTCGGCTCCGGCGACCGAGCCGGCCGCGGCTGTTCCCGTCGATCGAGCGTGCCACGGTACACGTACGCGGGTTTATAAATTTCGAAAAACAAAATAAACCGAAAAAAAAAAAACAAAACGTAACTCGTCAAGTCGCCGTACGGTTTTAAACCCGTCAAAAACGTACAAGTTACACGGTCGGTTTTCGCGTTTTACATTCCGAACGGAACGAGGAACGTGTCGGTTTTACACGACGTCTGTGTTATTATTGTTGTTGTTTTTATTTTTTTTTTTTACGCGAACACTTTTTCCATCAGAAAGCCCGTGTCTTTAGCGGGTTTTATATTTTTTAATAGCGTCTTTTCGGAAAGCAAACGTTCTCCGCGCGGTACTTTAAAGAGGCTGTTTTTTGAAATTCTCGTTAATATTCCGTGTAACGGGGAAAACCTCGGGCCTTAGGTTGATAAAAGATCGAAGGATTAAAAATAAGGTCGTCGTTGGCAACCGTTTTTGCTAATTTTTTTTTTATTTTAATATTTTTTAAACAATCATTGTTGTCACGGAAACGCACATTGTTGTAATCATTTTACCACAATGTGATATATACCGCATATTGTACTGTAGATAAGGCAACACTATCGACCGAATGCCGTGATCAGAATCGTTTTTTCATTACCAATAGTTTATCGATATACATTCAATTCCCGTCTGTATCCTATCTACCCAACTATCCAACTATAACAGTGGCTGCGCACCCACGTAAGAAATATGTCCCGTCTTTTTTTTTTTAATTGGCTTTTATTTTTTATTTTTTAATAAAGGTTAGATAACTATCACGAATTGACGTTAGTAACGGATTTTCTATTGTAACAGAACGTTATAAAAATGTTTCGACATAGTTTTTTTTTTTTTTGTCCATGAATACATGTTGATACCATCGGAAAAAAAAATTCCGAGTTTCAAGGTGGCATAACGTGACACATATATATTGTTGACAAAGCTGTTGTTATTAACCGATTTTTGATGACAATTTATTAAAATTATACGGATTGTACAATTTTTTTAATTTTGTAAATTATAAAATTATATATATTATAGAGTTCTGGGAAGGTCCAGACACTCTGGACCCCTCCCCCTATAAATCCGCCGCTGTATTAAGGTGTAATCCGATTTCGTACCGTTTTGACCTTTTTAATTCCTTCCCCAGTTTTTTTATTTACGTTTTAAACCGCTTTTTTGTGGATTTTAAGATAATAACATAATAAATAATAAAACCACCGCAATACAAAATCAATATTGTTTTTATTTTCAGATAACATTTACGGCTCGGCCCGTAAAACGGATACAAATTATTTACGAAGAACAATCGTGCCGGCGAGGAACAATTGATTTTCCATAGGTCTAACGCGAACACGGCTATTTTGTCTTATTAGGCGTGTCGGTGTACGATCAATCCAAAATTCGAGTTATTACGTCAAATTTGTTTGATAACTAAATTACGATTGGTGTAGCAGCTACTTAGGAACCTAGGTGCCCGTAATTAAAAACTAGATACAGTATAAAATACAATAGAAAAAAAATACGGACGTACTTCGTACGTGGGCGCAGGCGCTGTTGTAGATGGGAAGTTGGGAAGGTAGGACACAGAAGTAAATTCAATGTATATCTGTAGGCAACGATAAACCATTGCCAACGAAAAAACTTTTCTGAGCGGAGTTCAGTGGTGATACTTTTTCAACAATATATATATGTCATGTTATAGTAAAATAATTAAATAGGCATAATATATTTTTTTAAATAATATTTGTTTAATATTATACCGATTCGCCTCAGTTTTTCTCGTTTGATGAGAAAACTCCCGAGGAAACCGTTAAATGACCTCCTTAAAAAATCACCCAAAGAATATTTCCTTTCGGAAAAGGGTCTACATCGTATAAATCGGAGTGAGTTTTCTGGCAGAAAACGTTTATACATAAAAAAAAAAATTAAATATATTTTGTTAAACCAATTCGCTACGTTCGGAATCTAAAAGTACCTATTAGGCAATTATTAAAACAAACATTTTTAACAACATCTTGTATATTTAGTGTATCGCAGTTTCAATAAAATAATCAAAAAAATAAACAATTATAATTATTATAATTCGCATGAGTGAACCAGTAGATATTTAAATAACTTGATAGCAAGCATTGTTTCCGCCAACGACCATACCACGTTGAATACACCAGTTCTCGTCCGATTACTGAAGTTGAGCAACGTCGGGCGTAGTTGGTACTTGAATAGGTGACCGTTTGGGAACACTACGTGCCCTTGGCATTTTTTGACTTTTTTTTTTAAAAAATTTAAAATCTTGTAATATCATTTGCGGGATTTTTTCGCTAATATGAGAAATTATTACTGAATAAATATACATAAATAAATTATCAATTTATAGATTTTTGTCGAAATTTGATCTTAAAACTCATATAAGAAAAAATAACAACAATATACTCAATTTATTCTCTTACCGCCAATCACAACTTAATATTTCTTGACTTATGAACCTCGTGTCAATTTTTAAGAATTTCTGTTAGGTCAAACAATTTTATCCACATTGTTGTTATCTACCAAATAAAAACTAAACGAATACCGATAAATAGCTCGAAAACGACCAACGTCTTTCGATAATGATGCCACGTCTAGAAAAGGCCAGCATAAATATTGTGTGATAATTTTAGAACTCTACGATAATTTTTAACCGATTTACAATAAATAACCAAAACCAAAAATAATAAAACCACGAGTGCCTTAAAAATATTCCCGTATTTCCTAATTATTACGGAAAACACTAACCAACTAGACATCAATGGCTAAAATGCAACAAAAAAGCTTTCTTGTTGATTTTCGATTAGAGTGAGATTTCCGATAGGAAAATTGTTTACAGACGGGAAAAAAAACACACACACATCATAGTAAATCTAATACATCCCTCATTACGTTCAGAATCGAAAATACCAGGAAAAATCTATGTACGCAGACTTCGGGGCCGTATGCGTCACATGCTTTGCGCACTTGGCTTTCGCGACACTGCCTGCGTAGTAGGTACTTACTAATTATTTGGAACTTACGCCCGTTAAAAATTCTGAAAACCTTATGAAGTCGTGAAAATATGTCTTATACAAAAATAGGTAAATAATTCGTTCCTCCCCCCCCCCCTCTTCCCAAGTCAAACCGACCCAGTCGAAAATCTGTGTTAACTTACTGATTACGTATTTTATTTTAAAATCAATATTTTCTTCTTCTTTTGATTTGACAACAGAAAAAAAAAACGAAAAAAACGTGATTAAGACATTACGTAGATTACGTACATAATCCTGATGATTCTCATATGAAAGTCTATCAAGTTACTAATATTTTGAGTGAAGACATCGAAGACAAAATAATAAAAACTTACTTGTAATTTTTTCGATTCGAATAAAAAGTAACTCGTTAAGTTACAAATTACAAGGAAACTAAAAGTGGCTTGAAAGTTACAAAGTTACTGATTTTAGTAACTTTGGAACTAGTTACGACTTGCGGGCCGGTTTCGATCGCAATGTACGAGTGTTTCAATATCAAATATCGACGGTGATAACATTTTTTTTTTTTGCTTCGAAAAACGAGTTGAATACATCGAATAAACCGTTGAATTCCTAACTTTTTCACCTACACTAACCTTTGCCTGGTTAAAAGGCCAAATAATAACCGCGCTAAGCGAAAGTAGCGATTCGTGTGAGACACCGTTTCTGTAACCGATACGAATACAATGTATAAATTCGCACATGAGTACGCGCCTGTGTTTTTGTATTCCGCGTTTCTGACGGCGCTGTTGAAGTTTCCAACGGTTTTTCCCCGGGTGTCCCGTTGTTTTCGACCACGGCGCCGCTGTTCGCGGATACGCGAAACCCGTTGTTCAATGTTCGCGATTGTTAAACGTTTCGGTAATTTCACCGCGATCCGTGGTCGCGTTCGAAACGCACCCGGAACGTTTGTTGTTGCGCGAGACACGTTCGTACGCGCGTGATGCATTTACGCGGTTGTTCGCGCCGGTTTCGGCTTAGTGTGCGGCGAACCCCGTAATCCGCCGGCGCGGAGCGAAGCGGTACAGCCGTGTTATCGATAACCGTACGAGTCGCGTACGCACGCGCTGTTTAATATTCCGAACCGAGGTGATTTCGTCGGTAACGTCCCGAGAACGCCGACGCGACAAACGCGAACGCGCAGACGAAACGGACAACGCGAGCACAGACAACGAGGTACGGCGCGTCCAGAGAATCGGCGGAACGAACGTAACGGCAGGGCGTGCGGTTTACAGCGGAATTCCCGGGTTCTACCGCGCGTTCCGACCGCTCTAACCGATCGAATTGACGGGAGAACCGGGGTAACAGTGACACCGGACCGTCAAAAAATATCGATCGGTTTCCGGGGCGGCCCGGCGACCGCCGGTGACGCGCGAATTGGATCCGGTTAACTGATATTTCGATAATTACGCGTGCCGACAACAATTGTTTTCTTTCTGTTTCACACGTAGTTGTCGCGATAACCGCCGGTCGTTCGACACGCCAACCGTCAAATAGAACGACGGGTACGGCAAATAAGCATCCGTCAACACCATTGGACTAAATGTCCATGTACGTTTGCCATGTGTGTTTTTTTTTGTTAAAACTCGTGACTGGGCAAAT
The DNA here is from genome assembly GCA_902439185.1 of Cinara cedri. NCBI lineage: Eukaryota > Metazoa > Arthropoda > Insecta > Hemiptera > Aphididae > Cinara > Cinara cedri. The sequence goes on from CABPRJ010000949.1 coordinate 1,049,538, forward strand.
CCCCGTATTGAAATAAACAAATGAGCCTTCGGGACTTTTCGGATAACCTGCCGGAAATCCGCGACAGCCGTTGAAAAATCATTTTTTTTTCTTATTTAGATCGAAAATCCAAACAAACCCGCAGGGTTCGGGCGTGCTGGACCTTGACGGCGAAAACGGATTTTCGAACGGCTGCGAGCACAAGTTTACTAGAAGATTTCGTAGGCGCGATAACCGCGGCGATTCACCGGCGACGAACGGATCGCGATCGAACCCGTTATTCATACGCGTTTTCGCGCGCGCTGGGATCGATCGGGACCACGACGTTACCACGGCGCGAGTGATTTTTACCGGGAGTCCGCACGCGCACGTTTCCGTCGACCCGGGAACCGACGCCGGGGTTCCGGTCGTTTTTTTTTCTTCTTTTTCCAACGCCCGTGTGAACGGCGAGATCGCGTTCCAACGTTTCCGTCGTTACGGGAATTCCCGCGTTCGGTTGTGCCGCGCACACCGGCGGACGATAGCGCGGGCGCATTACGACCGCTCCGCGTCGCCGAGGGTTCACGCGCCGTTACCGGAACCGACGACGCGCGCGATTGTCGTCGCGTCCGTTTCGGGTGACGCGGTACCCGCGCGCGCGCTTTCCCCGGATGCCGGCGCATCGTCGCTCGTACGGTGCAATACAGTGGCCCCTACCTCCCCCCCCACCCCCGTACGGCCGCCGACGGATTGTTATTGACTCGAGCCGACGGCCATTATAATAATAATAACAACAACAACAATAATAATAATAGCGGTAACACAGTAATGGTATCGCCGTGCGCGCACCTGCTGCACCGGCCCCCGACGAACAACCCCCTCCCCCCTCCCCGCTCGCGTGACAACGCTCCGGTTCGGAACGGCCGTCCGGCACGCGAGCGCGCGCGCCCCGTAACGTATACCGTCCGCGCCGTTACCCCGGTGCGTACGCGAGCGCAATACCGCGAGAGCGTTTTCGGCGGTGACGGGAAACCGCGGAACAAACGCGCGGGGGTCTCCGGACGGACCGCCAGACGCAATAGACAACGGCGACCTGTAACGTTATGTCAAACAAAGGAAGGAACGAAGGTGATACAACTGGTAGGCCGAGCCTTTATTGCGATTAGAGATAAATTATTCATTGTAGTACCAGAACATAGATCGACCGTTTCACACTGCATAAGCACATTTTTATGCCTACTTCTTTATATTACATTTTTTTTTTTTTTTATAGGTATTTCTACGTGATTGTCCTACAGTTTTAAATACGTTTGTCTTCCGTTTCTATACTTAGCGTCTCGAGTCTTCTACTATCTCCCCCTGACCACGCCTCTCTCTTTATATCGTCCCCCGTCTCAGCCGCTTTTAAATCACCTCTCATTTGCCCCCAACGCATTTCCCTTTTTTCCTTATTTTCTCTGCCTTTCCTATTTTTTTGTATTACTACGGACTACTACCGCGGTGTCCGCGCCACTCGACGGGACGAACCATTCGTTTTCTGAGCGCGCCATAGTCTGCCGCTATAAACATCATTGTTCCTTGCGCGTTCGTGCGTTCGCGTTTCGCGCTACGTTTTCACCGTCCGCACTGCGACGCAGAAAAATCGTACGCGCAACAAGTGGCGTCGTACTCTACAAAATGTTTTCGCGGAGATAAAAAGCCAGATGCCGTACCGATTCCGTTTCACCAATTCGTTTTGATATGTTAATCGGGGTTTTACCATTTTTTTTTTTTTTCTCTGCTCCGGTAAATGCGGTGGATCAGAACGCGACGGTATACCTCATGGCCGACCGGAACAGTCGCCAATTGTTCATCGAGACGCATTTAAAACAAACTTACAACAAATTATTCTGTCACGATTACAATGCGTTAGGAGGAAAAATTGATAATGGGCGCAAGCCGATTCGGAATTTTCAAAAACGTTTCCACGCAGACGTTTATAGCGTGCGATCGTGTGGCCTATTATCGTGTACGGCGATTTACGAAATTTCGTATTACCACATCGGTTTTCGATAAAAAAAAAAAAAACACCAGTACCGCTATTCGGGTTCGACTCTACACGCCCGGATGCTGTAGTTACGCTCAATTCGTACGTATTACGTCGAGCTTTCATCGAAGAACGCTAAAACCTTTTGCGAATCTACGCAGTCTGCGTTCAAACGTTTTTTTACTATGTTGTCCGTTAGCTAAACCGAGAAAGCACACGCGGATACCACGTCGCCTTAACAGATTTTATGAACTTTAACGAATGTCTGCTTTAATTTTTAATTTTTCCGAATTAATCGTGGTCAGCATAACGATAATACGATTACTACGTTGATTTTCGGTATCTGTAGATGCGCGATTTTAGATACCCGTGTAACAAGTGTTACAATACAAGATGCACGATACTTACATTTTAAATACTATTGGTACTCGATAATTTATACGGTACATTAAAATTAAAATATGAATTTACTTGCGAGTAGTATCTAAAAAAATGCGGCTTTTATTTACTAGAACCATTTTTCGAAACTCTCGAAATTCCCTCCACTTCCGTGTAATCACTTTCGATTTTCAATGTGTTTTTAGAAAACCCAGAGGGACCCCCATATTGACCCCTTGGAGTTTTAGAAATGCGATACATCAAAATTTGTTCGGGGGTCGGACTAGACCGCGCCGGAAAATCTCCCACGATTAAAATGTGTTGGGCAAGTCTAGTAACATCGGGCGGTCCAAATAAATCAATAACCGCAATAGGTGACGTTACGTGTCTCGTTAAGGACAAGATATTGTTGTTATTTGTTCTGTTAAGCTTTAAAACGGCGCTCGAAAGGCTGAAAATAATATTCCCGGGGTCCGGTGTACACCGTCGAATGGCCTTTAACAAGCCGTTAGGAACCAGTCGCAAAGTCGGTTCGGTGGCCCCGTATGCCGTGCTGTGAAAGGCTCCGGCAGGACGCGGGATACCGGCGGGCCGTAATTAGCCGCCGGCGAGGACGCTATCAAAGGAATTTATTGGCGATAGGCAGTAACAAGCTGAAACGCGGCCGCCGCGCGCAACTTTCGGGGCCGGCGGAACGGATAGTTCCCGGTCCGTTTTTACGGAGGACGCTGCCCGACCCTACGACAATGTCATTGACGGACAAACACTAACGGCGTGCGGTTCGGCGATCGCTGTTGCCGCCGGCGGACCGCGACAATACTCATAAGCGCGTTTTGACGCGTATCGCGCGCCGACCGTTTGCGACAAAGTAATGCGACAGATAAGCTAAACGAGTTCGAAAACGATATTGCGTATCGTGTCGTACGGACGATATACGAGGATTGGCTATTAAATAACGAGACTGACTGCGCGCGCGCGCAGATAGCGTCTCGAAAAGGTTAAGGGAAAACCGAATACAGCGCTGGTTAGCTGAAAGTGTCTATTATGCCGGTACAAAATCGGGTTTTTGTCGGTGCAACGGATAAACGTAAAATTTTCTCGTTAAACTAAAAAAAAAAAACTCCAACTGAGTGCTATAGGTTGTTAAAAGAGGCCTATAGTGAGGATTTCCTATCTCGGGCGCGTGTTTTTGAGTGGCATAAATTATTGTCTGAAGGTCGAGAGTGCACCGGAATCCTATTCAGTCGTAATCCAAATTCAAAACCGTTTTCTTCGATATCAACGGCATCGTGATGACTGAATGGGTTCCAGAGGATCAAACCATCATTACTATTTGACAGTTTTGGCAACATTGCGCGAATGAGTTCGTGAGAAACGGTCGATATTGTGGAAAAACAAGTCGTGGATCTTGCACCAGGATAAAGCGTGAAGCGTTATTTGGCCGCTTAAGGCACTCCGGCACTCGAACACGCGTCTTACTCACCCGACTTGGCACCCTGCGACTTTTACTTGTTTCCGAAGATAAAGTCCGCCTAAAAAGGAATCCGGTTCGAGTCGTTGGAAGAGGTGAAACGAAAATCGGCGGAACTGCTGAATGGTCTTACGAAAACAGACATCCAGCACTGCCTCGAGCAACGGGAGAAACGAATGAAACGGCGTGCGGCGAGGGGAGGAGAGTACATTGAAGGGGAACGTTCGGTTGTGGAACAATTGTTTAAAATAAAACCATTTTTCATAAGCAGTCTCGTCGTTTAATAGCCGGACCTCGTAGACGCGCGCGTCGATACGGATGCGATTCGCCCGAAACACCGGATAAATTGCACTTTTGTCGTACGGCGTCGTCGGCCACCGCGTCGTTTTCAGTCGGAATCGCCACCAACGCCGTGTCGCGACGCGCGAAACATGCGCCCCCCCCCAGGGCTCCGCGCGGGAGCAGTCCGGGGGCTCCGCGGCTCCCCGGCAATATCTGTATCAATTAAATTCAAATTGTTAAATTGTTATTATGTTTCTTAGTTACGTTTTTATTTTTATAACCGACGTTATTTGGACCGTACCCGTACGTATTAGGGCTGCTTCACACGAAGCCACTGGGCAGCGCTACTGGGGACCTCTGCTGTTTGGTAAAACATTAGTTTATTTAGATCGTTTCACACACGACCACGGCCGCTAATTTGAAGCGCCACGGACGGTGCCGGCGGCCGGCTTCGCCGCGGAACGCGGCGTCTAAAAGTCGCGCTTCTTGTAACAGAACGTGTTTTTGGATCGGTGGTTTCACGCGTGACTGCAATCGCGCGACTATTTTCGCAGCCCGTCGGTAGCGCGTCGGTAGCGCGTCAGTAGCGCGATTAATCCGGCGTTTGATCAAACGATTTCGATTATTATCGTTTTAATTTTAGTCTCTATTTGTCAGCCTAAGTGCGGTGTCCTGTCAATGTTACTATCTCTTTTTATATTTTGAAACAATGACATTTGATTGTGCAAACATTAATACTGAAGATTTCATTAGTGAAATAGAAAACTGGTTCACAAATATTGTCTACCGATACATTTTCGCAGCGCCACTGACGCGCTTTTAAAAACATTAGCAGCGCCACTGACGCGCTTCTAAGTAGCGCTGCCGAGTGGGCTTCGTGTAAAGTCAGCCTTATTTTACACCTTTAAAACTTTGAACTATTTATAAATCCACATATTTTGCGTCGTTAGGTTAAAATGAGATCGGATAAAAGTCGGGTTTTTCGTCCGTTCGACATATTGTACGATAATTTAGTTTACTCGTCTACAATAGTACAATCTCCATTCCACGGAGTTCTAATAATTTCTCGTTTCTTCACACGCATTACTCGTTATCATTCATCGGCCGCCGACGGAAATATTGTTGTTTCGGTGTTTATTTCGTATTACGCGTCCGATTTTGCCGTTAATCGTTTTTATTGTTAACGGGTTTTTTTTTTTTTTTGTGAATAATTGTGTCAACCTTTGTCCACTTGTACTACTGGTTACGAAATCTTCAATATGCCGAACAATTTTTTCGAAATAGAAGGATCGACTCGGGATAATTGTATTGATATTTGTACGGATGGAGCGAAGGCGATGGTTGGAAAAACCGCCGGCGTGGGTTCGCGAATTAAAGTAGTAACAAACAATCGTAGTAATAGTCATTGCATTCTTCGTCGTCAAGCACTTGCTATTAAAAAGATGCCAATGCCTCTTAAAAATGTACTTGATGTAGAACGTATTAGATTCTAATACATTCCGCTTGTGTATAGTTCGCGAACTCTTGGATCAGTTACCCGTGCGTATTTCGCGCCGCGTTTCGGGAACTCCGCACCGTTAAGACGAAACGCGCGCGTTTCTCGAATTCCCGAGCGGCGGAAACCGCGAAGTGAATCGCTCGGAGAAAGAAAAACCAGAGCAATACATAATTTCGGAGCCACCGTTACAGTACGTTCATTACGTTTTAATACCTAAAGCGTTGATCGGTTTCAGACGTTTTGTCCTAAACAAACGTCTCGAACATTTTGAAATCCACAATCAAATATCCAATACTTGAAGTTGTAAACTAATCGCATATACCGGGAGATGGACAATCGACCGACCGGAAAATCGTCCGACAACCAAATTACCAATGCGGATAATTAACCGGCAGCCGAAATACCGAGACAGATATTGAAATAGTCTGAAAATAAAATTATATTTATTAAGTTTCGTTAAAAAAAAAATAGTAATAATACAAAATATAAAAAGTTATCGCGAAAACAATAAATTATTGAGAGTAATCTATAGCGTATCTAAAAATACACAGTAGTTTTGTGTAATTTTTAATAATTTCGTACCTGTCGGGAACATAATATTATCCGCTATATCGGAATGATTTAATACATTTTTTATTATCACATTAATTTTCATTGTTTTACATACATACATACGTCGTTATCATAACACTACCTGTACGCGCCTTCGCGAAATCCCTTCAGAATCCACCGAGACCCAAAATCACTCGATCCACCGTTGAAATCCGCTATCGTACATAACAACACCGACTTTAACGCGGCACGGTAAGATAAACGGGACGTTTCGAAACTGGACGAACAACGCAACCGAAAAGCGCCGACCGAAAATCATGTTCAGTAAAAATGAGAGAAAATTGAAGACAAATTAAATAACTATAATTTATAATAAACAAAATCAAAATCAAAATCAATAAATTATAATTAAAATTAATTTTTCAAAAAACTAAATTTTTAATATAAAAATTATTTTATTTTGCATATTTCAAGTACATCCTTTTAAAAATTTGAATGCATATATAAGAACTTTTGAGTACACATTTGAATGTTTATTTTGTCAGTTTTAGTGCACACGTTTATTATTATCGTCACTTCCCCCGGACAGAGATCGTTACTGTCCACACATCGTCGGCTGCATCCGAATTGGCTCTCGGATTCAAGTGTTTTTGTTAGGTAGCACACTAGTTGTGTTCTGATGAATTTTAAGTACTATGCTAGTTGGGTCCCGACTTTCGGCAGGTATTATACTAGTAGGTTCTAAACGTTTACAAGCAATAAAACAAATTTTTCTGTTCAATTTTACAGACTTAAGACTGTCAGTGATTTGCAGTTTAAAAGAAAAACATAGGAATGACCAAAACATTTTGTTTTGCGAGATGAATTAATACTTTGGAAAACATTAAATAGGTGGCCTCTGGTTAATTAATGAATAATAATTTAATATAATACATAATAAAAAAAAAAAATGAAAAAAATGTGTAAAAAAATGACAAAGTCAAAACGATTTATGTTGCCAATGTTTTTTTTTTCAGTCATTTCTTTCTTAATAAATTGTTCTTTTTGTAAAATACATTTTTATCCCTTTTTTTTCCCCCATACGTCTCATTTTGATGCAAGTGTCTATTTGGGCACTTTTCAGAGCTTCCATGCCGCTCATTATTCATTCGAGACCCAACTAGTATAGTACCCGCGTTCACCCGGGACCCAACCAGAGTAGATTTTTGAACGCGGGAACCCAACTCGGATGCGCCGGGATCGTCACTTCTCTTAAGCGAAGTCTTAAGAGCGGGTCTGAACTCGTCTCTCAAACACGTCGACCTGCAATAATTTTCACGGGAAAAAACTTTGTTTACGAAGTTCAACTCACATTCGGACGTGAACGTTCCACTAGCGTACCGTTATAAGTTCTGGCAACGGTAGACAATAATGTACATTTCGTCTTTATACCTACGTCAATTCGCGAATTAATTATTGTTCGAATCGATTGCACAAACAGTGGCACGCACAATATCGTCGGGAACACATTATTAAGCGGGCACAACATTGTTCGCCGATTATGATCAAATCATCCCAATGTTTTCATTTTTTTTTATTTAATCGAAATCGACCTTCTATATTATATCGGAACAATATCGCCATCGTTATTTGCTGTGGACATTGTGGTAGTGGTAGTGTCGAACATTGTGTTTTATTTTCTTACCCCTCGGTTTTCAATATAAACTTATCGGAATGGATTGTCGAAACACGTGGGATTGAAATGTAAGGCAATTTAATGTAACATTTTTAACGAATAAATACACGATGGAAATTAAATATACACCCACTTGTAAGTATTTTATCTTTAAAAATAATATATTAATCGCCGGACGAATCGGAGGCGTAACCGGGGGGGGGGAGCTAAGTGGTATAGTATTCCCCTCCCACAGGTCGTATTTATATATATATATATATATACTATTTCACGGTCTGAGTTTTTACAACGTTTTTAACTATTCCTTCCATTCTTGAAAGAACGTTTTCTCCACTGAACCGTTTGTGAAAACGTAAGTTATTATCGGCGGTAATTCAATATTATACGGCATCTAGTTTTTTTTTTTATTGTTTTTAACGCGTCGAAACTGAGAACTAAAAATGAAAATTCTACCTTCTTTCCGCACAGACACGCCGCGCGGATAATAAATGAAAACTCATATATTAAAACGTCCTTTTTGAAATTTCGCGCAACGGTACGCGTGATATACGACTCGCTCGTATCCAGTGCCAGTGTCGCCTTAAGATTTAAATCGGTTAAGTATCTGCCTACCGCGGCCTCATACAGGCACGTGACTCGCTGGCTACAAAATAAATAACTCTTAAACACAAATAAAAGCGTGATTTATTGGTTAGGTTAGGTTAAGTTATGCCTGTAATAAGTACGCACACCTATATGAACATGTACGGCCGTTTAATGATAATCTCCTTTAAATGTTATTTTAAGTATTTATAGTCAGTTAAAACGGTTTTGCACGGGTTGAGGGTACAGTTATTCCGAAAACGAATAAGAGGGTTTTCGGGATTAACCGCGAAACAATTGTACCGGGCCGGCATTATCAACTGTTACGTCCGTGCGCGTCGTCCCGACCGTTTCGCGTCGAGCCGTGTCAGAACTCCAATCGACGAAAAAAAAGAAAAAAAAAAAAAAAACTTCGATTCGGACGATCGAAAACCACGAAAACACATTTACGCAACGTTCTGTGATCGGGAATTTGTATGTTTCGCATTTAGCCACGGTGATTTTAGTCATTTAATTCGGAATTCGCAAGAACAACGGTTTGCATACGGATTAAATCCGGACGTGAACGAGCGCAGGATGTAGCCGATGGTGCCCGGAGAAACGATGTTGCCCACGTCCGAAGTGATGCGGATCGCTTATCAAACGTACAAACGCTCCCCCTGTTTCAACTCGCACTGAAATCATCACACGCGTCTGTTGTTATTTAATGTATCTATCTAATAATCGAACACCCGCATTACATTAAACTATTTCGATTTTTTTTGTATACGGACCGTATCCAGACCATAAGTTTACTATTGTGTAATATTATAGGTTTGTCGTTTTTGAGTTTCCGCAAGACGCTGTAGACAATTGTAAATTATTGTTCCGACGAGTGACATAATAGTATTCTCGTATACAATAATCGAAACCGAAACGTCGAAACCACGAGTGTTTTGAAAATGTTTGAGAAGTTAAAACAAACAGCCGTCGGCTGATGTCTGCGGTCAGTTTTCGTATACTTACAATAAATTCGTATTTTCATTTATTATTTTTTAATCGCGATTTACTGTATTAATACAGAACGTATACGACATCGGTGTGTTTGATATAGAAGTATAATCTTTAAGAAAAGGATCGCCTCGGGACGTTTCTCTAATCCGTCCTTCCGCATCATTTCTAGCCATTTTTCATCAGACCCAATATAATAATTGGGCTTGGTTGTGTTACTCGTCGTTATACAACGTACCGATATAATATTGTAAATAAAAAGTTGTTTAAAGTATGTATATTCAGAAAAATAAATTGGCGGATATATAAAAAAAAAAAAATTAATTTTATACCTACCTCTAATTGCGTACGAATACCTATCTGCAAAAAGTTTTCAAATAAATAATTGATGGGTTTTTATATGTTTTTTAAATTTTTTTTTTTTTTTTTTTTTACTGAAATGTCGCGAGGGAGAAATAAGTTATTTATTTTGTATAATATTATTATACTGCACTACCGTACCAAAGAAATCGATTCGCTGCACGAGTTCCGTTTTCTAAGGTAATAAAAAAATTGTATCATATTTGCATTTACCGTAAAATATACTATGACTGTGCAATAATATCTTAAAAAAACAACCGCCTAAAATTCCATAAAAACAATTAAAATGTCAACAAACCAATAATTCATATTTAATTTGTTTTTTCCTTTAATCGATTTGTCACTCGTCATAAGTAATTTCATTTGCCTGAAAATTATTTTTTTATTCTTTCGTTAGTGTATACTATGTGAGTATTGAAATATAAAAAAAAGAAATTACATAATAAAGCGCGTATACATTCAGTGATTCAATTAGTGAAACAAAAACTAAAAAAAAAAAAAAAAAAAAAACAGAAATTGTTAAAAATACCATAATAAAATAAAAAATGATTTTAAAAGGGAAGATGAAAAAGAACTGACAAATAGAAAATGTCAAAAAAGCAAAATAAAAGTTTCAAACGCGAAGTACCTATGTAATATAATATTTGAACTTTGTCACTCAGAAAGTTATATGCTGTACAATACGATAAAAATGAAAACGAATTCGTTACAAATTCACAGCTCTGCTATAAAATACGTGCAAATTCGAGTTGGAAAAATTGAATTAAAAAAACCAAAAAATGTCTAGCCTCACGTGCAGCATAATTCAAACGTGTTTCTACAATATAAATCCGAGTCAAAGATCAAAAATCATGATAATATACAAGACGAATAAAATCAGAGGTACCGGTGAAATTCGGTTCGTTATTGTGTGTATTTTTGCATTTCGTCTTCAGCACGCACCGACGGAAAACATGTACGGAGGCTTGTTAAAAACATTTTTACTCAGAATGCGCATTTGAATACGAATAAAAAAATGTTTTTTAAACATAATATTGAAACCGTTTTGTTTCCAGTACATTCGATATGCCTCGAACGATTTCTACATTCAGTAAATATCTACAAACTTATTTGTGGATATTTAATTTAAACATATTCAAGAATTTCAGATGTTGCATATTAGCATATTGCCGAATTATATTAGTAAATGAGGGGCCTATTAGGTGGACTTTAACTGGGTTGATTGCATTGCTATAATAAGTGATTGGGTAACAATACATTTTGATGAAATCTCATTGCAAGTTCTTAAAACCGTTAACATGAACATAACGAGTTCAGAATAATTGAAATTTAAAATCGTAAAATGCGAAAGTACTGTAATTTACCGGTAACAAACAAAAGTATTTTCGGAGTATTCGAATAATTATTTAGGCCGGTTGAGACTATCGATATTTACCTATAGATATTATTGAGAGGTAAGTACCGGGAAAAAGTCAGAAAAGTCATTTTTTATTCAATCTGGGATAAACGTGTTTTTAACTTCAAAACGTAACATTTTTTTCACAACGTTAAACTTGAAATGTACTAACCGCAATGCAATAATAACGCCATATTATATTATTATTAACCACGGTTATAGCCGCGTATTGACCAAACCCAACACTTATCCGGTCCCTTCCCAGTGTCAGTTGACTTACCTGGTTTTTTTTTCCCGTAGGCTTAAACTTCTGGCGTTCATTAATTTCAACTAATTTTGTATTTTCGCCTATTCTTCGATCGTATACAATGCGCCAATACATACTGTTCGATAACAGTATTGCCATTTCGAAAAATTTTTATGGTTTTTTCCTGTACCCTTCATTTTTTTTTAAATAATATTTTCCTATCTTTTATCTTATTAAAATAATAATGTTAATATCTATATGATGGTTATTTTGGATAAAAAATAATTATCTTTTTAGCGATATCTATTTATTTATAGGCTCTAGATAAAATATACCGAAAAAGAACAAATTGTTTTACTCACAGTAGAAAATATTTAACTGTAAAAGTTTTACTTAAAGATAAAAATTCAAAGTCCCGCCCTTTTACAAAATATTTTTAATCATTTAAATTTGTATCTCATATGTTATCACTTATTACAAGTGAATTGAAGTCAGTTGATCACCAATAAAAAAAAAAAATTAAATTGTTTTATAAAAATGTTTCAAGTTCGTCTAACCACTGTTAGTTTTTATATTTTCACATTTCCACGAGACCGAGACTTTTTAACCATTCTTATGAATTTATGTGTATAAATGTTCAAAATTTTTTAATGTTGAAGTGAAAAATGCTGGGCTATTACTTTTAAAAAAATGTGTTATTTGGCGTTAAATTCACCGGCCACCGATTACACGATCGATTCGCTTGCGCTACGTAATAACATTTAAACGAGACAAAAATGTAAACAATTGAAAAAATAAAAAATAAATATAAATGCAAATGGTGAAAGTCACTAGCTATAGTGAGTTTTTAGTTTGAAAACGGAACATTTTTACAAGTACCATTTAGAATATTGCATTAGCCCGTTCTGCGGCCATTTGTGTTATCAATATTGTTTTTGTAACAATAGATAATAAATCAATTAATGTGGATAAAGACAACAACAATAACCATATTATATAGCTTATCAAATTACAAAATTATACGGAAAATAAGCGATCGTCAAAATTAGGATACCGGCCAGGTATAGGCGGCGACTCCACCCCATATCAACACACACACACGCGTATATATATATATATATATATATTCTAGATTTTGTTTGAAAAGTTATTTTTATCATATCGTATGCCCTTTTTTTTTTTTTTTTTTTTTTTTTTTTAAATTGTCTATCGTTGATGGGCGATATCGGGTGTCCGGCGAATCCGTAAATCGATCGATCGATCGCGAAAATGACGTAAAAAAAAAAAAAAAAATCACATATTAGTACCTATATATTTGCCGGTTATTGTTATTATTTCACCACACCGTAAATGAATAACCCTTTTAAAAATCCATTTCGTTTCTATTATTATGTTACGGCCGTCACGTGTCAAATGTTTGATATTATTAGATACCATTATAAAATGTTATAAAATAACTTTTGAAAAAAAAAAAAAAAAAAAAAAAACAAACGACAACATCTCTTGTTATCCCCAGGTACGGACGGAAAATTCCGCCGATTTGTTATGTTCCCCGGGTACGGTTTATAACGTCTGCGTAATGTGTGCAATAATATATCGGTAACAGTTTTTTTTTTTTATCTTTAACCGCACGCGGACGGTTTCGACGGACGAGATGAAATCCATCCGACTTGCCTGTCTGCGCGTGGCAACGCGACGACCCCGTAGCCGCCGAAAGTAATGATGACAACGATATTATCTGAACGGCGGGTAAATTATTATTATTATTATTGTCGTTTTGCCGCCGTGTATTATGATATTAAATAAACGCGGTTGTGGCGTACTGCGTATTTATACACACACACACACACACGTGTATATTTAACACACACGCATATGTGTATATTTAACACACCGACGGGGGATTTGCTGAGACGCAGTGTACGTAACGAGTTTGTGCGTACTTCTCACGGCCGGCAGTGAAGTTCTGACGTATCGTCGCGCCGGGGACGACGGCGGCGGGTCCGGGTTCGCGTGGGTAAATGTCGTTATTTAAATGTCCGACACATTTCGATAAGCTTTTGCGGCTCAATATTAATACACGCCGCGGAGCCAAACGCGCACAATAATACGTAAGACCCCTCTACGCAAATTGTTATTGAACTTGTAAGCACGTAATGCCGTGTTGTTATTTACGAGGGAGCCCCGGTTTGTTTATTCTTTTGTTCGCCGACACGGTCGTCTTATTATTAATTATTATTCGCCGTTTAAAAAAGAGCGGCTGCGGACGGCGGCCGAAAAGAGCACGGAGTAATTACGATAGCAGCACGAACAATAATCGACGGGAAAATCGGTATAGGCCCGCTAGGACTGGCAGCTCGTTTAGAACTCCGACGGACAATTTACCGACGTAATTATAATACGTAGGTGTGCACAGGAAAAACAATACCCGCAATAAGACGCCATTAGAGCAGTGGCGTAGTTGAGAATGTTTTAAGAGGGAGGGATATATCAAAAATGAATGTTCGTGGCAATCCCGTTGGCCTTACGCAATCTCCTCCTCCTCCTCAATTACCGACATTTTATAACTCGACACCGGGGCTCGGAAGTTTTCTATTGAATGGCACGTCTGCGTTTTTAAAACCGCAACGTCCCAATCACTCTTAATACCTATGCAAAGCTCAAAGTGAAATTTACCATTTATTTTGACGTAAACTATTAATGATAATTGCTTTACTTGGTATAATAATAAATTATGAATATTTTCGTATCGGCACCTGCCAATACCGTTAGACATTTATAATTTTTTAACTTCATAATAGTTTTGAAAATTTGCATTTAAACTTCCAATTTGTACACAATAACAATATGCTATATAAATACGGCTCGTGGGGGATATATTCCCAATATTCTCCCCGTAATGACGCCCCTGCTTTAAAGTACTTACACAGATCATTGCTCGGCCGTTCGCGAGGTCGCAAAAAAATAATAAAAATAAAATATGAATTAACACGATGAAACCCGTAACGATACCATTGATTAAATTTATTTTTTATTGAAAACAAATTATCGATGAACAGTAGATTATTTACGGAGGGGAGGAGGGGATATTAAGTAGATATTAAATATTTTACATTGACATTTTATTAGTGTATCTTATTTATAACATGACTTTCTTTTTCAAATTCGAAGTTCTTCACGTTTTGTTCAGAAAAATCAATAATTTTTTATGTTGTGACATGGGACATATTTAGCTTACCGAAAATTTCTAAAAATAACCTCAAATATGACATTTTTTTTGCATATCGATCTTATACGTGGACTAACATACCTGTTACATTCCATTCAGTCGTGCACATCGCTAACAAGAGCGCCGCTGAGGGGCTCGGGGGCTCACCGGAAAATTCCCGGCCATCCCGGGAGGCCTATCCACTCATGTGTTTCGGTACTTACCTATGGTTAACACATCAAATAAACCGAAACGTAACCGATTTCTCATTTAATATGAAACCTATGGCCGAACCACAACCTGCACTGTAATACGAAAGATCTGTTATAAATTTATATTAGTACTCAAATATTAAATCAATCAATATAAATCACATAATATATAGGTATATCTAAATATTATGTGATTCAAATGATAACTCTACGGTAATATTGAATTATAATTTATTACAAAAATACAATATAAACTAAAAATTCATATTTTTGTTTAGCCCGGAGACGCGCTATGAAATAATTTCCCAATTTTGAATTCTCCGTCCTTGGAAAAATGCCATCGCCCCGCCGGTTTTCTATAAAATACATATTAAATTTGTGTACAGGGTGTAACTGGACTATTTGACATTTCTACATGTAACTAAAATACAAAAATGTCAAATAGTATCATATTTATATTATGAGTTTAGGACTATACAGGTATCTATAAAAATGTGAGTTGTATTTTAAATTTTTTGAGTTTTAAAAATTAACTGTAAACATTTCTTCTTGGAAATTCGTCGTAAACGGTCTTTTGGGAATTCGGTAATTAATATTTATTAGTTATAAGCAAGGCTTGACAATTATAAAATTTAATTTTTACCACAATGTGCACTTAAAACACCGAGATAAAATACTACTAAAAATTGTAAAATATGCAAAATTTGCAAAATAAATTCTTTCACTATAATACAGTGGGTATATTTTTGTTTTTTTGTTTTTAAAGCGATACACTGTATTCTTCACACAATTTTCGCGGCACGTGTTTCAGTCATGAACACGTTTTTAAGATTTTTTTAGATTCTGAGCGTAGCTATTTAGCACATTATTTAGCTCAGCTATTTAGTTTATTATAAAATTGTTTGCACCATATCAAAATTCATATCAATTCAACGCTATAAGTTACTTACGAAATAGAAAAAAAGGTTTCAAACGACCGCGGCACCCAGTTTTAAGACTACTGCTGTAGTACATAGAAATGCGACGAATGCGGTGATTGTAGTACGATGCGACTGACACGGTTTTAAAAATAACCGGATTACTGGAAACGAACGAAATTTTATTGTCCGCAGAGATTCAGATTTATAATTTGGCGGCTCTGTTTTTTGAAATATGTTATTTAGCTCGTATATAGGACCGGCGAAGAGAAAAATTGATCCGATTCAAATGTTTACGCCCCATGGTTGCCCGACGAGATCGGCGTTAACATCCGAATAAGACCGTATTTTCCGGATACAAAAATACGTGTTTATTTCGTTTCAATATTATGCCCATACGTATCGCTTACAACTGTAAATCAGCGAGACAGCACTACAAGTCCGCAACACGCAAAGACGAAAATTTCCCACACCAGCGAAGTACGAAATACCGAATTTCTTTTCTTACTTATGCAAATGCTGGGTGGTCCCGGTCGCTAATAATGCATTACCTAGTCAATAATTTAACGTCGGCGTGGACTCATGCGGCTGATACGAGTTCCGCCATTGTAATATTATACGCGCCATGTATTATTATACTATTATTATATTCAAATTATATCGGTTGTAACTTTTCGAATTTGAATAACATATTTGGTTAATGCGATTGGCTTAATAATACTATTACGTTGCCGCAGTATCTAGATAATAATATTGTAATATCATCGTAATACAAGCGCAGACTATACTGCAATACAACGACGGGTATTAATATTATGCCGACGAAAATTAGATTAAAAGCCACGATTCGTAATACGACCTATTGAGAATTTGAAATTTACATTAGGCATTTTTCTCTATTACGTATGATAAGTGATAGCACTATGGGGTTACGAGTACGAAATATACTTCACTCGAAACGTTTCAAACGTAAAATTTCACATCGCTTGAAATATTTCGCAAACATCATATCCATCATATCCAATAACGAATTTAACAACTGCGCTAAATGCTCAAACAAACACTTGCGATTTCAAATTTGAAACAAACAATATCAAAATAAATTTGTAACGTTTAAATCACGAGAACGAGGTAACAAAATACCTGATAGTAAAATCTTAAAAACTAAAATTACAACGCTAAAACTATAGATATTTGAAATTACACAACTATGGAACTTAGGGGTGCATAAAGTAAAGTTGGGGGTGCTTCAGCATCCCGTAGCACTCCAGTTGCGCTACTGATGAGGTAGCGAACTACTTTGCAGAGGCATCTCGAAGTTTACTTTACGGGGAGGGAGATGGGGAAATTATTATAAACCATTAAATTTGATAAGACGTTTTTTTTCGAAATAATGATTGAAGATTTATAGATAACAGATATTTTGTATTATAAACATTACATGAAACACCAAACGGAGTACGGGGTTGGGGGGGAAATCTCTACCCTAGCCGTTCTCCGTCAGGGACACGGTTGCGTTTGTATATAAATATCAACTAACAAAGTAACATTTAAATACAAAATTGCGATACTGCAGTGTTAAAACAAAAAATCAGTGAAAAATAGTAAGTAATCCATGTAGACACCGTAATATATAATTCCGTATCCTTTTTAAATAATATTTAGCGTAATGTAGATAATATTATTCGGCAGACATATCATTTTTAAGTTTGCGTAATCCCTGCAGATTACTATAATGCGCTTGGTTAAATACAAAATTATATGCATGTATGTGCAAGGCTTTTTAGAGGTTAGGGTCACCGCCGTGAAAACACACTGCCTCCGTCTTTGTCTGTCCTCAGCCGCAGCCTTTTCGTTGTCTACCGCACCAAACAATCCTGAAACTGACTCTGGCCGTCTTTGTCTTTGTCCAGGATGTCAGCCCGGCCATTTAGTATCTATTATTTTTCTCGTCATTCGTCCAAGTATAATAATCATCCCGATTTCCAAACATGCCCTGCTGAACTAACATATTTTCTCTGAAGTATAGTAATTTTCAGGACTCGTATATTATCGTACCTGATTCCACATTTTATTGTTCCTTCAATTACTCATTCTTCAATTACCTCCTAGTCCCCGTTGTCATTTCATCATCGGTCGACTTGTTTCATTTTATTTCCAAAACGGCTAATCTTTGTTCATCCGACTTGATCAGAATCCACGCTCCGGATCCGTAGGAATTTTTTTAAAGCCACTGCAGCGGCTATTGCAGGCCTAACATTACGCAGCGTTATTTACAACGTTATATTCATTCAGTTATATACGAGTTATGCGTAATATATCATTGCTATTTTAACCGTTTGTATACCGCTGAAATTGGCCCGAAAAGTAGTTTCGACCAATAAGTTCAACTTGGTAAACAGTTGTTAATAATAATATATCTACTCCTACAACTAAATCTTTAGATTTAACAGCAAAATTGTATTGCCGTTTAACCATATTATACATGTGTATACATATTGCGTGTAGCTATAATCGCTATATCACGGTTTTCGTACATATAATTTATAGACGGAATACAATAGTATGTCCGTTTAATAATATTAGTGATGGTAAAATTACGGATTTATCGATATTAGATAATTCGGATTTTAGATTTTGAGTGGAGAAATAAGGTTTATGGTGGTTTACAATGATTGTTTTTTTTTCTGTGAACAACTTTTTCACCAAAATTTTGCTCCGATTTTTAAGTGTAGCATCTTTTCTGAAAGAAAATCGGACTGGGGAGGTGCTTTAAAGAGATCAATTTTTGATTTTCCCCGGAATTTTCCTAATAAATGGAAAAACCGGAAATAACGCAGGAAAAACGAGAAAATAAGAACAATTTTGTACAAATATTATTAAAGAAAATATATAACGTGTATGTAAATATTTTATCATAATATATATTTTATATTGTTGTTGACAAAATAACACTAATCAACTGAACTCCGCTCAGAATCGTTTTTTCGTTAGCTATAGTTGATCGTTGCTTACAGATACATTAAATTTCCCTTCTACTCCCTGCCCTCAACTTATCACTTACAACAGTGGCCCACCCAAGTGTGAAGTATGTGCGTCTTTTATTATTAGATTATAAAATCCGAAATTCGAACATTTATTTGAAAATCATTTCTTACAAACAATTTCAATATAGAAATACACGTATAATGTACAATCGAAAAAATCAAAAACTCGAATTTTATTATCCGATATTATTGGAATTTTCGTATTTCGGAATCCGAAATCCGTAATGACACACACACACACACACACACACACTATTAATCGTGTACAATTGATAAGTGTATATGATAAATACTACTGTACATTATTATATTATTTGCTTTTTGAATTCGAAACATCAATCACGATAACGGTTGAAGTTTATTCAATCAGTTCGAACATCCCATTGAACGATAAAACGCATTATTGAAGTATTATTAAAAAAAAAAAAAAAAAAAAAAAAAAAAAATGATGTTATTATAATGTATTCGTACACGTATACAAATTCTTGATTTTACGGACCGAACGAGCAATAACGTGTACGCGCGCGCATAATGTTTTGCGTTCGTTAACACGTACAGTGTACACGTTGTGAATACGGGTAAATAGTTTTTATAGGTCGACTAAGTACGGTATGAAAAACATAAAATATAATCTTTATACTTTAAAAAAAAAAAAAAAAACCTGGCAACTTTTTCCCATGCACATATAAATGTGCAGAAAGTAACGGTCGAACGATCATAGGTCGGCACGGAGAAGTCGGTGTTTTTTTACGAATATATAATTTTCATACGGGCTATAGGAAAAATAATATAAAACTACCCCGGGAAACTACTCGTGTTTGGTGTATTTTTGAATCTATAAAGTACATTGCGAAACGCGTTGGGAAAACTTGCTCTGAAAGTTTGAACACTAAAGAAAATGTCCCGTAATAAAGCCAAGAGATGACATTTTATACGCGCGCGGCATTAGTATTGAGGAGTATTATTTTTTAGTACATATTATTATTGAGGTCCATACACCTTGTAGAGCAGGGGTCGGGAACCTGGCGGCTCCAAAGCCGCACGTAATTTTTTAAACATGCGATCTGTGGCTCTTTGGATAATTCATCGATACCGAGACATTCTATACGAGACGTAGAGCCAGACCCGTAAAATATAAATTGAAATTAAATGTGTTTAATTTAAAATTTAAAAAACGGCAACAGACACTTTTTTGGGCAATTTCAGATCTAATCGGTGGATCTACCGGCGATCTCGCTTCAATCGAAAAATGCCAAGACACCCGATACAGGGTCAACTATTTCTCGTGTATTTCTCAAACTAATATTGTTTTAGTGTACAGTTTACGGGATAGTTATGTATTATTTTAGCTTTCGGTTGTTTATTGGTTTAAAGAGAATATTTATACGGACATTTTCTAACCACGGAGCTCCGCTGCTCACGGGGTTTTTGTGGTTGTTATAATATTGAAATACATCTTAATATGTACGAATATTATTATTTTATATACCTTCAGCAAACAAACCGGACTTCCGCCCTAAATACCTTTTTCAAAAACAACGATCTATCAGATCTCCACTACGTATTATATTATTATAGCATTATTATAATATAGTAGGATAGATACTAATAATTGAATGCTGACAATTCCTTCTAGGTACGATGTATTAATAAAGGGGGTTTTTTTTTTTCTTTCTTTATTATACAACCCAGGGGTGGAAAAAATTCGTAAATGATTTTTAATTAAAAAAGAAAAAAATAATAATAATAATAAAAGAGAACATATTGATTTAAAAATTAAATTAAATATACGAAAAAAAAAATACGGCTTTTGTGAATTTAGAAAAATACATTTTAATAAATAAATATAGTTTCTTTTGAACTCGAAGACGGACGGGTACCCACTGCCGACGGCCGCTGTTTGAATAATATATACAGACTATGTATAGGTACAATATATTAAAAAATTTGCGTAGAAAATTAATACCTAGAAGGCCAAAAAGGGGGAAAAAAATACGATATCAAAAGAATATAACGTCGTGGCAAAATGAGAATTTAATAGTTTTTCCGACGAGTATAGGTATAAAGTAAAACGTATTTAAACGGTTTTTTTTCTTTTTTTTTTTTTTGTTGCAAGACAAAAATTATAAGGATGAAAGAAGTGAAAGAACACTGCACTTAGCATTATAAGTACGAGATTAAATTATAGTTCGAGTTAATACACGGAATAAGCGTCAGACCGTGGGAGCTGAAAACACAAAATTAGAAAGAAACAAAATGTACCGTATGGCAGAGAGTGAAAAACTAAAAACTTGTAGGAAAATTCCCTTTTCGTAATCGAAAACGGAATCGATTTCTGCGCTGTTAGTTTTAACACTATAGAAAACTGACCTAATATCAAACTCAATCAAACCCTACGATACGGAAACGACAATCGACTTTCATAAATATTATATATATATTTATTGAAAATATGGATAAATCGCGTTTATACGCTTGATACTACGTTCCAATAGGAGCGATTAAGGGGAGGTATTTTAGGTGATTATCCAGTGCCTATACCTCGTATAATTCGATAACCGGGTTTTATTGCTAACAAGTTTGTTAAAATTTTTAATTATGATAATTATAATAAAGTTACTTACCAAAACTGAAAATGCCAATAACAACAATTCGATAAGTTGCCATGACAGAAGAGTGACAAAAAGAAAATTGTTGTCACGGAAGAAACGTGCGGCTTTTAAATAATTATATAATGTTGGAAAGCTCCGATAGCAACTGATAGCCTCTATGGTAATTTCAAATATTTTTGATATTATCACGTAAATTCACGATCTACGTAAACGTGTTTTTCGTGGGTTATTGAACATTTTTTTTTCCCACTTGGTACGATGAGTACAATATGGCTACAAAGTTAGGGTAGTGTTCACATAAGGTCGCAGTGGCGCATTCGGGATTTTGCCAAGGAAGGAGATACCGAATTCGGAGACCGTGTTACGTTGTATAAATAATTGTATCACGGCTAAAAAAAAAAAAAAAAAATATGTCTAATTCCAATAAACATTTTTTTGTACAAATTCAATTTAGTTCAATTCATGTTAGTTGAATCTTCAGTTCAATCGGCCCTAAAACTATCGTTGAAATCAAAGAACTAATATGTTCTGATTTCCTTCATATTATTATATTATGGTGGATAGCATAGGTTTCGTTTCAAGCAAGAAAATGTACATTCACGTTTAGATTTTTTTGATTTTTCCATTTTTCCGGCCAAAAAGTAAAGAAATTTTAATTGAAATCACTATATAAATAATAGATTCCGAAAAAAAGGGAAGAAAAAGGGAGAAATATATCGCCTTCATCTCGCTACCCTTTAAAAATACGCCGCTGTTGAATCGGCTATCCGGTTGTTTTATATTGCGCCTGTGTCGCCATGTCCAGTAGTAGGTTCAATAACCGGTACTTATACAATTATTAGATTTTACAGATTATCATCGACAAGGAAACGTAAGAAAATCCTTATTGAAACTGAATATGCGTGTATGTTACATTTTTTAAACCGATTGTTTAAAATACGCGATATGAATAATTTTGCGTATCTGTATTCTTGTTTTTGTCATTTTCTTTTTGTATTCGTTGTATTGATTTTTATTTCGTTTCGTAAGTCTTTTGTGTTTTGTCTCACGGTTCGTTGGTTAGACATTTATGATGCATTGATAATAATATGTATGATGGGTTTTATTTTTTTTTTTTTTTTTATCAACGTAATTTGATCCCTTATTATTATTATTATTTTTTTTTTTCAAATAGCATTAAACTATAATATTACGGAATACTAATTTAAGACACGGGGTCGCGTATAGGCAATTTCCATGGTGAATTTGAAAAGCAAATAAAAAATAATTTACGGACTCAAAAATATTATGTACAAAATTCAAATTGGTTTTCAGAAAAACGTACATTGTTATAGTCTGTCTTTACGTGTATTTGTATCTTGTTACGAAATGTGAACACAAACCTTGTCGATTTCACGAATGGAAAGATAGATATTTTTTTTTTTACTTTTTCAAATCTCTGTACTCTTTTCGAGGTTGATATTGCGAAAACACACGCAATATAAAGGTTACTCTAGAAAAATCGTCTTTTTATATTTTTTACAAAATCGGTATTATTTTTTTGTCGAATACTGTTTTAAAAGGTACCGACTCGTCTTGTTTGTTTCGCATGTTAACACATGTTTATACCACTGAAAATCGTCGGTTCCCTCTTAAGTTCTGTACCTACTATAGTTACTGCGTGTGTAAGAGGTGGTAAACTATATAAAGTTTGAAGTTTTACCTATTTAGTTTGCGTCACAACACCTTCTTCGGATCGTAACTTTTCGATGTTTTAGTCGCGGCGAGTGTCGAACAGATGTTGCAAATGCTTTTTCCGATTTGCAAATTTTTAATTTTCCTTTGTACACCCATCTACCTACTAATTTATTGATGTACAGACTAAAAAATTCATTTAATTATTGTTGATATTTTATAGTTTTTAGCCTTGTTGATTGTAATGAATATAATGTACAACAAGTGTGTAAAAAAAAAAATTCGCAATTCCCATTTACGATAAAATATTATGCAACAAAACCGTGTACAAAACACAAATTCAATTGGTCAATATTATAAAAAAATAAAAAATATATACATCGAGATTTCCCCCGTAATTTTGTCGTGAACAGCATCCTATATACTCATTTGTACTGCACACTATTAAACAGGTAGTTTCGATGTGTAAACGAAAAAGCACTCTGTTACTACATACACTATACTATAGTATCAACTCTCTGTTTTTCTAAAATTTCAGATCTCTACACAATTACTGTTATAATTGGTTTTCGTTTATATTACCAGAGACCGTGAATTTAATAATTTCATGTGTCGATATAATTATGAATACTAGCGATAATTTCTCGCTTGAAATCTTTTAAATGTTTTCGTTTTTTTTTTCCAAATGATATTGTTTATTACAAAAAAGAAAAATTAACCGAGTGATATTTAATTTTGCGTTTTAAATTTAAATTAAGCATTTTCTGTTTTTTTTTTTTTTTTATTAAACAATTTATTTACAATCTACACTGTTTTGAACAATAAGCAAATTCGCAAAACAATATATAGTCATGAACAACAGCGAATAGGGAAGCTATCCAATGATAGGACTCTAGAATTTTTTTTTTTTAACAACATAATAATTTTTTTAGTAGAATGTATACTTAAATATCGAGTATAATATATTATTCTTAAAATAAAACTTGTTTGTAGGAAAGGTAATAATAATGTCAATAAATTGCAATCAAATTTCTATGGAATTTAAACGTACCGTTGTTCATATCGTATAAATAAACAAGATGCTTATTATGGCCGTACAACGCGAACAAAAAAAAAAATATAATAATAATAATAATAATATATAAAAGCATATTATATTTCCAAAAATAAAATAACTCGTACACGTGCATCGTACACGCACGGTCTTTACGATCGGAGAGGTAGGTATAGGAGAACAATCATCGCAAACGGATCGCGGATATTTTATCCTTTTTTCATCGGTTAATCCTAACGTATTTTATCAAAACAAACATGCTTATTTTATTAAATATAGATCATTTCAAGGGCGGGAGGGGGGGGGGTGGCGGCTAAGTTAACTACTCGACCGGTTTTAAACTTTGTTTTCCCCTACGGAATGCTACGTTGTCAGCGAATAACACGGGCCGTATTTTATTTTCAGAAAAAAAAAAAAAAAAAAAAACTCATAGATCCACCACGAAAATCGCGATAATTATGTTTTTCGGTACGGATTTATCTAATTGTCCATCGTGTTACCTCGGTGACACGGTCCAGACTAGGCTATTATTATTTACCCTGTTGCCTAGCAATAGCAATAGCCATTGTACAATGTGCAAGTGCAATACGCGTTATTGTCGTTATCGGTTTATCGCCGAGTATTCTTTTTCAATCCGCGTAACATTTTCGAAGTATTCGCCGTCGCCGAACGATGATTTTATTAAAAAGAAAAAAAACGCCGCGGCCGTTTAAAAACTCCGCTGCGGCCGTGCGAACGCGTATGGCGCGACACGTACGGCGGTACGCGTATACAGCGCGTCAGGTCGGGTTCGGTACACTGCGAAACAAATCGACGACAATCGCGACGTTCTCTCCCGAGAATTTATGATTATTACACCAGACGCGGGGGGTCATTATTACCGTCGCGTAACGGCGGCGCGGGGCTTAACCTCCGCAATTCGCTTTTTAACGAAACGGATTTTTATTATACCCGTATATATATATATACGCACACGCACACAATATACGTATAATAATAATATACGAATATAAACCGTAAAGACACACGAGTGTAATAATAATAATAGACGCGCAGACAACGAAAATTTGTTACATCGTTCCTCTAAGCCAACGTAACCCAATACAAAGATCGCTGTTGCACGTAACATGCGACGCCGTTTTAGGTTCCTCCCGCTCCTCCCAACCGCGCCGCCACCTCACGGGGATATAGTTTACCGCGTGTACGTATATATGTTTTTTTTTTTATTATTATTATTATTTCGTCGCTAATGGTCGCGCGAACGGTATCTAATGCGTTCGCGGAAACAATGTGTTTTTTAAACGAAAAAATATCGCGACGACATATTATTATTATTATTATTATTATTATTGTACCGTATCATCGACACTAATGTATGTCATTAAGAAATAACACGTCGTTACGTTGTGCCGGTCGCGTCGCAACCGTTTCGACCGCGGATATTATTGTGAAACGATTAAACGGCCACGATGATTACAGTCGGCCGATTCTATAACATTACGAGTGAATCGCTGAACGACATTGTCGGGCTCCATACGTCTGCGATCGCGGGCGACGGGTCAATGTCGTATATTCAATACAGGCAAATCAAATTTCCGAAAATTGCTGAATGTCAAAATATTGTTAAACGGCCAAATTTCTAATTGGTAACCTAAATGTAAAAGTCTTACTTATGCCTTTTATGTCGTAATTTTCAGTAAGCACGCGCTCGGTTGTACACACACTTACACGGTTTAGACTAACAGAAAAATAGGAAAACATTAAATTAGAAACAATCGCAAAAAAAAAAAAATTGATTTAAGCTCATCTTTCCCGAGACCAACAATATAAAAACGACCCACGAAATATTAGTAATCGTTTAATTCAGCGGTTTTCAACCTTTTTGAGTCCACGGTTTTCCGATTTTCAAAACCGAATTAGCGGCTCCCTTACGAATAATGATAATATAATAAAAAAAGAAAAATAATAATAAACAAATTTATTGCATTACTATACTTACTTTATTTAGTATTTACTATAGACGCGACTCCCGCGACGCACAGGTCGAAAACCACCGGTTTAATTGTTTAATTTTTGTATACAATATCGTACAATTGTAATTATAATAACATGAAAAACATGCGAAATCAAGTACAAATTGTTTCTGCACAATATTGTTACATCAGTGCCGTTACCGGGGGAGGTGACTGGGAGCACGCGTCTCCAACCGAAATCGTTTGTTTCATTGATTATTTCGGCTGATGTGTTTTATCACCGTACAAATAATAGGTCATAATACAAATTATCAGTGCTTCTTCCCACTGCAATTTTTTTCTGGCTACGGTATTGCATCGTATTATAATTCGTAAAAAAAAAATTTCATAGGGTTTGCAATATTATACTACTGGACGGCTGTTATCATCTAGAGTCGTTTTGGAGCGTATATTCGCTATTTCGCAGTATTGTGGTAATTTTGATTCGACGTTCTATAACCCTTATCGTAAAATACTATTAAAATGCTGTCAGCCGCTCCGGAATAAAGATAAACACTCGTATGCCGCAGGTTTGTCAGTGTCTCCGGTACGGTATTATTTCAAATCGAAATATCCGTGTACCCGCCACTCCTACACCGTCCGCGATTGTAATCCGTTCAGAAACAAATGAATAATATTATTACGACACGTATCGATATATCACGTTATAACGCGTTTCCTATAGACGAAAGGAAACAGAGAAAATACGTTTTGAATAAAAAGCGCAACGCGTACTACAGCGCGCATGCTGTTTTCGAAAAAAACGATTTGGCCGAGGGTTTCGATCAGAACCGACGGCGCAGCGCTGGAGCGGTTTTCCGTGCTGCCCGCGTACATTATGTTGGATTTACAAACCCGACGTCGACGAATTTCCACGTGGAAATCCGATAACAGTGGTAATATCGGCGAAACATAGTTACGCGGTATGATATTATTGGCTACTCATCCGCGTAAACATTCCGACAACCCACGACGACGACGACGACGATGAACTGCGGAAATACCGCTGGGGTGTGTAGTAGGCGTACTTTATGCGTCCACCGTAATTTCGCCGCGCGGTTTCGTTGCTCCGTGCATACGGACATGCCCGCCATACCGCGTACACCGTACTGGTAATCGATACCAGACACAATAGCCGTGTAGGTAGATATTTTCCATATTATATTTATGCGTATTTTTTTTTTTCCGAAAATAATTGAACAAATGGCCTGTGAAACGCGCGCCGAGAGATAGAAGAAGCAGTGCGAAATAATAAAAAAAAGTTCGCGTAACACCACCTATATTGCATTATAACTCATCGCGGTTAATAAATTATAATTTATTACACACGCTTACTGTGAAAATATATCTCTCGAAATTTTGAATCCGACATTATTACTCCGTAATATAAACGGTCGGACCGTTCAGACTGTACGTAGGTGTAATTATTATCCGAACGGCGCGAGATTTCACGGGGAAAATACCCCGAACGGGTTCAAAATTCGTATACCTACGTGTATTTTTTCTAGACCCGTGAATAGATGAAATCGTTTTAATAATATATTTTTACTTGCAGGTTTATTTTGTTGCGGCCGTTTCAAGACATAATTCTGTGTTCGAAAACGCGAGTTTAAACGTAGTGCGCGGGTCGCTATATTTTGAAAATTAAAATTTAATAATAAATGTGACGAGTGAATTCCTTTGAGACTTAAATGAGCAGGTTCTTAAAGAGTGTGAATAGACCGAATATACTGTACGGTTCAGAATGTTGGGCGGTCGACTGAGAAATAGAACAGTGAACGAGTGTATCAGAAACGAGAATGCTTAGGGACACGAGTAGAGTGACGAGAGAAGATAGAATACGGAACGATTACACAAGTCGTTGCGTAGATGTGGTTTCGATAGTAGAGAGAAAATTAATTGAGATGATTTGGGTAAGTCGCGAAGAGAAAGCAATCAGAAGCAGTAAGTATGGTAATCAAAATAAACGTAGGAGAAAAAAATTATAGGAAGACCGAAAAAGAGGTGGTTGGATGCGATTTAGGACGATATGAAAACGCTTAAGAACAGCGCCGGCGTATACGGGGTGGGCGATCTGATCAAGTGGAAGTTAAGGACGAAAGTGACCGGATCAAAGGCGAATCAGAAGAAAAAGAAGAAAAAAGTCGATAATGATTTGGAATGTTGATGTCGTATGGTATACGACGAAACAGGATCAACTAACGAAAATATTGTAAACTATTATAAATAATCAAAATCAAATATTAATTCGACATATTCGCATTGCACATATATAGAGTCATAGGCAATAGAATAATGGATATGACATGGCCTGTTGGGGTCGTTTGTTTACATTATCGACTATTGTTTACGGTACTCTCGTTGATAATCACTGTGACGATGTAACATATTTATACGCAGGCATGGACAGTGTCTCTTCGATACAAGTGTCATAAATACCTACGTATTTTATGCCGAGTTATAAGCCATACATTTGGTTCGAAAATCAGTTAAATAAAAGCTGTCTTTGGATAATTGGGACGGGTGCAGCCACTGTTATAAGTCATGTAATGTACATTTGTAAGCAACAATAAAACGTTACTTACTAAAAGCGATTCTGAGCGGAGTTCGGTTGATAGGGTTACTCTGTCAACAATATATATGTTATGTTATATATATATATATATATTATATAACTAATTTATTAAATTATGTTAAAGTAATTATACGTACATCGTATATCTTCTTTAACAATATTTGTTTTACATTGTATGCCTATTTTTCCGTTTTTCTTACGTTTTTCCCAGTTGTTCACATTTATTGGAAAAACTCCTCGAAAAATTCGAAAAACGACCCCCCTAAAGTACTCCTTCTGCCCGATTTCCTTTCCGAAAAAGTTCTATCATTGAAAATCATAGTTAAATTGCTGGTAGAAAAATTGTCCACAGTAAAATAAAATAAACATCATTGTAAAACCGACACATTCCTCGCTCCGCTCAGAATCTAAAAGCGCCAATGTTGGTGGGAACTGCCCTAAGTCAAATTAATTATTGAAACGTGCGCACAATATGTATACAGATTATAATACAATTATAATACTTTCAATGGATTTCCGGTATCGGAAATATTCCCGGAATTAAATTCAAAGGAATTTACGCATACTATAGGCGTATAGGTATTCGTTATTATCCATGATGGCATTACATTGCACTAGTGCGGGCCCTCTTGATAAAATAATCACCCTGTATATTCGGAATCGTAATGACGTCATTTTTTTCCAAATAAACCAACATGGCATGTTCGACTTTTTTGTTACCCCTATAAATATTGACGTATTATTATTATTATTATTATTATATTGTACCGATATAGTAGCAGGAGACCCGAATCGCCACCGGGTTATATTATAAATTCGGAAAAATGTTTAGACGGTTCCGTAAGCCGGTGAAAGGGGATGGAGAAAGAGGGGGGGGGTGTGCAACGTCAAACCCAGATTTTTGAATTTACATAATATTTATAGCGTCATTCGAATGAAAACGAATCGGGTATACGCATTAATTAAAAATTGTAAATTGTGATAATTCGATTTTTTTTTTTTACCACGTACGCGAAAGTCAATATACCTATAAAAAAAAAAAAGACCGGACCGATAAATCGTCGGAATCGAAAAACGATTCCGAGAGGAGCTCGATTAGCTGGTGGACCGTTTATTCCTGGTAGTGTAACGATGGGAAGCTGGGGGGGGGAAGCGGGGTAAAGTCTGAAATTCGAGTGC
Organism: Cinara cedri; assembly: GCA_902439185.1. Lineage (NCBI taxonomy): Eukaryota > Metazoa > Arthropoda > Insecta > Hemiptera > Aphididae > Cinara > Cinara cedri. The sequence continues at coordinate 1,079,443 of CABPRJ010000949.1, forward strand.
GGCGTAGAAATAATTAATGAAATAAAAAAAAAATCCGGATTTCGGATCCACGTGCTATCGATTATTTCGTTCGAAACCGGCATATCCGTGACATTTTGCAGTTCTTTTTCACTGTAATAATTGGAAAAAAGTAATAGTATTATCTTAAAACTTGGCACCCCGTATGATTCTACAAGATAAAAAAATTCCGCTGATGGCGTGTACTCTCGAGGGTGTAAACGATTGACTTTCGATACTTCAAGGCCTTCAATTATATTTATCTCCCGTCGAAAAATTATTTAAAGTTATTTGCTCCGCGCGTCATTATAAACGGATAAAAATATTCCTGGACAATTTTATCCCACTTCTATGTAATTATTGTTATTAATTAAACAGCGCGAACATTCTAGTGGTATTTTTATCGAGGAGAGTATGACCCGGTACATTTTACCGGGGCGATATGTTTCAGGATTAAACATAGCCGACTATACTGCAGGAACGCATTTCGATGTTTTTCGACCAGAACGATGGGCCTTGGCGGTACACGAACCGGAAAAAAAACCGTCCGGATCCCTCTGATGCGATCGAATATACCTACTGTCGTAATCAGATCAAGTCCCGATCACTAATCTGTGCATATAATTGTGTTATATCTATCAGAGTTTTTTTTTTATAATCACCGCGTGTTAAAACATTGTTAATTATTGAGAATTACTTTCACTTAAAGTACGGTCTTCGAAACGATTTGTTATACTACCGGGCTGCCAGGCCTCGGCTAATAAATTACTTTTTTTACAAATTGTTCCATAAGTGTTTATTTATTGATTGCAAACGTTTTTCTCAACATCTGCTGAAGTCACAGGTGTCTTCGTCACTCTATAATTTTGAGCCGTGCTATTTAGACCGGCTACTACACTACGACGCCTTTTCGTTGCACGAACATCGGCGTACCCGCGCTTATACCTAATTTTAGGCGTCTCAGATATTAAAAACTTAATACGAAACAGACGGGGACTGATTGGGCAGAGATTTTGGCGCGGGGAAACACAAAAGTGCCGGCCCACTTATGAATTTACCAAACACCGAATTTTAGTCAACATGTATTATAATTGTTTTAACTACACATTTTTTTTTACACATTTGGAAAGATATAATAATACATTGCTGAGTTGCGTCCTTTGTCAATCACCTATCCGTAAGTAATATTTTATATTCAATTAAAAAAAAAAGAAAAAAAAAAAACAGACATACTTCGCACCCATCGTGCGTTTTGAAATCAAATATAAACGTAAATCGCAAGAACGAATTACGGCACTTTAAACAATGTACTGACGAATTGGGCTCGGAACCGTCTTTCGTCAAGCAACCGTTTATCGTTGCTTAGAGATATAAATGAAATAACCTTACCTTCCGAACTCCTCACCTACAACAGTGGCCGCTCCCAGTATCCGGTATCGGCTCTTGTTTTTCATGCATTTTTCCTCCGAGGGAGCCGTTGGTCTTACAATGCCGTTTATTTCTGTTTAAGATAGTTATTCGTTGAAGCGGCCAATCGGGAAAACTCTCGAATTTCCGGCGGCCCAATCCGCCCCCGGGGACAGAATTCAATATTACGTATTTTCCACGATTTCGCGTAATATTTTATTATTATCGCGGCGCATTACCGGCGGATCTAAACGGGGAGGGCAGTCGGGCGTGTATTGGAGGCCCGCGCCGGAGACGTGACAATTATTTTTAACATCGAATGAAATTTCCGAAATATAAAAAAAAAACACCTCTATAATGATATGCATATATCTACGTACGTCATTATAATAACGTCGCACGCGAGCGGTACGTGTTAATATCGTATACGCGCGACGAGTTGGCCGGGGGCGGGGGGTAGGTGGGCGCGTAACATGATAGGCAGGTATGATAGGTTAGTGGTAGTCATACGGCGGCGCGCGGTCGGCGCGGGGGTTAGCCGATTGAGGGGCGGTCTCGCCGGGGGAAGGGGAAGGCACGTCGAAACGGGACGCGTTAGTTTCCGACGGGATTTTCGCGGGCGAGTGACGGCGGGCGGGCAGGACGGGACGGCAGACGCGGCGGGTAATCGGCGTACAGTGTGCGCCGTGGCGTTTCGCGGCGCGGCGGAACGACTTTTTCTACCCGCGTCTACTTCATGCGCTTCCGCGCGTGCGTTCCGCCCGCGCACCGCGGTGTCCCACGAGAATCGGTTCACGTCGACGCGGAACCCGTACGCCGGGCAAAGTCGTGATATTTCGGACGCGGTTTCGCCGCGCACGCGCACGCTATTGTTGTGATTATAAATTACCGCACGCCGGACGTAACCGTGGATAATACGCACGCGGTCGGCACGCGCGGTGTTTATAAGGGCGCACCGGTTACCAAAGCGGTTGTATTTAGCGGCGTGTATAGTGGGTGGTTATCCGCCGTTATATTGCGTACAACGCGTTCGATCGATTTATTTGCCCGAGAAATAACTTATTGCGGTAGATAAAAACGCATACGCAATTTTCAATACAAAAATAACGATGTTTCGGCTTCCAAACGCCGTGTCTTTCGTACGGTTGCACTTGGATCAGTCAACGTAGATTTATTATTATTTTTTTGATCGAATAGTCTTGTATCGTGGCGAATTATTAGACAATTACAAAAGTATGTATAAAAACGAAAAAAAATGGCACAAATCGGCTCGAAAAAAAATGTTGTTTACTATAAACCAGTATCTGTAACCGCATATAACCAATATGGTAACCTGCAGTAAACTCTTATTCGTTCACAGACTACCGTGTATCGGTAGCGCGCTGAACATTTGTCATACCTAGGAGGGCAAAACAAAAAAATTTGAACTCGCCGAATTAAAACATAGATTTTTAGCTGAACTATACATAATTACAGCAAAAACTTTATTTGCCTATATAAACTACACATAATATAGACTATCATATTCGTAAGTATATACTTATATCAATAATATAATACATAGTACTAAAGGCATATCTGATCTCTGAACGCGGGTGTACTCACGGGGGGATTCATGTTTAACGCCCCCTTCCCCCAAATTGGCTGGTTTTTTTTGAAATAAATTCGTTTTAAATTTATAAGAGATGTGAAAATTCATTGCCGCATTGTATAGTTTGTATTTACAATTACAATGTTAATATATTTGTTCTTATAAAAATTATTAATAAGTTATTAAAAAGATACGTAAAATAAGGGTGCAGCCACTAGTGTAGTTGAGAAGTTAGAGAGGTAGGGTATAGATGGGAATTTAATGTATAGCTGTAAGAACTGATAAACCATTGCTTACGAAAAACCGATTCTGAGTAGAGTTCATTTGATAGTAATGTTTTGTCAACAATATACATGCCATTTTGTAGTAAAATAATTAAATAGGCTTTATATATTTTCTTTAATAAAATGTATTTAATGTTGTACCAATTTCCCCAGTTTTTCTGCGATTTTCCCATGTTTTACCCTGGATTTTCACAAAATTCTTGGGAAAATCAAAAAATAATTACTCTAAAATACCTCTTCAGTGAAAGATCCTTTAAGAAACATTGCTATTATTAAAAGTTGTAGCGAAATTTCTGGTTGAAAAGTTGTTCACAGAAAAAAAAAAAAAAAACGTAAAAATGTATTTATTATATTTCCCGTTTTTTTTCGGTTTTTCAAATTCGACGAGAAAACTCAATAAGAAAATCGAAAAATGATCTGTTGAAAGTACCTTTCCAAGACAATTTCCTTTCAGAAAAGACGCTACACGTCGAAATCCAATCAAGTCTTTTGGTAGAAAAGTTGTTAACACATAAAAAAAATAAAATAAAACATCATTGTAAAACCATTCTTCGCTCCACTCAGAGTCTTAAATAAAATGTGCATTAAATACATTTTGTATTGTTATTATTATTTTTTTCTTATTATAATTGTATTAAAAATAATGTTAAATGTCATGACTATATGGGTGTGCGCTGATAGCCCGACAGCCCCTTACACATTTTTCCAGAAATTACCCGCAGCCCTCTTCCCTGTCTGCCAATAGGAAATTCCTGAGCGCGCCACCGTCTCTGAATTATAGTAAACCTCAATCAACGTATTCAATATAATATATGGTCAGCCGCTCACCCACCCGTTTTAGTCACGAGACAATTGCCCCGAAAAAATCTACTTCGGCACACCACCGCTGTGCAAAATAGGTATAGGGAAGATGTCCAATCCACGTGCATTAATATTATCTACGGGAATCCGGTGTAGCCGATAAAACGGCATCCGAACGCGCGCGAGCAAAAAGGAGCGAAAACGTATTACGGGCGCCTATACCTCCGCGCCGTCCCGGTGTAGTGTACCACCGCCACCGTCGTCGCACCGCGCCGGAATTATATCGCGGAATCGATCAGGCGCGCGCGCGAGCGTCCGCGAGATTTCGTAACGCTCGCGGATACTAATTCGAGACGAAAGAAAAACAAATAACACAGATAATTGTACTGGTAATATTGCCGTGCACGTTATCCGATTCACAGCGCGTATTGTTGTTGTTATTATTGTTATCATCATCACGCGAAAAGAGCGCGAACCCGAACGGTCGCTAACTCTCTCCAAAAACAAAAACCAGGCGCATTAAAACGTTAGACGCGTGTTCGCGGCGTTGCGTCCGGCCGCGGTGACGGCGCGAGATATTTTGTTTCTCGAGTACCGTCTGGATTTTACCGTCTTTCTAAACGGTTTAATGGTAGCCCGCGGAAATCAATCCCCGGACAACCGGTTCTACAGTTTCGGTTTTGAATACCTGCGTACTCATATTCATCGATATTCCACTACTGCGCGCCCATAGTCAACGCCCACTCATTCTTCCAATGGCTTGAGTCCGAGGACACAACAATTGGTGCGGTTCGGAATCCTGGACTCTGAATGACGCCACCACAAAGAAATTAAAAGCGTTTGAGATGTAGTTGGATAGAAGATTGCTGAACATACTTTGGAGCCCAGTGGCGGCGCGAAATATTTTCACCTTGAACACTGATCTAATTTTTCAATTACTCACCCATCCCACCAACCCCTCCTCCTATAGAAAACACCCCGAAACCTAAATACTAGGGATCCAAGTGGCCGTGGGGGTCTTAAATGCAATTTATCAAACTTCCGTTGTCTAAAATTATTTTAAATTATCCATTTTGTTTTGTCAAAACATAATAATTCTCATTATATTTCTGAACATCCAGGCACCCGCGATCCGCCCATCTGTTTTTTTTTTTGTTTGTGAATCATGCGATTTAAATTTACTTCTTTCGTGTCACCACTGTTTTGAACTGCCCGGATTGCAAACATCGAAGTTTTCAGTAGAACCTATGAACATAAACACAGCTCATTAGCGCCATTAAGATCAGATAGCTCCAATTCTTGGGACATATCGTGAGAAATGAGACCAGCTATTACTTCAATCAATTTCTCAACGAAAGGAATCTGAAATAAGAGTACCTGGCAGACGAAGAGTACTATGACTTCAAAATCGGATAGCCTGGTTTGGGAGCAATTAGAGTTGCTCCGGGGTCGCAACCGATTAAGTGGGGATCGCTCCGATCTTCGCCAACATTCGGAATCGGATAGACGCCCGAAGAAGATCATCGCGATAACAAATCGCTGTTTTGTTGTACATGGGTTGGAAACACTGGAAATGGTTTCTCAAACATAATCGTTATATTTTACAGAATACTTAGTCGATTTTTTCTTTAAATTTATTATTATTTTTTTTTTTTCGAACTTATAAAATAACACTATAATCTTTTTTTGAAAGGAAAAAATAAACAAAAGTAGCAATGGTTTCATTTGATGCGCTGCAACCTAAGAATATCGTCATACTTGAGATCATTGATTTTATGTCTCCCCTGTATTTATACGCGAGACAGGTTATAGAAATAATAATAATATGGTGAAGGGTATGATGGAGAGACGATATCGGTGAACAGAAGTATGTTTAGGTACTCCACGTTGTCACTTTTTTTTTATTTTTTGGACGAATGGGGTGGAAAATTACACGTGAAAAATAATGATCTGCCGATATATTATTATTATATAGCGCATACTGCTGTAGTACCTTCCGGCGGAAATTGGTTACGGAGCTGTACAGAACTCGCGAGGGTTGTGCAATTTAACGGGGGTGAAAAACTGAACATAAAAAAAAAAAATGATGGAAATCCACCGACGGCTTAACCTATAACAAGGTTAAGTTACGAGTTGTACGGTTGTGACTTCATATAAGTTGTTGTATTCCGACTACATCGCGTTTTTCTTTTTTCCACGTATCGTATATACACTGTTATACTGTTACCGATATAAAAGGAATTTCCGTTGAAATACCTTTTGAATTTTTTTTTTTTACAAAATTATAGTTAGCAACAGTGACGCCAATTCCTGGGAACACAGGTACAGTTAACCTCCTTAAAACAATCTGATGGTAAGTGTGTAAATGGTGAGCATTTTGTAGTTGGATTTCTGTTTGATGATAAATGCAAGAATGTACGATTGAATCATGGAGCAAGCTTTTTTTTATAGATATTTTATTTATTAATACCAAAATCCCTGTGTCAGCTATCCTTTAGGGGTTGGATTTTAGAAATTTCAATATCCATAAACCTTCTCCGAACAACGTGGAAAAATGTTTGCAAAAAATCCCGTTAAAATCGGTCCTGTAGTTTTTGAGCCTATAAAGAATATTAAGACAGACAGACGTTCATTTTTTATATTTTTAGATTGTACGATATTTTGCGTGTATGCGTACGAAATTGAACTGTTTCCATGTAGATATTTTTTACTCTAAATTTAACCCTGTGAATATGCCAATCTACAAACATGTTATATGAAATCGAAAAATACTCTCCACTCGTTTTTCAAATATTTGGAAACAGAACACGCGTTGTTTTGCAATCATCGTGATTTTAGAATTTCCGCTACTGGTCCGTTATAGTAATATCACTACAGATAAAATCTATACTATTATATTTCGAACTGGACGAGATTACAGCTGGTTCATATAAAGCTCAGAGATTTAGAAAGTTTAAGTTTTATTCGTGTATTTTACGCGAGCATAATTCGAATTCGATATAAATTATTATGACTGCTCGCCGTCATGGTGTATATACCTATGTCACGTTCAAAGTTTCGGATAAGCCAAAGTCTAGTTAATCTTAAAAAAAAGAAAAAAAAGAAAGTGTACCTACATTAGCAAGTGGCGTAGCCAGGGTTTTTTTTAGGGGTGTTTTGATTTTGTATTCAGATGTAACTTATTTGTAAATTCCATTGTGCGCATATAACATACATAATAAACATTAAACTCGGTGACGGATTTACGGGGGGTTCTGGAAATATAATGCATAACTGTGTACAGCATAAATATCGTCAAAGAGGGGTGGTTGAACACCGAAAACCCCCTGCCCCCTCGCCATATCGCTGACATTAGCTATGCAGTCTTCTGCTCTAATTGAAATGTATTTTATATAATTCATATACAAAAATAAGAAACTTTGTGATTTTCTTATTTGATTTTTTACTCGAATAAATGATTATTTAAAAGATTACATTAAAAATTATTCGTATATAAATAGCGTTATTTATATTACGAGATAAATTCTGGACCATTCAATTTACCATTATTATTTCGAATTTTGATTACTGAAAAAAAAAAAAAAAATAAATACTATTGGAAATGCGTATTATATGTATTTATATAAATGCATAGGTATAAAACATTTTGGTGTTTGGATTTTTTTTTTTTTTTACAAATCAAAGGTTCAATTGCATAATTCATATTAAAACTGTATAAATTTTATGCAAATATGTTATTTTCAATATTATTAGATTCTATAAATAACATTAAAATAACGATGTAAGTATATTATAAACGACGGACAGACGATCTGGATCAATAAAAACCCTATTTAAAAAAAAAAAAAAACGTTTATAAGTAGGTAGTGAGAAAAAATAAAAAAATATTTACGGTTGTAAATTATTGCATAATGCCGAGTAAAAATGTTGACATGATGGCCAGACAGGCGCGTATATACAGGATTCTTTTATGAGTGGTTCATTCATATTATGCACGTAGAGTAGTGACAAGGATTTTCAATTGTAATAATATTTTTTTTTTTTCACAACACGAATCAAGGGGAGGTTTCAACGCCCGTGGATGCGCCACGGTGCCAGAATAACGGAAACCGATTTAAATACGAGTTATGATGATGTATCTATACAAAACACTAACAATCCTAAAAAAGCAAAAGTAAATCCTAAAAAAAAAAAAAAAACACTAACATTAATTAGTTGAAACTCTTAACATACAACAACCAGTAAACTAAAACTTAAAAAGTAGGTTAAACGTAAGTTTCAATTCTAATTATTTAATAAAGTAATCGTTACGAGATAATGAAATCGATTTTTACCGCAGCAGGCACGATAGAAACGAGAATATTAATTTTTCATATTATCTTAAAACATACGAAACAAACTCTAATAACGAAATAAGCAAAAAATAAAAACCGATCACAAAAAGCAAAACGAAAATTCCCTGTGCTTATTGTTTATCGGTACGCGTAGTATGCATTAGCATTATAGCCGCATTGATTTTGGATATTTCACGACAAATAAGAAAACAAAATATGAGTATTAGCTGCTCCGTCGTTAGAGTTGAATTTTCCCCCAGTTGATCTATTGCCGTAAATAAGTCATGTTTTTTTTTTTTATATAATGATGAGAATTTGAATGACAAAGTTTTATAAGTAAAGTAGTTCTCGAAATTTTCGCTAACAGACGGGTTAGAAGGGGGAAGGGGGGGTTTGAAGTTCAAACATTTTAAAAGCATATCTTTTACACGAATTATATACGTTTTAATCAATTTACTTACTTTCAGGAGACTACAAGGGTTTTTGAAGTTCGTTATTTTCTGTTAAAACTTAAAATCTGAACATAAAAATGGTTAGGAAGACGGTTAAAAGATGAATCTTCCAAAAAACACATTCTTGATACTTACACAATGCATATACAAAATTTCACTCGCGACTTCATCTGATATGTAGAGGTGTACAAACCTAAAAAACATCATTCTCCCACAACATCACCGTGAAGTTCATTGTGAAATTCAACCAAAATGGCATCACTTTAACCCACGTGTAAAAAAAAAAAAAAAAAACTCTAGTTCTCGAGTTTGAGTTCCTCTGGTTCGGAGAGAGCCGCTAAAAGTGTCCAAACGTACCCGGAAAAAGATTTATGTACGTGGTAATTAATACAGTTCAATAGTCTCTATATTTTTGGGGGAAATTCGACAAAAAGCGAACGTTCACAGCATTCGTACTCTGTAATTAGGTATCTATGATAATGAAGAAAAAAAGGAGCGAAAATCCCAAATCCTTATATTGAATTATACCCTTAACTTACTCAATTAGTGAGGTGGCGGAGTAGGGATCGACCGGCGCGGGCGGCGGTCTAATGCGAGTAAAGGGTATTGGGACTATCGTGTATACCACTCGTAATAATTATAATAATGTGTATACATAAATCAGATCGGTTGACAGTTTTAAACACTAATACGTTACAATTATTAAAGTTTAACGGTATAATATTATATACTATTATAATATTATATGTTGTCGTTTCTGAACAACGATAATAATGCGGTCCGTCGGATATTATTATTATTATTATTATTATTATTATTTATACGAGTGTTTTAACAATAACGAGGAGAGCGGAGAAAACGCAACAGTCGCGGGCCACAGTGTAATGGAAACCCCGAGGAAGAAAACACGGGAAAGAACCGAGAAAATACGGATTAACAGGGTGGTAGAAGATTTGAATAGCGTGTGTGTTGAAAACAGATGATAGGTAGTTCACGATGGAGACACCAGGTGGCTAAGTGTATAGTTACGCTGGAAAAAAGAGAGAGTCGTGCCGGTATGAAAGAAGAAGAAAAGATTTTTTAGTAATAAAACGAACGGGACTCGGTAGCGAACGGCGGCGCGGAGCAACATATAACGATATGTAAATATAAAATACCAGCGATTCCGCACGGCTTTGCCCGTGTCAGTATTGAACGAACAAATATGTAAAAAAAAAAAAAAAAAAAAAAAAAAAAATAATAAAAACGCGTTTCGCCATAGCGCCATATTTTTAAATGAAGTTTAGATCTAATTAAATACAGTCCAACAATGAAATGAGTAACCAGTTCCTATGGTAAATACTGTTTGGGAAAAACTATTACGGTCCTAACACGGATTACCTGTCTGTTGGTTTTACTATGATGTGTGTGTGTGTGTGTGTGTGTGTGTGTTTTTATTTCGTGCCTTTAAATAAATTTTCTGTCGGAAATCTTGCTCTCGTCGAAAAATAACGAGAGAACTTTTTTGTTACCTATCCGATCTAATAGGGTGCGTCAAACCGGTCGTTTTCGGTTTTCCACTCAGTACCATGCGGATTGTGGATACAGTTGTTATACCGAACAGAAATTCTTGAATACTGAACCCAAGGTTCATTATAAGTTGTACTTAATGGTTAAACAAGTAAGTTGATCGTCATGTAATATAATCGTTTTAAAATCGTTCAGAATCGTATTTTGTTAACAATGGTTAACAATCGTCTTTTGTTACTTACAGATATAAAGTAAACAACTTTATTTATGCTGCCTCCCCGACTTCCCACTTAAAACAATGGTACACCATTAGCAGAGTCAGCTCTTTTTTTTTTCCGTTTTACATTTTTATTTTTTATTACATCCTTATCATCAAGATTGGGTTAGTTAATAAATCAACAAAAATTATTTGATTTCCCTATTAATAAATTTACTGATAACTCCGTGTCATCCTCCCTCTTTTAGGGCTCGAATACGGGAAAATAATAGCATATATATTATTTCTGGCGGTCCGATATTACATCTACGCAAGATGTCGGCTCAACCGTATTCATGTGTTCAAATGAATTGTATAATATTAGTAAGATTATTATTATTATTAATGTACGAGGGGTTAAAATAGTGGGGGTTTGCGTCTTTGTGATGATGTTGATATGGTAAATTTGCCGATAAAACGTTTGTATGAAATCCACGATAATATTTGTAGTTTGAGAACAAGAATATTTCGAAAGATATAATATAATATTGTACCACGAGTAAACCACATTTGCAGGTAATGGGACGTTACAAATGCAATCGGTATATTTTAATTTAAATACTGAACGTAACCGCCGTGACCATTGCCAATAGTCCGAAACACAAGTATAAGCCACGTAGACAATAGTGACTTTGAAAAATATGACTCCGAAATGTATTCCGTCTCCGTCGTCATAACGTTCTGCAGTCTTTCCTCCGAGGCTAGGTACGGTTTTCATCCGAAACAGACGCGTTTTAAAAAGACCGTTGACACCGTTGGAATCTAATTACATCAGAAAGTGTGCATCAGCCGGGAGGAAAACTCGCGGCTTTTAAAGGAAAAACAAGGCGTGGACGCTTATTAAAGAATTAACCGAACGCATTTCGCTCAGAATCGAAGGGGAACGAACGAGTAGCTTTTACACGAAAATATTATCCGCGTCTATTTCCCTAAAAATAATTCGCTTGAATTCTGCGACGACGGAAGATTTTTGTGATCGTCGTTGTGTATATAATTATTGTAAATACGGGTAGAATTAAATCAGTTCCGTTCTTCTTTGCGCGTGCCCGTCACCTGCTGCGGCACAAGGATCCGTGACTTTTGCCGTAATTATTATACTCGGCACGACTGCCACCACGAGGCATCTAATCAAGACGGTTATGCGCACCGCTCTGGAAACTAATTATTTTGAGCTGCAGGTGTCAAAGAACTTTCTGAACTCGTCACAATCGTGCGGTTTATATCTACTCGTATTACGGGTTTTTATTTTTGTGTTTTAAATTGGAACCGTGAATATCCGTCACGGCAAAACAAATCGCATTCAAATTGGGTATATTACACGGTAATCGATGATTTTTATTAAATCGTTTTTTTTTTCGACGTTGTCGATGTAATTTTATTTAATTGGTATAAATATAGGGTTTTTTTTTTTTTGTTTTTTACAACTGTAATATTTTTGTACATCGAGACTAGAAAAAAAAAAAAAGTAAACCAACTGCATCAACTAGATATAACAACGCTATATTCAGACATACGATTTAAAAACGAATAAAATGCTATAGAGAAAGTTGTAAAAGTGTACAGTGGAAGTGGATTTTAAAAACGTCAAGTTGAAAAAATAAAAACAAACGGGCATACTTCGAACAATGGGGTGAGCCACTATTGTAGGTGAGAAGTTGAGAAGGTAGAGGGATCGTTTATTGTACGCAAATCATTAATCATTGATAACGAAAAACGATTTTGAGCGGAATTCGGTTGTACATGATTTGAAACACTAATATTTACGGTTTGAAAATAATAAATTTCGTAAATTTTTTCCACGTTTTTACCCATTTATTATGAAATCTCTTTGGTAAATAAAAAATAAACTACGTAAAATACCCCAGGCAGATTTCCTTTTTGAAATAATGCTATACTTGAAAATCTAATTAAAATGTCTGGTAGAAAAGTCGTTCACAGATAAAAAATAAAATAAAAATAAACATCATTGTGAAACCAATAAATTCTTCGCTGCGCTCAAAATCTAAAATCTATTCATTCAATTTTCCATAAAATATATTGTACGTATACTATTATCATATTACGTTAAAATGTTGGCAAACAATTTATTTTTTTTTTATACATTTAAAGAAGATAAATCGGTTTTCCATATCGATTTTGTGAAGAACGAAAAATGATATCAATAGATAAGTCGCGGAATGACTTTACAACGATAAAAAACTAAACGATAATAATAATTTTGCTTGTACAGGAATAGTTTTCTAGTATATTTTGACTGCGTGCCAAGTCTAAAAAAATTATAACACATACAGCTATAATATGAGTACTGGCACTGGAAATTTTTTGAAAATTAAATTCGCGTGTTCATTTTTTGTTTTAATTGCGTGCAGACATTTTTTTTTGTTTTTTTTGTTTTCAAGAACGATCGCAGCAGATTTTCCGAATTTATTTCACTTTTTGTGTTATTGAATCACACAATCGTTTTAGCCTAACTTATTCATTTTACACCAGCAATTATAGAACTTTAAATACCGCCAAACAATAAATACTATTTGTTTAATTGTAAAATACATCATTTATTGGAATATCAATACTGCATAACTCGGGATATCTCGGGTGTCGTGTTAAGAGGCTGTTGCAATTGAATTTCCGGTCTTGTTTCAAAAGTGCGTCCGCGTAAAACAAACGAAAAAGTCTTACAGACCGGTTTTAGATGTACAGTCAAATCTTTAGACGATTAGTGTACAAAGACAATCACATCGGAGTTGTTTGATAAATTTATCATTGAAACGGTTAGAAATTCGATTTTAAATTCGGATTTTCCATTTGTTTTACGTGAACGAATTTTTGCTATTTATTTCCCGTCGGAAAGAGCGACGTCAAATACAACCGTGACGGATTCTTTAAAAACTAAAATTCGTTGGTTTTATTCTAAAAGATTTTTCGTGAAATTGTAGACTTCAAATTGTTTATTTTTTTTTCTGGTAAATGAAATTACTACATTACCATTATTACATTATAGTTATGTCAGCGCTGCTGTTTTCCTTTGCGCCTCCGACCAATCGAATAGTAAACAGCGATTGTACACAGTGTATAATAAAATAAGACACAGCAACGATATTCAACAGGTAAGTAGTAAAAAAAAAAAAAACAACAACTTATCTCCGCGATATTATGTATTTAACTTTTTCTATACAGATAATATACTTTAACGGTAAGATATAATCGCAAGACCGCAGTACTTATAAAGAAAAAGTTCCTGTATCGGATCGCTGAATTCAATTCATCAACATTTTCCCTAAAACGATTACCCGAGAAAATCATCGACACCTCTATTAACCTACGGCCGTATGCCTATAAAAAATTTATGAATTATTTCTTCGCAACACATCTTGTATAATAAATATGAAAATAAATTGTTTAAACAATTTAATTTAATGTGACGCAGAAGTGTGAAACATGTTATTAAGTAGCTACTTAGTTTTGGATTTAGATCTCAAAAGCCGGACAAACTGTAGGGATTGTGTTCGACGGATTTCAATTTTGAAAACGGACTATGTCTCTTTAAATTCCATACTGGGATATGTCAGAAATAGAAATTTACCTTTAAGTTTTAAATCGTATACAATTTGATTGCAATTCTCTTAACGAATAGTGTTTATAAACCGTATATTATCCAAGATTCTGAGCACTGCGAGCAATTTATTGGTTAAACTAAGATGAGTTATATATTTTTTTGTGTCTGTAAACAACTTTTTACCTGGAATCTTGTTCCAATCAAAAAACTACAGGAAATCATTTTTATTGTATTTTAGATCTAATTGGCTAAAAGTAATAATGTCTGTTTTTGATTTTCCGTGTAATTTTTTTTATTATATTATGGATTATTAAATGTAACGGTTTTTTTTAAACATGTATAACTCTGAATTTTATTTCGCTAGCAATGGTTTGTCGTTTGCAAATAAAACAGACTATAATACAGACATAACTTTATGCCTAAATATGAAAACAAAAATTGAATTTTCTTTTAAAATACAAACGTTAATTGCTCGTTTTATCCCAATTATTACGAAAACCGCTTGGAATTTAGAAAAAAAATTAAAAAATAGACATTCTGAATGCATCAAATATAGATTCAAATTACAACAAAAAATGTCGCATAGCATTTTGCGATCGGAGCAAGATATCTGGTAGCAAAATGTTTTTTTTTTCAAAAATACACACACACATCCAGTAAAACCGTGATACATTTCTCGGTACGTAAAATCTGAAAAATATACTGGGCGATTCACTAAGCGTGATACACATACCATTTTACTGGTAAAATTTGGCATTTATTCAAATTAAGATTTTTGGAATTTTAAGCGTGGTCAAAACCGATACTTTCGTACACTTAGACTTTTCACGACATTTAATTAATTAAGTAGTGTCCTGTGACGATAAATAATTTAGTTTTTTATCCACTACGGGTCGATGGAAATCGACAATTTTAACACAAACAATATTTATTCAAACAAAGTCTCCGTCTATATTTATGCATTTTTTTTTTATTTTGTTTTTATACATAGGTTCTCATTTTAAACAGCAATGTTACGTTCGCCCGCAGGAAAACGTCGCGAACGGTCCAAGTGTTCGGAAATATCGGCCTTAACCATGCGCGTGAAAATCCCGGAAATCAGCGTTTGTCCGACGTATCGTGCGAAATTTAACCGAAAAAAACAGGGCGAGCACACGCTTGCCGAATCGCCCCGTACGGATATCCATCCGCGGATAAAACGCGTCGCGCCGCCGACGAGATAAACGATTGTTTAGGAGGAGAAAGAAAAAAAAAAAAAAAAAAACAATCAATTACGAAATTTTCGCCAACACAAAACCGGGAGCGCACCAATTTATTTAGCGCTAAACAATCCCGTATCGTCCGGGGTCAACGTCGCAAAGCGAATCTCATAGTGATATATTATACGCGTTGAAATAACGCGTTTCCGGGCGTCGAGCTACCGTTGCCGGCCGCGGGTCACCCCGGACGGGTGACCACTCGGGGCTTTCCGTAACGGTCCGTGGGCCGCGGCGACGGCGGCGGCGGCGGCCGTCCGTTCTCCGCGTTGCACGCCCGCCCGTATCGTCCCGGAGACGCGGGCTCAGTGCGGGTGCGCGTCCGAGTCCCGCGATTGAGATTAATCACGACCGCCGCCCGCGCGACGTTCAATTTATACCTATACACGCGTGTACGGTGGTAAATAATAAATTACGCCGCGCGAGAAATTAAAAATTCTAACAAAATTACTGGCGCAACAATACTGGCGCGCGCGCGCGTAAAGTATTGCGTTTAAAAAAAAAAAGAATCCGTAATGAACGAGCGTTCGGCGTAACGTGTATTCGGATACTCGCGCGTATCACGACCGTAATGTACTTTAGGGACACGTGTTAAAATCGAAAAAAAAAAAAAAATCAAAAATCATCTGAGGTCAAGACTCGAGGGAACTGTATTTAATGACGTTTAGGTAGGACGGTTACACGCGTTGAGTTCGTCAACCGTCGGGAATTTCGAAAAATGTTTTAAATCGCGTAACGACGGATGAAAATTCACGCATTTCCTAAAGTAACGCGCGAACAAATCGGAGTATTTTTACTAAGCGAAAATGTGTTTGTTTCCGAGAAAAGACAGATGTCGCACGTGTAGCGTTAAACATTCTGAAACGAGACTGAGAAAAACGAGTGTTTTTAAAAAAAAAAAAAAAACAAACTGTTTCCAATACTGTATTGAGTACTTCTGGAACAAAGTAATTTTAAAACATTCAAAACACTTGAGAAGTGTTCGGAATACTTTCGATGTCTGATTATACGGCCTTTATCCAAATGGCCCGGGCCGGACACTGACGAGCTAAAAGTATACTTGGGTATTTTTAGGTATTTTCTAGATTTTCACGAAACTCATATTTTTGAAATATTTCATGATATTGTTTGGTTTTATTTGGTGTTATACAGGATAAAACTGTTTGTATAAATGCATGGCAGTTCAACACGAGGTTCGTTATAAGTTGTACTCAGCGGTCAAATTTAACGTAATGTAGTATTTATTTTTTTATGACCATTTTAAGATTGCATTTTGACGAAAACGGTAGTAATATCAACACATTTATAATCGTTTTTCATTAGCAACGGTTTATAGTTGTTTACAGATATAAGTTAAAAAAATCTACGCATCTATTGTTGTACCTCAGAAACTTAACAGGTACAATAGTGACACACTTGGCTCCAGCAGACATCTGACCTAAAGCGCTGCACGGTCTCGATCGAAGCTCTTTAAAATTTGTTAGTAACAAATTTAAAACATCTACGGTTACTATATTGTAGTCTTAACAGTTCAATTCAGTGTATATAGAGTTTTAAGTGGAGCCAATTAACCGGTGTTACGACTTTATAAAACCTGCGTAACACAAAACTGAACCAATAAACAAATGTCTTGATACGAAATTATATTTTTCAATACTCATAAGTCTAGGTATTTCGAATCGCACAACGTCAAATTGATTTCAACATCTTAATGTTTTTTTTAACCCTTTCACTGCTACGCCCGCATATTCGCGGGCAATGAAAACTTTCCGTATGTGCTATGTCCGCATGCACGCGGGCACACAAACATAACCTATTAAAAAAAAAAAAAAGCGGGGAAATTGTTATCGGTTGTGTTATGATCTACGCGCGTTCCCGAATCCAACGGCATTCCCGGAATTGCGATATCGCCAACGTTAAAAGAGATATTAAGTACCGTATATTTCCAAGCGCTTACGGGTTCTCAAACACTGAATTCCCGTACTATATTTTTGTATTTTTTTTTTTTGTTTACAAGGCGTCTTGTTTTGTATATTTGTAGTGTTTATTGGAAAAAAAACAACGTAAACTGTTTTCCAGACAAGACCGTAAACTATATTATAATAATGCAATATAAGCGTTAGCGCTTCGCTCAAGTTTGGAAACTCTTGGCCGGCAGATATTCACTGAGCTCTAACTCTGTAAGTTTTGGTCCAAATTTTTTTTTTTTAAATTTTCTCATTTTTAGAACGTTAAAATCTATCTTTATACGGTAACAATTATAAGATGATTAAAATGTATTAATTTTTTTCAAAAATCGTCAGCGCAGGACAGGTTTTGTGAGTTTTCGTACTTAGCAGCGAAAGGGTTAAAGTGATATTACATTCACAATTTGTTTACACTGACGACTTGATAATATATCGGTTTTTTGAAATTATGGTTATTGAACAGATTGCGTTTCATGATCGTATTATATCATTATTCGAATAGGAATATCCTATCTATACACGCGGTGTAATGATAATTTATTTCAACCGCATCGGACATTGTACAGAATTAAAATAATTTTATACGTATTACCTAAAAAATTGTAATTAATTTCTCAGTCGGTAATACTGTTCGAATAAAGAGTAATAATGTTTGTTTACAATTTTAAAACCCAAACCACCGTAAGCCAAAATAGGATAATATAATCTAAACCGCATTGGCATTAATGAAAAAAAATATTTGAAAAATCATCATATCAGACGCATCTGACCAGGACAGTTCAACGATTTAACGATTCGACAATTCCGTGTTAGGTAGCATTTATTAATTTTACAGTACTGTTTTTGATTGTACAGAACCGACAGCCAGCTATAGGTTCTGTAAATTTCACGCAAACCGACATTTATTTTATATTTACTCGATAACAGGTGTTCCAGAGTTTTGTATAGGGTATAAGTACGAAGTATCGATAATATACGATGTTTCCATATAATATTAATTCACAGTGTCTAACATTTCAGATTATCATTATTTAAAAAAAAAAAAATCACAAAACTATAGGTCCCAAACGTTTTCATTACGATAGTAATTATTTTACACGATATAAATAGTGTACACGCTAAACTTAAATAAAAAGTTAATCAAATTTTAAAATAATTAATCTTCAATCTATAATTTAGTTAATTTATGAAAAAATTTACTATAAACATGTTTTCAATTTAGTAAATTAGTATTATTCGTTTAATTGATCAGTCCTGTAAATATATATATATATAAATAAACGATTTTTTTTCGAACTCATTCGGTAAACTATAAGTTTCAACTATTTTTGTATTTTACGTCTTATTATGATCAACGTAGGAGAATGACGAGGTTGATGATTTTTGAAAGGAAAATATTTAAAAAAAAAAAATCCGAACACGGACTTATATGCTAAACCCTAAAACCGGCCGTTACGCGCGGAGAAGGACGGCGAATGAAAATGACGTCGGCGTACGCGGTTCTCAAAAACCGGAAAGGTTGCAATGCATTGGGCGTATGATATCATGGCGGGCTGATAGGATGTTAATAAAACGAGTTCTGACTAGAAAGCTAAATAAACATCGGCCAGCAGGAAAGCTGCACTTCAACGTTGGATCGACCGAGTATCAAATCCCCTAAAAGATTTAAGAGGATGGACGAGAATCGAGGGCGTAGAAAAAAAACTACGGTGACGATTTGGGGCGGAAGCTCCGAAAGGCCCGAACGAAGCAAAACAAAATAGACAATACCATTTTGATTTATACCTAACATGTTAAACGGTACCGTAACAGTAGACGTATTTTGAAGCGCGAGTAAGACGGTTTTGTTGTGTTGTAAACGTGATTTACCTACGCGAACCTTGGATTTCGACGACACAAGTTTGCGCAGACATTTCCGAATTTCGAATAAATTATATTGTACACGCATAAATGCCGTGTGCCGGTATCGCAATTACAATTGTACGTACCTGTACCGCTGTGCATGCAGTCAACAGTGAAGGCGCATTAAGATAATTTTATAATTGCGCCGTCGCAGAGATCATATTATTGTCGTATAAAGTATAATGTAATAATAATAATAATAATATTTTTATACTCGAGGACACGCAGACAGTTTCACCGTGTGTAAAATTACTTACTCTCGGTTAATCGGACGTGTATCGCAAATTACACGGCGCGCAACTATTATTATAATTTACGAATAAATATACTTTGTGTGTTTCGTTTATTATCGTGTGCAGAACATTCGTTAACTTTTCCCGTGTTTGTTACGGCATTGTTCACTGTATTTTATTAAAACGTATACAATACACGGAGGCGTCGAGGATTTCTGAAAACATTTAATAAATTATAATTTTATTTATTACCGTCTGTCGCGCGCGGCTTTGCCCGTGTCAGTATTGAACGTAAAGAAGAAGAAGAAAAAAAAAATGCAAAAGAATAAAAACATACTTTCCCGTTTTCTCGACTATCCGTTTTCATCCCCGTCCCAATCGTTGCAGTTAACCGTAGTCGTCGGTAAATTTTAAAAGGTGCAGTTTCTTTCGTTTTCCGTTCGTTCTTTAGCATTCGAATTCCCCGAATAAATCCTCTTTTAGCGGTTGATTCCGAGCCTCCGATCCATTGTTAATTGTGCTACAAATCTTCCTACACGTGTGGACATTTTGGGGCTAAATGGTTCTGTCATTTTTGAGTCTATAGATCACGAACGAGTGAACGGACGTTCTTTTTGTATGGATATTTATTTATTTATGCGTATATGTGTATTATTATAAAAAAAAAAAAAAACCGTCGAAATTTCTCGTGGCGCGGAAATTCAGAAAAATAATAAATTGCGGTAACAATAATTTACAAAGTACGCCTATAGAATATCATGAGTGCAGATAACACGACAACACATTGGGGGTATGTAGCGTAATTTAAACTTTATTATTTCGTCAGACAGCGTGTGGTCGTGTTAATATAACGGCGTCCTATTGTTCTTTCACCGGAGGCCCCTTTGAAAACCGGGGACTTCGATGTCGGACACTGCCATCGTACCCGGTTGTTGCGCCACTGCCTAACACTCGGCCAATTTACATTGTTTTACAACTGTTCGAATAATCAATTAGCCGGTAGTCAGAGTTATGATAGCGGCGTATAATTATTATAGTTAGGCACGCCCGCGCCCAGGCCCGTACACAGAAATACGTTTTGCGGGAGGCGAATTTGAGTACAAAGAAATAATGTTGGTGATATTTCGAACGGTAAAACTAGTATTTTAAATTTCACGGGAGGGGAGGAGAAGATGAATCTCCAATCCTCTTGTATACATGCCCGGATATGATTACCGGCCATAGTAGTTAAAAAAAAAAAAAAAAAACAACTCGGTAATGCCACTTTTTGTAACAATAATAATACAAATTTAAAATTACTTTTGACCTTGGTGAAAAGTTTGCCGATTCGGGTTTATATATAAATATAATATAAGCGTAGTACATTAAAGAGAGCGAATTGTCACGCTTTTTATTCTCGCGGTTTACGAAAACGACTAATGTTCGAATCGGTGTTGTTTTGAAATTGCCGCGGGCTCGACTTAATGAACGTGTGCCAACCCAAAGTACCGCCTCTGTCCTGTACGCGCACGTATCATATTATAATACATCGTTGTTTTTGCGATTCCGACGAATTAACGAATTTGTCATGTGCCGTTTCCGTGTTCCGGTTTCACGACAATATACAACGGCCGCATAATGTTGTGTCATTAAAAAGATGCGAATTATACGGCCGAGTACGCGTTGACGCGCGTTGCAAAGACGTGCAGACGTCGTGTTTTAGATAGGCATTATTACGCATTATATACTGGCCTGGAGTTTTGACGTCTCGTGTACACGTTTTTACCGCGCGTTCTGATAAATCGTCGTTTTATTTACAATATTATTAGCCACAAAACGCTAGTAAAAAAAAAACCGCGCGTTTCGCCGCGCTACAACGGAAATAAAACGCGATAAATATTTACCACGTGAGCGCGTTTGTTAACGACGTTTCTACCAAATAAAAGAACGGGGCGTCTTTAACGATGAAAATATTAACGCGTCGAACGCGGTCTATGAAAAATAATAGGCAATAACGCGGCGAAATAGCCGCGTAATAATATACTAGTTGACATTAAATTACGTACCTACGAATTTTCGCCCTTTAATAAGTTATGCGATGCGAAGCGGACGACAATAATCAGCGGCGTGTTTGGTTTTCTGTCGGCTTTAAGGTGATTTTTTTTTTTATTTATTGTTTCCTCCGGAACGGTCGCGGTCCCCTCTTTTCGAGGGGGGGGGAGAAGGGGGAAACCATAGTACTTTAAAAATTTAAAATTAATATACCTATTGCATTCTAGTCGTACTATGCGTTATACGGTGTATTTTTTTTTTTTTTTTACCGGCGACGAATAGATTTAAAAAGTTGGACGTACTCCACGCCACGGCCCGCGGGTACTGTTTTATGTATGGGTACTTTGGATATTATAATATATATGGTGTGTTAGTTTACACACTACGAAAAACAATGTTGTTAACCCAAGGTAACCCAGAATTCAACAGAAACAAAAAGAAAAAACAACAAAAATAGGACCTATAGGAGTTAACTGTTGCAAATTTCGATACATTTTTTCAAACGCAATACCACCGGCTGGAAATCGTTTTTTTTTTTTTTTTTAATTTATTTTAGTTGTTTCGTTGTACTTGAAATCCAAACATCCTAAACAAATTTGTTGCCCCTCACAAAACTTCCTTTAGGTTTCGGCCTGACGTTATAAATTCACCTGACCGAGTCGGTAATTGCTCTAGTATAAATTGCTTGTATGTAAATGTGTAAGGTTCGTACAGCCTAAACTTATCATTTCTTTAAAATTTTTAATATTTAATTGGTACGTGAAACAATTTAGATTCTTAATATGCTCCTTGACGATTGTTGTATTAAATATGCAGTAGCATAGCCAGGATTTTTTGATAAGAGGGGGAGTTATGGAGTCTAGGGAAGTTTAGTGATCTACAACCATTTTTTTAATCTTACCTATAATTTTTTTTAAAAAAAAGAAGATACTAACAATCGAAAACGATTATTTACTTAGGTTAAAAAAAAAAAACTAAATGTATGTGTAACAAAAGAAACTATACGCATTTGTTGATGAAACGGATAGTTTTCAATAAGAAATATTCAAATCGTCCATTTTGCAATTGAATAATAAACCCCGAAAAGGCCCCATTATTGTTTATTATCTAATGCGTCAAATAAACATTTTTTAATTTTTTTTTCTTACAGTTCACTTCGAAAATCAGTGCGCGCCGAGTGCTGTCGGTTTTTTTATGTGGCATTGACCTTAGTAAAAAATGTTTACGTTTTCACGGTCATTAAGCATAACCAATCGATTGAGAGAATTCGCGAATTTACAATCGATACAGTAAGTTATCGTTATCCACTGCAACGCTGATCTGCAAAAGTAATAATTATTATTCTGGAAAAAAGTAAACGAACAAATAACAATACATTATGGAATTTACTATTTCAAAAAAAAAAAAAAAAAAAAAAAAAAATAAAAACCAATTATACTAATAAACTCCAAACGTCTATAAAAAATGGACTTTTTGGTTTTTTTGTGACTAGTAAGAGCAACACATGATAAACATCGTATCTCACTGTTAAGCATTTATAGATGGTCAAAAAACTCGAGAGTTCAAAATACAGCTATCTGTTATAAATAACTCAAGCCAGAAATATTTTGAAAATTATATTACGGCTAGAAAATACCATCATTGGTATTCGCCGTGAAAACGTTAGGTGTTTTACTGAATTTCAATTGAGATACAAAATCGATTTTGACAAAAACCGTGTCAGCGTCGCGCAGATATTCTTGTATTTCTCAGAGTTTCCCCTCTATACCGGTAAAAGTACAAGGAATTTAACAAAAAATTACCTACTCAATGCACTAAATAGATCCAAAATTCTACAAGAAAACTCCATTAATGTATCAATTGGATCGAGTTTACTTTTCGAAATCTTGTCCGAAGTTTCAACAAAAGTCATACACGCATATGCGTCACAGTGAAACAAACTGAATCTAAAAAGCCCGTGAAATTATAAAGGCGTTTTAATACCTACTCACGGAGTTTATTAAACATTTAACAAAATCATCTTCAAAATCAAACGTAATAATATGGGGTGATTGTTATTAAAACGTTTTGGTTTTAGTATACTGAAAATTTCAACAACGATAATGTTTCATTATGTTTGATTTTTGTATTTAGAACCGGAAAAGTAAGTAAATTTATACACGCATATATATATGTATATGAATAAGTTATAACGTAGTATACGAATGGTCGCTTGTTATAATATTATATTGTGGTACAAAATGGAAATTAATATTTTAACAGTGTTTGCGCAATCGGTAAAACTAACGTTTTAAAATACAATACAATGGATTTTCAATAGCTGAAAAATCCAAGGAGAATTTGAAACACGATGCAATTCGAACCACCAAGGTCCGTCTCGGGTATTCAAACGAATTCGAGATTTAAACATTGAAATACTACGTGATGGCGAAAAGTTTTTTTGAAATTAGATTTTTACACAGTTATTTAATTGTTTAACATTTCCTCTAGCGCTGGCTAATTGTTCGGTTTTAAACAATTTCCCGGTCATCGAGCTGAGAATCGCAAGAAATATTATCTCCCTCGGAACACTTTTCCCGTTCAATTATCTGTGTGCCCCGAAAAAAGTTGCCGGACGAAACTTTTTGAGTATTTTTACTGTTCCAGAAAATGTTTTTGGAGACAAAAGAATAATAATAATAAAAACATCGCCGTAAAACTAATAGTTCCTTCGCTCTCTTTTGAATCTAAAATTCAATAAAAAGTATAGCACATAATAAGTTTATATAATCTGTGGGGTTTCAAATCTATATAAAAAAATAAAAGTTTTCACGTACATGTTGAAATTTATTTGGCGAATAAAAAATGCAGCGTTAAGGAATTTGTAAAATATAATGATCTATTTGTATAATATTTGTTCGTGTTATTTCTTATACTGGTTATTTATATTTTTCTGTTGGGACAAACGATAATATTCATGTAATAAAAAATATACTGTTAACGTATTTGTTGAAATGACGGCCACAGTCGGCTGTGTGCGAAACATTTAGCCGTTTGCGACAAAAACCCTCCAAATTATACCGTTTGCAATATTTCGCTTTCGACTTTCAAGTATCGCCGTTCCGATGATTACATAGTGCGTATTTTTTTATTGTGACCGCGCCATCAGTTTTCGTTTACACCCGATCAAAAGCCTATTACCTTGTGTGTTTAAATTGGATATTTTCGTATTGTATTTTATTGAGCACCACACAAAAACTAACACACATTTGGGTACTGATAATGATGAGAAAAACCACGTGTCGCTATACAGTCGAATAAATGTCTTCCCACCTATTATTTCGCATTATTGAAATATTCTAGGTGACCGAATACTATGGCATAATTACACATTCTTCTATACATTAAAACTTTAATATTTCTTTAAATATAATATGACCTACCACCCAAAATTCGATTGAAAAAAATAAAAAATAAAAATTCTAATAGACATAGAGATCCTTGGGAAAACTCAGTGGGATATTTTGCATAGCGAAATAACCTCTGATTTCGGGAGAAAATTTTATAAAAACGACTTTTATTTTCAAGTCATCAAATTCGAGAGTACACTCACGTCGTCGGCGAGGAAAAAATCGGTTATTAGCTAGAGATTATCTATACCAAGTTCTTTAGTAGGGTTCGAGCAGTAGCGTATATTTAATATTTCAATGGGTTGGGGAGGAGGGGTTAACGCCTCCGTTAAAAAAAACAAGAACATTTTTTCCTCATAATCAAACACATACATACATATATGGGCACCAGATTCCACGAGGTGTCCAGCCTCTTATAAAACCGATAAACAAAAAAATGACCAGTAACAATAATATAAAAAACAGGTTCAAATAAAATTTAAGTTTTGAGTGACATTTTAAAAACTATACATATACATAATAAAATCACATTTTTTTTTTTTTCTGGCCTTGTAGGGACTTCACCGTAATTACGGCACCGGGTTCGAGTATATTGATACCATATCAATTAAAATATGTGTTTAAGGTGGCTTTACACATAATCTGTTTTATCTGTTTATTTTACGCGTCATATTTCACATTGGAAAAACATTACCAACTGGGCACTTTAGCGATTGCGACCGAAAAGAAATTTGGCCAAGGCACGGTAAACACTCTACTCTATAAAACGTGTAACAGGTCCCTGTAATTTCGAAAATATTGCGAATATGACCGATAAAACGAAGGGAGTAGGAGAGGAAAGAAATCAATGTATACTCGACGTCTATCTTAGATAATATATGCCGGTTCGTGATAAAATAATCGCTCTGCGCATTAACAACGACGGCGGAAATAACGATAACAATTTCGAGTCACATTGAGCCGTGTGCGTCGCGGTTGTTATTCGAAGTCGGGTCGGGCATTATAGTTTACGACCGGAGGACTCGTTAAAACAATCATATTGTAACTCTGCGGAAACGTTCCCGCGAGATTATACCGACGCCACCGCCTTATAAACAAGAATACACGCGAACGTAACGATAACAATAATATTATTAGGATAAAATACGAGTACGGGAACCCATGCGTGTTCGGGGGAACGGTTTTATCAAACGGTATAATATTATTAGGCCGACACAAAAAAAAAAATAAAAAAAACAAACAAACAATCGTTGAAAACCGTGTGGAATATGATAGCGGCATTCAGTACGCGCAATATAAATCGTATACAAATATATTTTGAAATTTCCAGACAAAAGAATGGAAACGATTGCCAGAACGATAATTGCACAGGCATAAAGATACGAAGCGTATTCAATTATTTCGGTAATAACAAATAAACTGCAGGAACGTTTATCTAGATTAAAAAAAAAAAACGATATTTATAATGATTTCGACTATCATTACCTATCGTGAGACAAAGGGCTCAAAGTAGTAACAGTGTACCGGATTCGGTACGCGTCTAGATTTCGCATAAAGGTCGTTTGATCGACGTAAATTAATAATTTATTTATTATTAACAGGACGTGATAGCCGGCGTGTGCTGTCTCAGTCTTACAAACGTAAGACACAAACGATTTACGTTCATCGAGGGACGATTTTGTGCTATTAGTTTTAATATTAAAGTGAATTGAACTATCAGTAAACCTAGAGATAAAATAGAAATTATCTCTATGCAACGGTGCCGTTTTTCTCTCTCCCGATATTTTCATTTGCAAGCGAGAAATAAACGTTATAAAATTGTGATACTCTACTGTATACTCTCTTGAAAATTAAAATATCGAAAATAGTGCCAACGTTGTACGGACAATGTTCATATTTTTAAGATTTGACAATTGAATAGTTCGCTGATTTAAAAACTTAAATAAAACTAACAGTACAATCTTGTCTCTGCTCAACGCAAATGTACTTTGTTGTACGTTTGTAAGACGGAGAAAACACGCCCATTTCATTATACCCAGTAGCGGCTCTAGGATTTGATATTTTTTTTCTGGAAGCGGCATAAAAACATACAAATGTATTTATTTGTTTTAAATATACATATTATTATGACGATATGTATTATAATAGTATATCTGCAATATCGAAATATATTCAAATGTTTCAAAATAATAATGTCACAGATAATCACATTAGTTTTATAAAAACAAAATTTACATACAAAAAAATCAGAAACTTTAGAGCGTCCATAAGACAAAACTTTATTTTTCATAAAATGTGTTTTTCAATTTGGGAAGGATCAAGTGTATAGATTATATAAAATAGTAAAACAACAAAAACAAAAAACAAAACACGAAATATGAACTAAAAATCATAAATAAAATGTATTCTCCGGTTTTACTTTTTTCGAATCAAACTATTACATTTTCCATATCAATAGAAATTTACCCACAGATATGCATAAGCTATAAGTTATAAATATTTTGCTTATGTAGTACTTATACTTAAGAATTGACTATAAATACAGCTCCTGAAGTGATAAACTAAAATTATAATATAGGTACTCGTAGAATAAAAAGTTTAAAGATACGTAGAAAAAACAATTAGAAAATATAAATATAAAAATAAAAAACAAAGAATACTGTATACCGTGTACTGTATATGTAAGCACTGCTGTTGTAGGTGGGAAGTTGGGAAGGCAAGATACATAAAGTTGTTTAATTTATATCTATAAACAGCGATAAACCATTGCTAAAGAAAAACGATTCATGTTTTGAAGGTCGTAATATTTACGATAAGAATGACGTAAAAAATTCGCAAAATGAAAATATCTATAAATAGCTCAATTGTTTTTAAAATTGTACCACGTCTATAAAAAGCAAAGGATAGTTGTTCGTCAAAATTTCAGGGCTATGAATATTTTTAACCGAATCGTAAAAAAAATTTAAAATAAAAAAATTATTATTTTCGTAAACTTTTCCATTCGTTATTGGTTTTGCTCAGTTATTATAGAAACTACACAAAAAAACAAAAAACGGTTTTCTTACTTATCAACTATGTTAAAAATATGAAAAAAAAAAGGTTTTTTGTTGTTTTTTATCGGAGAAATATGTTTAGTGAAAAGCATAAAGCATGTACATTTAAAATAATGAAATCGTAAGTACGCCATACATTTTCTGTACGTTTTCATTTTCGTTACTTGTTTTTTCGACTTTCTCAATTATTATGAATATCAAAAAATTACCTCCCCGTTCCATCGATCAACTAAAGTTCTTTTTCAAAAAAAGTGCAACATTCGATGAGTCGGAGTAAGATTTCTGGTAATCGAGTTACTCATGGACATATACACACACACACACACAAAATTATACACCATAGTAAAATCGATTGATCCTTCTCGCCACGCTCCGAATCTAAAAGTTAATGTGTCGAAATAACACGCACCATTACAATGCAATAAAAATAATGTTACCTGTCGGTATCTGTTCATACAAAATCACCGTGGTAAACCGAAGTACAAAACTGCACAGGTACATGCATCAGAGTAAGTACTTTGTTCGCGGCACCCGTCGTCCGCATTATTATGAACAACGACGATAGATCAGCTAAAGCGAAATTAAAAAAAAAAACAGAAAACCCCGAGGGTCCCGATCGGAAAACAATATACCACACTGGCGCACTAAACGAAAGCGCGAGAATATTCGATTACGCGATATCGAGTATAATGTATACGACCTTACGTATTAAACTCGACAATTGTACAGTCGGTAAAGCCCTTTCACTCTTGGAAAGCCGCCACTGATTATGTCTGTATAAATCAAATATTCTACCCGTTGTTTATTGCAAACATGTAAATAACGGTTTGAAAAGACTTATCCGGACGATCCAATCGCTTGTCTTTGATAACGGGAATATTTTGCATTTTTTTCCTTTTTAATGTTATTGAATTACGTATATTTGTCCAGATGGTTGAAGATCCGAAACAATGTTTAATATCTGTACCGTCCGTCCGTCTATAGTGTAGATATACTCGTATATTATGACGATACGAGGCACGGACATGTACCGCGTCCAGATGAACCACGACACAGTTCGTGGTGCGTGATACCGTCGACCTCCGCCAATGGACGATCCATTGTGTGTGTGTTTGTGTGCGACGGCATTTTTTTTCGCCAAAAAAAAACAACAAACACTGCCATACAAACGTCGCGAAAATATACCGGGGGATCGTTAACGCGGTAAGTGAATCAAGGCCGGGCGCGTACAGGATGCGCCGCACACGAATATAAAAATAATATTTTGATATCGTGCGAGATGCGTGCGTATCACGCGCTACCGGTCTTCCGGCACGTGGATACGGCGGCGGCGGACAATCGGATCCTTGGTGGGAAGGTCGCGACGACGACCGCGCCAAAACGCGTCTGTGGCGGGGAAGAAGATAAAAAAAAAAAAAAAATAGTAAACAATAATAATAATAATAAAAAAAAAACAGTACCTCCGCGAAAAAGAAAAACTACCGGCAAGACGTGCGGCATCCGGTGCGGGCGGTCCCCGGCGATTTTCCGGTCCCCACATATAAAAGACCGCACCGCCGACCGGATCGGTTGCACTACACGTCCGACAACAATAGCCGCGAGCGCGCTGACCGGCCCCGCAGAGTGTCGACTCGTCGCCGCACAAGTCCGCGTTTTTCTCCTCGCGTATATTCCGCCGTCTTTATTTTATTTTTTTTTTTTTCCCCACGGATCACTCCGCGATGATTCCGACGAGGACGCTGTTCTACGGCGTGCAAATGTTGCTCGCCGTCGCGTCGGCCGAAATCCTAAAACCCTCCTGGCACCAGTACTACCCGGGACGTCACGCGTGAGTATACGTATATAATATGTAATATTGTACCGGCGGTAATAGTAATTCGATGTACTGCAAGGGAAACGCGAACGATCCGGACTTAATTCGTTTGAACCGGGGTTGTGAATTTAAAACATTAAAAAAAAAAAAACAACAACAACAACAACAACCTATTAGAGAAGTCCCTAAAATTCAGCTCACGAAGCACACACAATTTACAAAAAAAAAAAAAAAAAAAAACAACACCGAAATGCAATTATTCTCATATCAAGTTAACTAGAAATAAACATTTATATTAAAAAGTGGTTGTCACTGTCTGCATTTTTGATATTCTCACACATGGTGTAGTTTCACTTTTCTACTCTAAACTATGGCACGCTTAAAACTTCGATTTCATGATATTATACAGTCATAATTTTTAACCAAACATTTGTGTACAAGTGTATTGTATTCGGTAAAACTTAAATTATATTCCTATCGTGTATTTGTTCGTATTTTGAAATATATTCAAATCGGATAAGTGTGTTTTACTAAACCCGCCGCGTGTCTAAGGCCGTTGAAACACTCCAACACCGGAGGTAAAATTTGGGGATTTTATTTTTTCGTACAAAAAACCACGAACAACGACATTTCTCAATCTATTTTCGTGTACACATTTTTTTCCAGATGTTTAATTTTTCTTTTAGTGTAAACAACTTAGTGTAATCGGTTTATAATACTGTTGTTCATGGGCGAACTCACAGGGGGGAGTTCATGGGGTTTAATTCTCCCCCCCCTCGAATGGCCGTTATTTTTTCGCAATCAATTCGTTTTAAATTTTATATTTACAATTGCAATAAAAACATATTTGTTGCACCAAAGAAAAAATTGATAAACTATTAAAAATAAAAAATGTATTCAATTTTGTATCGTTATTTTTTTGATGTTATTATTACTAAAAAATAATGTTAAATGTCGTAAATAGAGGAGTGTATGCTGACAGCCTCTTAAATATTTTTCTAGAAATCACCCTCAAACCCGCCCCCCCCCATTGAAAATTCCCGAGAACGTCACTGCTGTTGTTTATTTATACATTCGTATGGCACGGAAAATGTTATATAGCGAACAGTTTAAGTGGTAACAAGCATGTAACAAATTATTGAATAATACGAAGAAAGATAAATATCAGCATAATAATATGGCGAGTAATAATAGACCACGCGTTCAACGATAACAGCAACAACATAAGCGATTGTAAAATAATATCGAGATTGTTTATCCACTCAATGACTTTAGTGGTCGCATTGAGAATATCCTTGAGCTTCCCGTTGAACGTTCTCTCTTCGGACACTCTCGTACGATACGATCTGTATCTTGTTTCGGGTCACCGCAGTCACATCCTGGGGTTGGGAATACTGTTGTGACCGACTGTTGTAAAAACTGTGAAAAATGATATTATATGTATGGATGTTTTTGATTTTTAATCATTTCGCGACACCGCTAATTAATCGGAGTATCCGGCATTCCGGTCAAGAATCGCTGATCCATGCATTACATGACTTTTGCGACGAATTTTTTTTTTTTCTAGACTTTTACCGCCGACAAACAAAACGAATGCCGTGCGTTCTTACAAAGTATGAGAAACGGGATGTGCGTTGTGCATAACCTAGTTAACAGTGGCGTCACCACCGCCACGCCGTGATAATATAAAAACTTCCGAAAATATTGTAAAAGAGGCGAGCGGTTATGTGGAAATAATTACAAGAAAAAAAAAAACAAACAAGATAAACAGTTTATTTAATATCTCGGGCACTAGAAATATGCTACTGACGGTACATTTCACATTTTCATTTCTCTTTTTTTTTTTTGTTTTTACATTAGCGACGTAAAGAATCCCGAGATAAAAAAAAAAAAAAAAATACCCCGTTTAACATACGTATTTACGTGGTATAAAATAATATGATATGTCAACGCTTTTGTGGTTAATATTAACTTGAAAAAAAAAAAGGGAATGTAAAACCGCCGCTAAAACATTTTAGTCTTTTTACCAATTTATTCGTACAAATTAAAATAATAACAACAATACCTATGAAATAGGCTGATCTGCTACTTGGTGTGCCACTGTGCTACAGGAGCCGGGAAGTTGAAATAGAATATAACTAACGTAGAGATATTCAATTTATATCTGTGCGCAAACGAAACCATTTCGAACGAAGTACGATTCTGAGCATTAGACGAATTTCGTCCCTTGTCGACAAAGCAACACAAAAATCATACGAATCATTGCCATTCATTTTCATTTGTGAAAAAAAGAAGAAAAATCCATAAATGATTTTAGAAATACATCAACTAGATCAATTAAATGACTCTAAAGGTCAGATCTCGATGTCGGTTAATTGCCCGTAGTGTCCTGTACCTTTCGAGAATCTATCGAAAATGATTTTTTTCGAATAGTGTTTTTTTTTTTTTCCATTAAATGAAATAAGCGAACTCTATACTGCACGAGAGTTTTATGCGTTCCGACAGATTTGAAATTATGAATTTCGAACTGCGTTACAGGATCTTTTTGTCACGTATCTGAAATTCCTGAACCATAATATTGTTCTGTACGCTACGGCCCAGTCAGTAATATTCAGTCAGCGTATTAAATTTCCGAATAGAAAAACACGACTTCCGAAATCCCCGGCCGTCTGTTTCTCGAAATACAATCGTTGTTCGAGTACATTTTTTTTATGAGTTTGTGTTACGTCTCTGAAAATGACGAGTCGTATTTTCATAATATTTCGGATCCCGGAACCGCACATTTACGGGGATCGGATCGTATAATACATATAACAATAAAACAACAGTCTTGACGGGCGACGAAATCGCGAGTCCTTGTGAGTTATGGTTAAATATATTAGATTGCCTACCTATATTATTATAGCCCGCTGGACGAACGATATTTCTACTACAATAACGCCGCAAATGTTTGTTGTACGCGTTGATGACCGTGTTATTACTTCGTGGACTTAATGGGTCGCGTGAAGGAGAAAAACGAAAATTTATCAACTCGAAAAAAATTAAATAAAATTCAAATTAATTTGTGTAGAATACTAAAAGCGTTCCCGTTGTATTATCGCACATCGGGAAAAGCTATTTATTGTGCAAACATGATGTTTATTGAAAGAAACGTTCGCGATCGCACGAAAAAGTGCCCTTTAAAGTGATTTTAGAGTGATTTTACACAATACAGCATTAGTATAGAAAGCGACAACATCGTGTGCATAGATAACTGTTATACGCACTAGTCGGCATTCGATCGGTTTTAACGACGCGGGGTTTACAATAATTTATTGAAAAAACCGCGAATTTTTCATGATATAATTGACATAACTAAACGGTCTGAACGGATAACACGCGGTCGTTCCTTGTGTCGCGTCCGTTAATGGTTTCATCGTATAGGCTAATCCTAAGGGAGGAAGGGGGGGGGGGCGGTTATTTTTGTTGCGTTGTAAATCGTGTACTCATTCACATCGGGATAAAACGAATACGGGACACGGGGGTTTTTGAACGTTCATAAAAACGCTCACACCGCCGTCGACAACCTCTTAAGTGTTGTAGGCGCTCGAACGTTTCATGCGATATAATTAAACTTTCGAATTTGACGGTAAAGTACTTTGACATCGCGTGTACACAAAACAAACAAAAAACAAATTATAATCTAACATGAAGGTTTTTTTTTTTTTAAATTTAATATAATATACCTACCTATATTGTTTTATATAAAAACGTCGGTAAAAACAAAGTGGTTTTATTAAGACATCGATTACGAGCGACGAGAAACCAAACGGGTCTCAATAAAAAAAAAAAAAAAAAAAGAGGGGGAGGAATTCCGTTTTTTTTTCTATCTTTTCACGGGAAACAAACAACTAAAGTAATAAGATATTGACACGCGATAAAGATATGGTTTTGAAAATTTGACATTCATTTTTACAACAGCATAGTATAACCAAATGTTAAATCGAACGATACATAGTACAATAGTTGTTTTATTTTTCATGGCTTCATGGCCTCCTTTTGCAGTAAATACTGTAAACATCGTACGAGGATGTGAATTATGCACATGTCCCCTATTTCTATTGTAAACTATAATGGTTCCGTTTTAAATGTTTGGATACGCGAAAACAGTTGGATTGGTCTTCTTTTTGCAGTATTAGTTAATTTAGTTTATAACCTCGTCATTTGGTTCCCTGAATAGGTCGCTTCTCTCACATTTTGCGTTAGACATGTGGGTCGTCTTCCGAGTCTCCGCATTCATATTCCACAGTCTCTCCTTGTTTCCATCGTACGAGGTTTTTCTTCTTTTTTTCGAGACTTTTACCTTAGGTGATTTAGAGTTTTTCAGATTCTATATTTCAGATTACTGTCCTTGGTGGTAGGTCCTTTATTGTCCTTGCTTCGCGTCAGTTTTTCCATCTATATATTCGCCCGTAAGGTTTTGAAAGTAGAGTTTCTGTCGTGCTATGTTGGTTGCTGTTTCTCGACTTAAATCTACTGTTACGTAGAGTATATCCGTATAAATGGTGCTTTGATCAGAGTTGTAAGAATCTTCTTCAGCTATCGTCTTATATCCGGCGAGACTATAGCACTGCAGAGTGTGTATAGTTTATTGTTTGTTACTATTTTTAGGCAGTCTATGATTATTCTATGAGATTCATTAAGTGCCACCTTTACAGAAGATTTTCTTGTTTCTGCGGTAAACGACATATACCTATTTACGTGTGATTAGTTCAAAATGATAACACAATTTAAAAAAAAAATTAATAAAAACGGATTCGCATGCAGTGGTTACAGCTCTTCAAGTACAATTTATAGGCGCCTAATTTAAGTGACCTTAAAAGACCGTAAGTCGAAATGCGTATTAATTTTTTTGTTGTAAATGTATTCTGGCCATAATAATATTGTACGGGGACGAAACAAGCTACGACGAACGTGTACACTATTTTTTTATTTTTTCCATTAAACAGTATACATAATAACGGTATATATTTGTCGGTACAGACAAAAAAAAAAAAAAAACCCTCGTTTGAGCCTTAAGGGGAAAAAAGGTTTTCTTTGTTCGGCCCACGCGAAAGACAGAAGCTCCTTAAAACGTCGTCTCCGTGCACACATTTTGGCACAAAATTACGCTCCTTTGGCCGTTTGCACATACGCATTGGCGCGCGCAAACACATCACTAGCTGCACTGTAATATATACGTGTATATATAAAATAAGTCTATCTACGTGTGTGTGTGTGTGTGTGTGTGTGTGTGTGTGTGTGTGTGTGTGCGTGCGTTGGAATAGTAATAAAACCTTCGCCGTATACTTTATACTCAGACTTTTAGTCCTATACACACACCTACAATACACAGTGTGTACAGTAGGTATTACACACACACACACAGACACACACACACACACACACACACACACACGCGCGCGCGAGCACAATCTAACACGGTTTATTTTTGTTTTCAGTTACGGTATACGGTATTTCGAGAAGCTAGCTTCGCTGCGAGAGAACTTCCAAAAAGGCGTCGTTGTACCACACAGCAAGTAATATACACACACACACACACACCTGTAAACCGTTTGAATAATACATATATTCTATGTATTTATATGTATATGTATTGTGCTCGTCCCGTTATATGCGTTACCCTATGTATAAGTATTTTAATTAAACGCGTTTAACCCCGGCGCGCTCTCGAAGCGAATGGTTTTGTCAATATTATACGAATCGAACGCGCACGCGCGCGGGCGCGTGTTTATGTTTTATCGGAACAATACCTATAAAATAAAATGCATAATGTGACAAAGCGCAAAAAGACCTGGGCCAGATGAATGCTCTACGCACGGGAGTCTCCGATGTTTTATTGTTCGCGTGCGAAATAATATTTTAACCTTTTATCGCGCGTAAATTCGGGAAGCATTTCGAAAGTCGTGCCGGTCCGCGTCGTTATGATGTTTTTGGTCGTCCCGTGCAAGACGGGCTTAAGTGAATTTTTTTTATAGATTTCAACGTTGATTTTTGAAAATAATTCCTAAACAGCCAAAAAATATGATAACATATAACATAACTAATGGCGGTACATTGAATCCATGTTCCTATCTAAATAAAAGATAAAGATAAGAGATAATTATATAGTATCTAGATAACATAAACAGGTAACAAATTAAAGATATTTTAATTTTTAGTATTAAAAGTGTTATAATATAACGTACATTCCACACACTTATACCATTGAGATAAAAAAATGAAAACAAATATTGTAAAATAAAAAAAAGTTGACTTCTTTTTGTAAGAGTAAAGAATTATAATTTTTAATAAGTACACGTGCATTTTAGATGATTTTTAAGCGAAAAGAAAACTATATGAAAAACAATTTAATCAAAATTATATCGTTTGTGAGAAAGAATTTTCGTAAATAGGAAAACATAAATATAATTTACATCTTTAAAGATCGTTACAGTTGCACTTGCCACTTCTGTCTTTTGTGTTCTTATAAAACAAACGAAAAAAGGTCTTTAAAAGTAGTTTTAGAAATAAAACACCAATAGTTATTACGTATAGATGATAAAGTTTTAAAGACAATACTAATATTGTCTTACCCACTCTTATAACATGATGAAATATTCAGTTATTAATAAGTAATACAAGTAAAGTATTCAATGTAAAAGGGATTTTGTCCGGGTGGAATTTTTCGGAGCGGAGTATTGTTGGAGATTACATCGTGACGACCTCTTACCGCAAGGACATAGTACAGGCAAGGGAAAATCGTCTGGCACGTATGTCCATGTCACAATAATAATAATAAAAAAAATAAAATAACAAAATTAAAAAAAATATTTTTTATATTTCCATATAAAAGTTACAGTAATTCGGTCGGTTGTTGTTAGTTTACAGCGGCGTACATGACGATTTTGTTAATTTAAAATTATTTAATGGGAAACGACAACAATATTTTTACATCGTCGAAATGAAAACTAAATGGTGTTGAATTTAATTATTTTAAATTAAAAAAAAAAAAAAAAAAAAAAAAAAAACGACGGCACAAATGTCGAGTGATTATCGCCGTACCGCATAAAATGAATAACAAAAGAAAAAAAAAAAAATGTTCAATGACGATTTAGAAACGAAGTTTTACGAAACATTAAAATTAAACGCTCGTTGTTTACGTTTTTCTTCTCGTATCGTTTACGTTGTTTATTCGATTTTCCCGCAAATTTTCGGTACGTTTAACTATACAATTCTAATAAACTAGGTTACTCGTCTAAAGTACATATACCACCTATAAATGTTAAATCGTCCGTCTTTAAAGTGACTATTTGAAACTTTCGGGTCCACGTTTAACTATATACGTGCCATTCGTAATCTCAAAATATACGCGGTACCGTATAGAGCATAGTATAAAAATATATATAAAAAAAAAAAAACAAAATTGACATACTTCGCTCGATGGTTGGGCCATTGTTGTGGGTGAAAAGTCGGGAATGTAGGATATAGGGCGGAATTTAACGTATAATGTTTAATGTACGCAAATGTTAAATATTGCTAACGAAAAACGATTATTGTCGGCGTTCGGTTATACATGTTTTATAAGGTGAATATTATAGGTAAATCGTAATTATGGTCTTACATGAACGTTTTCGTCAAAACTTGATGCAATAATTCTTATAAAAAAAAATTCTACATTATACTAGTTGTTTCTTTTGATCACAAAGTGTGACTTACAATGAATCTCCTGTTAAATTTTCAAGAATTTCTGTTTGGTCTATTTTATCCATGCCTACCTTATCGTACCTATCGAATAAATATTACATACTAACTCGCAACATTAAAATGACTATAAAAAGCCCAAAATGGCTCAAATGTTTCGAAAATATGACCATGTCTAAAAAGTCAAATATAATCGTTCTGTTTACATTTCTACGAACATTTTCAATTGAATCTCAACAAAAAATAAATTCGAAAATAATAAGTTTCGTGAATTTTCCAATTTCCTACGTTTTATTCCAGTGTTTTCCTATTTATTATAAAAATCCCTTGGAAAACAAATGACCGGATATCACCAAGATAAAATTAGCTTTAAGAAAAGGTCCTACACTTGAAAATTGGAGCAAGATTTCTTGGAGGAATGTTGTTCACAGATAAAAAAAATAAACAACATTGTAAAACAAATAAATGTTTTGCTCCACTTAGAATCTAAAAGTTAGACATACAGCTCTTACCGTGAGTACAAACTACTTGTCATAAGGATGTGAGGGTACAGCAAGAGTAGAACGGAACATTTGTTTTTTTTTCTAGACCAAAACAAACCATTGCGATTGAAAAACGATTCTATGTGGAGCTCGATAATTCCGTAAGGAATGTATTATACAAAGAGATTTTTTTTTTTATCATAAACCAGCAATTTTATCGAAGGATATTAATCTTACTCCATATACCATAAATAAGTATGGACTTTAGTTTTTCAAGTGAGATCTCCATTTTTTGAACACAGATTCAAACAGAGAATTTTTTTCTTTAAATTTCTATATCCATAACACTAATATTATACTTACCGTCTTAGTTGAGTTATAACCGTTTAAATTTTAGACCGGAGGAGTAAAGACGAGTAATCAATTTTTCATTTAAAAATCGATATGCAATTGAAAATAAAAATAAAATATATCTACTTATTTAAAGTATATTGAGTAGAGGTTGAAACCATCGTCGATGGTTTCAAAATAAAACTTCGTCGATTCCATAATAACTAATAATAAAAACAAAAATCAAATTCCCTCAAAATCCTCCGAGATAATTGCTGGTTCATGATGAAAAAAAAAATCACTCTGTATTGTGTAAGTTGTGCTTTTTCTCATCCCTAACCGAGATAACCTGAAAATCAAAAAAAAAAAAAAAAAAAAAACCGTTACAATGTGGGTTTTCATTAATTTCGTAGAAAATTGTAGAGAAAACATTTTAAAATAAAGTATCCGCACCGGACAAAAATTCTGCATCCATTCAGTTACGATTATGTAAACAATTCGGAGAGCGTTTATAGACTAGCCGAAAATATGTTCCCCGAGAAAAAAACAACATTCCAGTACTTATCTAGATAGATAGATAGATAGATAGATTTATTATTATTTTATAATAATTACAACGTAACAAAACTAATAATAACAAAACGCGATCAAGTTTGTCTTCAAAAGCCTGAGCTTGTGGGGAAAAAAAAGTTCATAATGTCGATTAAATTTATATACATTTATCATCACCGTTTACAAATTTAAAAACAAATAATGATGAAAATAAAAATAAAAAGTTAGTAATGTGGTATTAAATTAAATGTTAAAAATAAAATATTTTTATTTATTTTATATTTATATAATTTTTAAATTAAGAACTGAATAAAACTAATTTTATAATTACTATTCAAATTGTATATGTTGTCACTTTATAAATAACATACTTTTTATATATGTACAGTTATCAAAACTGTAATATTAATACAAAAAAAATATTAAAAAATTATAAACTCATATTATCCTTACCTTAAAAGAGTACCATATGAGTCATCTTAAAATTAGATGGTAGCATCTGCGCTACACTCAAGATCTGTAAAATACGTTTTCGCATATCGAATGATTAAACTGATAATCTAAAATCAATGAAGATTTTAATTTTTAATTTTTAATTGTTTCAACGATTTTCATTTGATTATAAGTTTTTAAATATAAAACGAATACTTCAAACAGAAAAAAATTCGGTTTTTGGAAAACGGTCGAAGTTATGTTAATTAATTTGTCTAGAAATATCAAATTTCCGATACATCGTCGCAGTGTGCATTTAAAATCATTTAAAATTTTAGCATTAAATTGGATTTTCTTTAATTTTATTAAAATATTATGTTTATTCGAATAACTTTTAACCTATTCGGAATTTAAATGTAAAATGGTATAATAAATTAAAAGTTTTGTGCCGCGAGTGCGGCTCAAAAGAACCGTACGCATTATTAGAATAATAATATGTTTTTTTTTTTTAATTATACAAAAAGCAGTTTAAGAGTCTTTTTTTCAGTCAACTTATCGTAGTTTCAAAAGGAAATATTAAACTTTTATCAATTTAACTGTCAATCGTCGCTTATCCTGCAACATTACACACTAATAGTTCGATGCAATTACATTATCATCGATATTAATAAAACAGGTGTTTCCGTTAATGTATAACTCCATAATTTTCTTCTCGTTAGATTCGTGGTTACACTGTAAATCATGACGACGATAACATCAGTGTTATCAGAATATGGTGTCTGCATAACGAGCCTGAGCCGTGTGAATAACACACGATAATAGTTGCATTTTTTTCTTTTCCTTTTTAAAATACATTATATGTAGAAAATATATTTGATCATTACCGGTATTTAACATAGTAAGATTAAATCGTTTAATTAATTTAATTTTGATCATGTTTTAAAACGATACAAAAACTGAGGTAATAACTTCTGTAATATAAGTGACAACATATTATATACTTCTATGAAGCCCGGCTACGTATTGACGTTCTTTACTCAAAATGAGTCGCACACACACACGTAATCTTCCGATTGGCTATTTGATTTCTTATCATAAGTTTATAATATCGATTACACGAATTTAATGATAACAATAATAAACCGATTACTCTTGTCACTTTCAATTAACCTTTCCACTGTTGTTTCCAAATCTGATACTGTTCCAAGGAAGTTTTAGTATCCTAAGACCTAAAACCTAAGTGTACACTGTATAGCTGAAAGCTTGTCGATAAAAAACCAGGAAAAGTTTAAATAAAGTAGGAGGAAAAACGCAAACGACCGGATTCAAATTCGGCAATTCATTGACACCATCAAAACGTATGTTAATTTATATGATAAGGTACGTTGAACAACGTCATATCTGGCCGCCAATCAGAGGATTACAACTGCATCTATGGCTTTTTTAACGTAAGAAACGTTAATACGTACCCTAGCTGGATCGGTCAGTAGAGTACGAGACTCTTAATCTCTTAATCTCTGTGTGTTCGATTCGAGCTCCGCGTTGATCACTACTTTGTTGTACACGCCGCGTTTGGGGAAAGTATGCAACGTTTAATGGTAAATTTAAAATAAATTTAACCAACAAAAATAATATAAAACATTGGTCCTCTATTATTATTATTAAAATCCCAAAGAACAAATAATACCTGCGTAAGTTTTCGAATTTATTTAATATTATGGTAAACACAAAATGTTATATATTTTCAGTATTTCTCATACAAAATCTATATTCGGAACAAGAGTTTATTTACTCTACTTTTTTTTTCTTTTTCGAGCAAATTGTTATATTTTTTTTACATAATATAATATATATATATATATATTTATCACCGACGCGATGCGACGTATCGTTTTATTATCAAAAAACCGTTTTCTTAATAAATCATATTTACAAATATTGAACTGCGGCCAACAAAAAAAAAAAAAAAAAAAAAAATAAAATAAAAATACATATACGATGCACATAAAGTAAATAATTCAATGGAAATTTTTACAGATGGGGGTTTTACAACAGAATGGATACCATTTCGTCGACGACGAGGACGACGGACAAAAAGACGCGCAGATTGCGGGTGGGTAGCGGATGGTGGAAACTAGTGCCACCAACGGGAGCAGAGATCAATTGCGAATTTCCGAGCTCCATACCCGTGATATCCGTAAGTATCGAACGTGAATGAATAATTATTATTGAATAGAAATTCGGAATATTTTCTTTAATATTATAGTAATATTTTATCCGCAAC
Source organism: Cinara cedri (assembly GCA_902439185.1). Taxonomy (NCBI): domain Eukaryota; kingdom Metazoa; phylum Arthropoda; class Insecta; order Hemiptera; family Aphididae; genus Cinara; species Cinara cedri. The sequence goes on from CABPRJ010000949.1 coordinate 1,121,076, forward strand.
TTGAGTCTTGGGAAAGAAGGGAAACATTGAGAGAAAGGGGATATTAAATTCCTTACTCATATGTGATATACACAGTGGCGTGCCCAGACATTTTAAGCGAGAGGAAATGTAGTAAATAATAATCACGGTGCATAAATAAATCGTAGAACATTTTTTTGTTGTACACTTATAGGTAATATAATTATATTTAACCGAAAATGAGAATTTAAAAGCCAGATCCAAAAAAAAACAATGTTTTATTCAATAAATCATACCTTTTTCTTGTAACTGAGCTGAAATTTATAATTTAAGATAAAACTATATAAAATAAATATTCATAGTTGTTGTACATTTAAACCAACCGAGAAGAAACACCCGTGAAGAGTTCCGACACTGGAGTCAAATTTTTCTCGCCTTCCATATGTTGTAAAACAATATATTAGCGAATACAATAAAATTGCAATATTATTGTATACTAATTGTATACTAAAACTATGTTACTTGCAAATACGTGGTACAATTTTACCACATAAATGGCGGAATCGTGGCTGGTTGAAAGTTAAAATCTTCAAAGGTCAAAATATATTCTTGAGACTATAATACATATAATACAATACACTATAATACATGAACGCAATTTGAGAGGTCTGTAGGTGTCTTCAAAACTAAAAAAACACTTTTTTATTGACATCATAGAGAGTTTGAGTGCATTTAGTACAGATGAACCTCCTCCAGAAGTTTCTAAAAGTAGCGGAAAAAAGATAAACACAAAACAGTGCCAAAGTCAATATTTTATAAAAAAAATTCCGCACAAAATTTTAAGGGATTGACGAAGATAGCGATCGAACAAACCTGAGAAAAATCCCCTCACATACCACGTAATAATTAAAACGTCTGAATGCCTTTAGATCCTATTGGACATTTTTGTATAGGTTATAAATTGTTTACAAAGAATACAAATATTTTCCAAGACAATCGATTGAAAACATATACGACGTTCACACATCGACGTAACACATCGATTCAAATGTCTGAAATTTATCCAGAAATACCATTGGATCTTTTTTCGAAGTAAAGAAAATTCCAGTTCGCGAGCAGCGATTTTAGGTTAACAACGCAATTTGTGTGTAGTTTTTTTTTTACGATTTAAATTATCGCTGAACAAAATATAACATGAAAATAAACCATCCGAATGTTATAACGATCAAATAGGTCATTTAGATCGTAAGGTCTTTTTGTTGATAGGAAAATAATACCAATATTGACGTAAAAATTCACAAAAATATTTATAAATCATCAAGCTAAATTTACAATTATATACAGTTTTTTGATATGTAATTTTGCCTTTCGTGGTTAATAACTTATATTGATTTCCTTCTCATCAATCACAGGACTTTATTTGTTCCTTATTCAATTCTAAAAATGTATTTTTATCTGAATTTTTGTTCAGTGATAATTTAAAACGTAAAAAAATAAAAGAAATATATACGAATTGCGTTGTACGATGGTATTGTTACACTTGTAACAAATCAAATATGGAGATAAGCCTTCGAAAAAAAAAATCGTTTTTTTTCGGTTCACCGTAATATTATACAGTTATAGATTATATAGGTATTGATTTAAAAACGAACGAAAACCAGTTTTTTTTTATTGTTTTAAATAAATACAGTGTGTCCCGACGTAAAAAGTATAATATCACTTCTTTTTGGTTAAAACACGCCACCGCTTCGGATTATTCCGTTTGTTTTGCGAACCACAGCAACAACACCTATACCAATATACAGTTAGATCAGACGCGATAAACGTTTTATTATAAAATAAACACGGTAGTATAATATATTACCGGGGTACGACCCACGCGTATTATAATTATTAGTACTTACATAGTACCGGAAAACTGTTTATGATACAAAATTTCGTACTTGACGTACGCGTGGGGGTCGAGATAAGACCAATAATATTATAACTAACTCTCGTACGTTGTAAACTTACGAGCGCAGTTTTACACGTGGACAATTATCGCGGCGGGACCTTTCACTAGTGGGAGGGGTAGCGGTAGTGACGTTAAAGAGGGGTGGTTTTATTCTCGTTGATACGCGTGCACGCGCGTTATCGTATTATCCGATATTGTATTTTAATACCGTATATCGTCTCGCGAGCCCAAAAAACCCGAGAAAATCACACTACGCCTTTGTTCGTTTCTTTTTTTACTTTTTTTTCTCTATTTTTGTGTAACACGAAAACGATTTCACAGTTCGATTAAATACAAATAATGATTTTGTTTAGTATCATCGGTAGTATAGGTATGTTCAGCAGGAAACTCGCGTGAGTATTTCGCGTACAACTTGTCGAATAAAGTTGGTATCGTCTGCAGGCGGAAAATCCGTAAGCCTTTAAGGTTTCGGTGTCAAAACGTCGGACGATTTTTACAAATCGAAAAACTGCCGGTAACTATGAACGTGGTAGAAATGGAGAGGAAATACGTACAGAGCTGTGACATCGAGAACCTATAAGTGTTTATATTGGTGGGGGGGAGTAGAAGGAGGGGTGGCCCGCTACTTAAACGATACGTGTATTAAAGGGGCCTACGACCCAGAACTGAATACCCTCGCTCTACACCGTTTCGAGCCCGTCATTCCGAGCGGCGAGAAATGTCAACACGACGCCGCCGATAACAGATTAGGATCCGGAGCTTAAACGAGAACGCGTCGTCAGAGTGCGTATTGTCTCCTCGTTCGGCGGACAGTCATATGATGATAATAATAATAACAATAATAATAATAACATTACAACCGTCACAATAATAACGCGGTGTCTGTCGTCTTTTTCAGAACGTCGTGTGGGAGCGCGTGGACCCGGGAAAGGCGGACAAAGAAAAGGCCATGCGACGGATGGGCGAGGTGCAGACCTACGACATGCACCTGAGGCCCAGGGGCAGCACGTTGCATTTGCACGACGTTTCGCAGTTGGACAAAGGCCTGTACAGGTGTCTGGCGTCGTCGGTGAACAAGCTGACGGGCGAGCCGCAAACGGTGTTCCAAGACACGAATTTCTATCCGGCCGTCGTCTGACGCGTAACGGTCACGGCCATCCGGAAACCGGCAACGACCGTTTTGTTATTGTTACGGTCGGAGTCGGGGCGAACAGAAAAAACAACAATAACATGTGACATTCGAGTTCCGATCGGAAACCACACGGCCGATACTTTTCGGTCGGTAAAACGGTCGTTTCGATCGGAATTTGACTGTGTTGATATTATTATTATTATTATTTTAATTCATTGCGGTGTGTCACGCCACTGGGTGATATGTAAAACGACTACAGACTGTATAACCGCACTCATATACGGCGTCGGATCCGTCGGAAATTGTTTAAAGCGGGCACATTGTTTGTTTATACTTTCAGTAAATTAACTATAAATCGTGTATTAAATTAATAATAGTTTATTTAATTGAAAACTATAGTCCATCGATAGGAAGGGCACGTACCGCTGTGCCTCCCTGGATCCGTCACTGGCCGCACTCCTATGTGACCGAATTCGACGGGCCGTACGTCGAATTCCACGTCGATCGATCCTGTTTCACGCAAACGCCCGTTTTTTTTATGTACATAATTGTATACTGCCAGTGGACTTTCTACCGGAAATCATGCTCTCCGACGTATCAAGTGCAGCCTGTTTCGTCTGGTTAATACTTGAAAGAGCCAAGAGAGCGTTTGATTTTCGATTTTCCGAGCGGTTTTCAATCGAGAACGAACGGGAAAATTCACGTGCGTGTATAAAAGAAACTTCACTCCGAATCGTTTTTCGTTAGCGGTGGTTTACCGTCGCGCAGAGAAATTAATTGAATTCCCCTTCGAATCCTATATGCCTTTCTGACTTTTCAAATACAACAGTTGTCCACGTACTTTTTTTCTTTTATCGTGAAGTACTACGCGTGCGATGATGACTCCAGCCGGTGTATCGAATATTCGACCGTGAAACCGAAAAATCGTGTCTGGCGCAAAACTGAAAACGCTCGAAACGTTCCAACAGCAATAAATAACTCGGACAGCGCCGGAATACGGTTAGAAACCGAACCGCGCCTATGTTCGCTGACCACCAGTACGACAGTCCTCGGGTGAAATTTCATGCGATTAAAAATACGTTTTACTCAGAGTTCAACCGGCTGTATCTGTAGTCTAGTCGTTTTATATATCAATGATCTATAATATTATTTATTTATTGTTCATTATTATTGTTTATTATCTATTATTATTATCATCGATTCGGCGGGTTCGATCGTTTATTGTGATAATCGTGTACGGCGAATAATAACAATAAAAAAACCGTTTTCGTTACATCGCTCGTTAAACCGATCGCTTTCCGAACCGAACCAAATCGCGCGGAATCTCAAGGCTACGCCGATATTTTTACGGGTACGTTATTGCAATAATTCGTGAAACGTGTGTATTTTTTTTCAAATGTATTAATTTTTTATCATACGAAACGTCGCAAGAACTCGGTAAACTACAAATAGGATAGGTCGAAATAACGAATATTAAAAAACAAAATACAAACAACCGTTTCAGTATTTATCGATCGTGAATAAAAAAAAAAAAAAATAAAACAAAAATCGCATAAAGTTTTTTTTTTCAAATAATCGCATAAGCTATAAAATCGCAGTTTTAAAAGTCGGAACCGAAATTGTCGTCGAATATTTGCGCGCGAGACTTAAAGAACATATCTTTTGTTACGGTCCCCTCGAACGAGTTTCAAGATGAAAACTTGCCAATATTTTTTTTTTTTTTTTTTGTTTATAATATTCGTGTATTTATTATTTTATCGTTACGCACCGCTGTGAAAACGAGTCCCTGCTTTTGGTCGCATAATATATTCGAAAATTATCGTCGCGTTTACGTAGGCGCCTCCCGCAATAGGATAAAAATATAACGTTATCGTAGTATATTATTCAAAATATATATTAATATTTTTGTTTTATATATAATTTAATAATATAGACGTAAATCAAAAAAAAAAAAAAAAAACGTTTCGTGGATTATAATTTATTAAAACAATTTACCGTAATATGTTTCGATTTATTCGATTTCCCTCGGACGCAATATATCATGTTATTAACGTATTACGAATAAAATGTACTGAACATAGAAGTACAAATCGCGTTTTATACGTGTTTACGTGTAAATATATAAATTTGTATTTTTCATTAAAAAAATGTATTTATTATAAATTATTATTACACGTATAGTTGTAGCGGCTGCGATGTTAACAGCGAACGACTGCTGTCGCACAATAACAGCGCAGTAAATACACGATAAATGTTTTTATAATAATTTAATTTTCGTATAATTTGTACGTTCGCGAATAAAACGACGTTTTATAATGTCTTTGTTAAAAAAAAAAAAATAAAAATATATATATATTTATATAAATATACCCGATCGTTGTTGTTGTCGTTGTATTTCGTTTTAAATAAGGACAAATTGGATTAGCAACGGGACAATCTGTACGTCGCGTTTGTTTCTGTCGGTGTGGAAAAAAAAAAATAAACAATATTCGAAACTGTACTTTGGGTATTATGGGAATATTTAAAACGCCGAACCGTATTATATTATATTCAGGGGTCGCGCAGTTTATTTGGCATTGTGTTTTCGGCCGTAACACGTTTTTGAACGTGTTCGCGAAAAGTTTTACGGGCCGACTTTTCCACCCGGATAGGCGCACACTATTATATAATATTCAATCGGACGCCCGAAACGAATTACGGGTAGTAGAAAACGCGTAAAAACGTTAGCGTTTTAGTTGTACAAACTCCGTTCGGGATCCGTTTTTTCGACGATATAGCAATTACCGAATAACAAATTATATTTAATTCAATATCTCGCGACGACCCGTCCTCAGAACGGTGCAAGGTGGAAAGTTTTGCTGACGTTTAGAAAAAAAAAAAAAAAAAAAAAAAAAAAATTATTAGGTTTATGTTTTAATGCGATATTTTATTATTAATTTAATAACTTTAATACCGTAAAGTTTAGATCGCACGAATTAAACGGGGAGAAAAATTTCAGTAAACGATACCGGTTATTCTCGAAAAGTGTAAAAATTGTGTTTATATAGGAATTTTCAGTTATTAATAATTGTAAACAAAAAAAAAAAAATAAAATACCTGTTATTTTGTTCAGTTGAAAATATAAGTATATTGTTAACGCAATCGAAGAAAAAAATTATTCTAACGAAAAATATTTAATTCCCGGATTAAAATAGTTGATAAATAAAATATAAATCCTGTGAACAAAATTGGACCAGAAAAATTATGGAACCTTTTTTTAATTATGTATACAAAATATACACCATACACGTATTTTAGTATTTTACGATTATTTAAAGGCGTAATATTGTTCCATTTTTCATGCACGGGTAGGGGTGAGTGAAGGTGAAGAATCGTTTGTGCGGCGTGTTCCGCTTTATTATACTCTCCCTCTCCCGAATTCAATAGTGGAATGTCTCGTCAACGGTTAACGGAAATTAAAAATGTCGACGCCGAAATTGATTTGAATTAATATCTCGTCTATTTATTGGTCATTTCAATATAGGTTGCAGCCGTTTAAACCCAAAAGTAGGTAGTGATTTCACGCGTTTAAAATAAGGGCGGTGGTAAAAAAAAAAGACCGACGTAACTGTAATTTCGTTATTGTCGACCGTTGCGCATAATATAATCGCGATAGAAAGCCAAGTGGCTAACGTCTGAAACGGGCCTACACGAAAATTTGATTATTGATGAAAATATGAAATACAAAATATTGAGAATTGTTTTACCCGATTCGTCATAATTTATTAAGCACACGTCGTGATTTGATTTCGATTACACTTTCGCATTTGGTAGCTGTCCACCCATAATTCTGGGTCATGTTTATTTATACCACAACATCGAAAACGCGAAAAACACAAAAATATTATCATGTTCCACAATGTTCAGCAATATTCACCGTGCAAACACGTTCAAAATAATTATTTGATTTTCATTCAACAGTCAATACCAAGTGGACGTGACTTTCCACACTTTTCCTGAGAATGTTATCCTGAAAAAAAGAAACGGGAACACGCTTTAAAAACGAATATCACTAATTCTCCTACAAATAATATTAATGTGTGCAGCGAACGTTTTATAAAACACGATTTCTTACAATTTACAACTAGTTGTTATTATAATTTAACATCAATGCCCAATCCGTACGGAACGCCTACCAACTGTTCAATTAATATGGAATAGCATAGGTCGGCACGTTAATATGGCCGTTATGTAATGGGTGTGATTTTAACAATTCCATAGACTTCATAGGAACATAGAGACATTGGTTCTCCACTGAGATCACCAGTTTTAAAACCTTCGGGGCACGTTGTTTTTGGAAATTTTTTTCTTCTTGGAAAATATTAAAAGTCAGCACTCATACAACATAAAAAATGTGAACGAATTTAGGTGGTTTCACAATAACACCACAATGCCTCAAAGGGTTAAGATACATAGCAACTTAATATTTTGTTATTATTCTCCACACATCCGACACCAACAATGTGGTTACACTTCATTATTTGCGTATTCTCAACCAACGGTCGCTTAAAGTCACCGATACAACTTAAACTGTCAATTAGCTCAACAACCGAAGAAAAACGATTTTTTTTTTCCTATTTGATTAGGTAGGTATTATGAAATCGAATAAAATCAATTCAATTATTCATAAAAAAAAAAAAAAAACAAACAAATTAAACAAACAATTGGCATTGTGAAATTCAGTAATCAGTCATCAGCATGGACAGTGGCCCCGTGAGTAAAAGTAACTACAGCGCCTCTATTTTTTTCGTTTTCTATCGCGAATAGTTAGTACTCGTATTGTACATTTTCGTAACGAAACAACAATATTATACTAGTAATATAATAATGGAATCGTTTAATCCGTACCGAAACGCGTATAAAAACAGTACCCACATGGGTATACAGAATAACGGATCTTCTACGGCAATATAATAATCTAACGCATACGCACATCCGATCTGACGTAACAGTAGTTATTTTCGAAACGTTTCGCTCGGTTCGGTCGGTCGCAATATTATTTGCATACAATGCAAGTTTCGCCTCCTTGACGTCCGGTGATACCACACGGTACTTACCACACGGTATTTACCACGGTCAAACTCGAGGACGGTATGCATAAGTGATTGTCCGAAAACGGGGTTGTTAAGGCTGAACGGTCGCTACGAATAACGCAACATCGGTTCAAGTCGGGTAAGTTAATAGTTGAAAAACAGTTCGACTAGTCGACGCGTTAAATATACTGTTAATCAACCAAAAATCGCGAGTTAAATGCGTTAGTTTTGAAAATGCATTAACTCGAGTTCGTAACTTTTAGAGCCCGGGACACTTACATTTCACAAACAAGCACTTAAAAACATCTTAAAAGTCTTGAAAAAAAAAAACACTTAAAGCAAATATTATTAGATCAAATGGTAGAAGGGTATAATAGGGTATAATAAAGATATCCAAATATAATTTTCTAACACGACACAAAACTTTAACAAACGATTATTTTGTTTAAATAAAATTATATGTATTATAAAAAAAAAAAAATTAACTTTCGGAGTTATAATTTGTGTATTCTTAGAAAATTGTATTTAATACGTTGAATGAATCCGTTAGAGGGGGAACATTTAAACTCTTCTTACGTTTTTGATTTTTTTTTAATATTTTTCAAGTACCTTTTTCAGAGATTTTTGACGTCATAGAGTGGTTTCTTTGTGGATTTAAAATGCCATAAGTCCAAGCTTTGGTAATTTTTAATTGTTACTATTCTTTTGTAAACTCGTTATTTTAACACGAATATGATGGAAACCCGGTTTTTTTTTTTTAAGAAATAATAATGATGATCAATATGAAATACAGTAGCTATACACACAAATTGTACGTTTCATATTGTGTATAAACGTCAAAAGCAAATGAAACTAATTTTACGTGGTATGATTTAAAATTAATCGGTTGTTTATTAATTTACCGTAAAGGAAAATAATTAAAGTGAAGAAAAAAAAAATCAATATTTAAAAATTCAAATCAGGCCTTCGACTCGCCTACCCTACGAAATTATTTTATCTGCACTGTACGGTTTATTCATACTCAATGTTCGGAGAGGATTTATATTCATTGAATTTAATTTTTTTTTTTTTTTTGGACACATTCGTTCATGAATGCAATTATTTTTATTTGGTAAATGCAAATTAATTAACTTCACGTCCGAATGTGACCGATCAACTTTTACATATATATGTATATATTTTTTACAATTTATAGAAAAAATACTAATATAAATTGAAATTAAAATTTATTTTAAATAATTTTTGTGTTATTATTATTGTTTTTAATAAAGTTGGAAAAGCATTCCGATTTCTGACGAATGTGAATGCGGAATACGTACCTTTTTAAAAGGAGCTAACATCGAGGTGATATGGCTGCTATTCAGAGTAAACCGAGTAAACGTAATATTCTACGTAATATTCTAATATTCTTTAAATATTATAATATATTTTATTATGCAAATTATTAAAAAAATACCGTCTGGTTTACTAAGCCGATTATTGCATACAACATCTCGAACAACTCGCGTTGTAATACTAATATAATATGTGTGCCCAATTAAAAGTACGTTTTAGCATAAATTACAATAATAATATTGTTGTGTGTAATACTAAATTCAAACCGATTCGTCCAAAACATTGTAACATAACATACCCGTATAATATTGTAATATCTGTGCGTTAACACGCGGTTCGATGCAAACTTAACTCCAAAACTCTATTACACGGCCGTACGCATAAATATTACGTGCTTACGAGTTGCCCGTACGAGTTACTGTCAATATATTATTATTGTGTACCTGCGACCGGGTCGATATTGCAGATTTCGGTTTGCCTGTATAATTTTGCTTTGCATTCCCGTGCAATAGAATCGACTTGGTAGGGTTTGACGTTTAACACTCGATATTTAGGTTTGGACAACACTATTTTTATCCGATTGTATAATACGAGTGCTCACTTTACAGTCTGTTATATTTATATTGTAAACACCGCGTCAGCGTGTTATAATCGTAAAATGAATTGTCGAATTCAAATGTTTTGGACCCGAAAACTCCGAAAATCCTTGACCGATCTGAATAACTGAGAAAACGACCCGAAAATAAAACGCAAAATAAACTACTCATTTTATTCTCGTTCAACGCGTGTGTGACAATGTGAGATTAGGAAAACGGTTTAGAGTGTATCGAAAATGTATCGCTAGTCATTATAAAACAGCTTAGATCGGAGAAGAAATTTTAAGGACGCGCGTGCGTTTCACAAAACGTATGTGGCCGTCCAAGACTACGTGTTACCGAGGAACCAATTATTCGAGTGTTATTAACAAGCCTCGGAAGTTGTTGTATTATTATTATATTATATCGGGCGAAATCATTTAAGAAACTTAAAAAATCTGCGTTTTTTTTTTTTTTTTTTAATAATCACATTCGAAGTGTTATTTGAAATTGAATAAAAAAAAAAAATCGTATTTTAACGCAGACTGAATAATGTCCGTATTCCTTGTATAATAAAATGCTTAATATTATTATAAATTACGTACGCATCCGTGCGTTTGTGTTTATATTGTACTGCAGTAAAGCCACGCGAAACTACGCTATTTTATTTTTTATTTTTTTTGTACCATTAATTTTGAATTTTTAATATCGTCATATTGTGTACGTATTCTCTCAATAATACGCACAGGTAGGTGGGTACGTGGAAACGCAACATTAAGTCAGCGGTGCGTATTTTATGTGTTTACTAGAGTGTTGAAAAAAAAACCAACAAATGCTTGCGATGTGACATATTATTGTCGAAATATTGAAGAAAAAAAAGTCTTTGAAGAGAATAAAAAAAAAAAAAAAAAACGTCTAAAGAATAATTTAAACGACTACATTAGGTCTTGTGTACACTACCTGTACATTATATTATTATGTTTTTTGTGGACGATTTTATTTCAGCAAAAGAAAAAAAAAAACAAATCGTAAACCATCAGTATAACTGTCTCAATTGGGATTTATTTAAGGTCCGACGGTAGCGCAAACAAAATAACGGGTGGTAATAATTTCCGTTTAAAACACTCCCCATAGACACGTCACGTCGACGATGAGTTAAGACGACAACGAAATGTTTTTTCCCGGAATTCTTTGATGAGCAAATATAAAATAACGAATTGGGTTTGGCGCAGATATAACGTAACGGTATCGCTTCGGCTTAACAAACACGGATAAACAAAATAAGAGACGAACAATTTTAATTTCATACTAAAATATATTTAGACTAAAACTTCATCTATTTACGAAATTTTCAAAATAGATTTTTAGGCCATTTTAAAACCAAAGCGAGTAGTGGTTTCAATCCGTCATATTGTTCGATTTCCGTAAACCCATTGACGAGATTTCGACTTGTGTGTTTTGGGTCGGGGAGTACAATAGGGGGCACCGACGAGCGGTGTTTTGAACAAATTCCGAAACAATGAGTGTCTTATCAAGGATTGATCACCCTATACGATAACTCTAAAAGAATCTAAGTTATTTTTGAATTATAAATACAATTATAAAAAAAAATATATATATATATATATATATCTTTTTTTAATTATAAATTTTAGTTTGAAAAAATAATAATAATTATACCTAGGCATAATTTAATTTTAAAATTTCTTTTTTTTTTTTTTTATTTATTAAACCGTAGGCACTCTTATTCATTTCATTCCGTTTACACGACAAACAATTTAATATATATTTTTAATTTAATTTTAACTTTTATGTTTAAATCTCTCATTTTTCAGAAAGTATTTTGTAATTGTTATACACTTTTGTTGCCCGTAATAATCCGTTTGTAATTCGTTGTTTGGAGTAGCTATGTGAGGGTAGCTGGTGAGTAGGTGGCTAAGTACACCGAATAAACAATATAACGACGAAAACTCGTTTGGTCAGTACGAGTGTGGTGTAAACTTTTTCGGGAAGAAACGAGCAGCTCAAAAATTTTACATTAACAGCAGCTTTCGTCACCCCCCCCCCCCCCCTCACCTTTATTTTGATAAGTGAAACCGTCAGCCACGAAGCGGTTTTAAATATTTCCCCTCTAATTGATTATCTATAAACTCAATTTATTTAAATTTGTTTTCTTCGGTTAGATCTTAGGTTAATGCTTATGGCACAATACCAAGTAACGGAAAACAACACGGATGTAAAATATCGTAGAGCTGCTCGCGTCTTAAATGTTCGACAAAACAAATTCCGAAAAAAAAAAAAACGATCAACACTTTCCGAAATAACGAGTGTCTCGCGATAGACCGACCGTCCTGTAACGTCCACAATTACCCTCGGAGCACGCTAGTACACCGAGCCCAGGCCGGCGGCAGGTCGGTCGGGCGTCCGTTTTCGGTTGTCGCGTGCGAATTATTTTTTTCGCATCTGTTCCGCAGCGCGTCGAGGACACTCCCGCCCAAGTCACCGAGTAACCCGAACCCGAACCGTTCGAATCGCCAACGGCCCCCCCGCGAGGAAAACGGCGCGTAACGCGACGCGGCGTCGACAATGGACAATTCGCGTACATCCACTCGCGCCCGGTCGGCCGGCTCTCCGCGCGCGCCGAAGCCGTTCCGCGCGCTTCCATCCGCGCCGCCTCGCCGCCGCCATTGCCGTCCGGGACCGATCGGGGGCGGTGGGGCGATCGTCGGGTTTTCCCGCCGCGCGCTTCCCGTAACACGTGTGTAATATTAATGCCGTCCACTCGCGCGCGCAAACCGATTTCCCGGTATTTCCCGGCGACGCGAACCCGGGGGCGAACCGGCGCGACACTCGATATTTATAAGGTCTCGTACCCAACGCGCCTTTCGGAATTCGGATTATTTAAAAGAGCTGGACGTCACTGCACTCCGCGCACACCGATTCAAAACGCTTTATTTCCGTCGAACTGTTAGCCTTTTACGGTATGCGCGTGCACATGTAAATTCGTGCGCAATACATAATGCAGTACGTAACTAATTCGTGTCCGCTACAGCGTGCGCCGCTCCGGCTTTTCATACAGGGGGCATTGGAAATTAAACGGGATTCTAAATATTTTAAACGGTTTTTTTATTGTTATTTTTTTTTTTTCATTTCTACGAGTGTTTGCATAGTACGGCGCGCGTTCAGATTATTTAATCCAACGGTTTCGGGTGTTTTTTCAAACATTTTTAATCTAAAAACTCGGTACCTATACAAATGCGTTTGTAACTTTTCTTATTCACGCGAAATCTGTTTGAATTAAATACCGTTATTGGATAAAAGTCAAGTCGCGCCTATACACATTTACTTACAATGCGAAATCGTCGAATATCGTCGGGGAAAAAAATTTGAATGTCGAAAAATTCAAATAATAAATCATTATTACGAATTTCCCGTGTTGTCGTATAGAGGAGCGTACGAATGAATCGATTTTGTGTTTTTAAAATGTATTTTATTATTTAGCGCATTGTTGTATTTTTCACCTAAGAAATGTATTTATTAAATATTGATAGGTCATACTTACCGATTATCGAGGCTTGGATTGTATAGAACTGAAAACAGGGAACTAACATACGCGCTATGATAATATGAAAACTGATAATAAGTCATAAATGTAAACTGTTCGATCGGTCAATATGCCGGGATATTTAAAAATAGATTATAATATGCATTCGTCTTTGGATTCGCTTAAATGACAGATTTCTTCCTCTATTCATGAAAAGTACAACATAAATCGTTTAAACTGTGGTAAATTAGCGAAAAATAACAGCAAAAATTGAAAAATAGCACTGCATATTTAAAATACCTACTTAAAACGTGCACAGCATACAGTACCTAATACAAGTTTCTATAATTGGACTCCTTGGTGCGTAAAACAAACATAAAGCTTACTCTTTATCTGTATCTGTATTTATCAAATGCTATAAAATCCGACCCCTGCCGATTAAAATTTTTATAATTTAACAAAAGTAGGTTAATGTTTTGTCTTTTGTCCGGTTCCTTAAACTAAATCAGACTCTCTAATACGACGTGTTCCCGTCATTTCGATACCATTTTTTTTTTTTAATTTCAGAATCTACGCGACTACATCATTACCTTATGTCAATTCGTATGATACACGAACTGAACTAAATTTTCGTTATACAATACGAACTCCACATTCCAATGCCCGATGAATTTAGTACAATTATACACTGTGGGTAAGCACAGATTATCAAGTTGGGGTGTCAGGATAAAGCAAACGGATTTTGTTTTTTTTTCAGTAGGTTTGAATCTGTACACAATATTACACAATATTACTCATTAAATTTAAATGTGTCACGAGTTTAAGTACATTTACCTTTATACGAGGGGGGGCACAAATATTTAAATTGAAAATAAAGTATATTATAATTTACAACCCATTCCTTAAATATTTCATCTTTTTTTTTTTTTTTTAATTTAAATTTAATGTTTTATTATTTTTAATTCTTTGCTGGGGCCAGAGGTTTTGGAGATAAAATGTATACAATGTGTTTTTTGTTTTGTTCTTATTCTGTTATTATTATTATTATATAAACTTATATATTTAAAAAAATACCTATGTCTTTGAACCGAACAAAAAAAAAAAACGACTACAGAGTAAATGAGTTTAAACGCAAAATTACAAATTTTAATGCACACTATATTTTTTAGTTTAAGATGAAAAACGTTTTAAAAATTCTTAGTAAAAGAAAAGTAACAATTTAAACGCTTCGCTTTATTCTCAGATATATCCTATATTATATAGGTGCGGACGAATACATTTGTTTAAATGTATTTCAAATTCTTCACGAACTCTGCTTTTTGTGGTTATTATTATTTTTTTTTTTACATACTTAACTGTAATAAATGGCGCGTAAATGTTTCCTCGTGGGTCATAAAAAAATTGATTGAATATTTTTAATAATAAATATCGTACGTCGAACGACTGAAATTTTATACGATAAACGTTCCGATACGTTTTAATTTCCCGTAAAACACCTTGCATGTAATCATCATTAGTCCAGGGCTGTGAATTTAATGCACTAAAAAAATGTCGAATAAACATGCATTTATGCACTAAATTTTGACAAAATATGCACCGAAAGATTCCAAAATATGCTTTAACATACACTGACTATATTAATAATACTGCTTAAAAAGAAAAAAATTGAAATTACGAGTAAAAATTAAAAATGTTTTAAAAAAAAAAAAACGTCCTAGGATAATGGGGACGGGTGCAGTCACTATTATAGGTAATTTAATTTATAGCTGTAAACAACGATAAACCATGTTTTACGAAAAAAGCAATACCTGACCGGAGTTCAGTTGCTTATATAGTGATATAATAGTGATGCTTTGACAACAACATATGTGCCATATTATAGTTGAATAATTAAATAGGCTTTCTATATTTTCTTTGATAATATTTGTTTAATGTTGTACCGATTTTCCCAGTTTTCTTAGGTTTTTTCTGGTTTTTCATATTTTCCCGGAAAACTCTTAAGAAAATGATCTCCTTAAAGTACCTCCCTAGTCAAATTTTCTTTTGGAAACATTCCTTTCATTATAAACGGGATCAAAATAGCTGGTGGAAAAGTTGTGCACAGAAAAAAAGAAAGCCGCAATATAGTTCAACTAATACTTAAAGTTTTTATATTTTCACGTTTTTCCTCTGCTTTTTTTTTTGGTTTTGCAAATTTGTCGAGAAAACTCCTGAGAAAATAAAAAAAATGACTTCTCTAAAGTACCGTCCTAATGAAATAGTAAACAAAATCAATTTAGAGACCAATTTACACCGGATTGACCGAAAAATATAAATGTTAAGAACAAAATCATTGATTCGAAAAATCCTGAAAACATGCATTTTAGTGTACCCTAGACTGATAAATATGCAAAATGAGATTTCGTATTTTAACTTTAGATAAGCCAATATAAATTCTGGCCGAATCTATATCTATTTTCACATACGATTTAGCAAAAAAACAAAAAAAAAAAAAAACCACGCAAATGCAATAAATTCACAGCCCTGATCATTACGCATCGTTTGTACCGTTCAATGTACTGTACTTATTGATAACCAGCCGCGTTTCAATAGTCAACGAACTCTCGTGCCGAAATTTTAAATTTTTCTCCAAACAACGAAATTACTATTATCATCTACACGCGTACTTATAGTATAGCTTTTCTAAAACGAAAGTAAATCACTATAAAATTTTACTACGTTTAACATAACGCGCCGCTCTAATCTACATGTGTTATATCACGTGAACCGCACACTACCCCCCCCCCCTCCAACGTGCTCATCTTATTTTTATATTCCATGTGTAATAAGGGAGCTATTAACTTTCCTGTCATTCTCGGGAACCACTTTTCGTTGCGGTATATTCATACAAAAAGCTTTTTTTAGATAAGGATATGTGATATTGAGATATAGTACTCAAGGAGGGCTTTTTTTTTTTTAAAATTCTATTTTTAAATCCGTGAATTACGAACAACTGATGTTACAGTGAAACGAATCGTTAGCAGCAATACGTGTATTAATAATATACATAACTGCACTTGGAACATTTTTTTTCGGATGCTATAGTTTTAACTATCGTATATTATAGTATTTTGAACGTTTCGCACTTAGTCAAGGATTATAGAAACTACTTGAATTGTTTTGTATGTTTTACGTGCCTATAATTATACCGAAAATGCTCACGATTTGTGATTTAAATTACTTATTTTTTTTTTTAAATTTTTATTGTTCATTAAAACCGCTAAAATGTGATTCGTAGTGACCTACAATGTTTTGTAACCTTTTCTCTGGTCCGTACTTTGTGATCGTTTGTTACGGTAGGTACGAATAAAAAAAAGTAGCGTTTTGTCTTTCACGAAAACGAGTAAAACGTACCAATACACGAAAAAGGTAACACATACGAGACTTACTGGCATTTAAAAATACAACTTTACCGTATGCCTACCTAACAGTAGGAAACATTTCAGTTACATTTGTTGTCAGGGTAGAATTTCGAGCGATTCATACATTTGTTTATAATATACTTTTATATATATTTATAACTTATCCTCGAGGTTTTAAATTCTATTCGTACGGAGGTATTTTTATTTCATTATTAATATTTTAATAATGGCTAATCGTTTTACGTATGCGAAAACAGTCGAATAAATTTTAATTCGACTAGGTATGACGTCGTCATCGTCGTCGTCTGTTTCGGAATGAAATCCCAAAAATGTCGGTACCCCATCGTCTTCAATCGTTGCGTTTCACTATGACGGCATTCTTCGACCGTTTCGCGGAATGTTCGGATTCTGGCCCCGAATCAAAGGCTAATATAATTTTTACGAACAGAAAGTCAGAATAGATTAAAAAACTCCGGAAAATTCATTAAATTTGCAAAAAAAAAAAAAAATAAATAAAAACGCGAGACCCCGCGATAAAGAAATATAAATCCCCGTATCCCCTGTCGCGGAGTCGAACCGTGTCTTTGACACAATTATCATAAAAACGCATTTGTGTCACACAATTGTGTCCTTTTACTGCGATACAGATCCGGAAAGTATCGAGCGTCTTGACATAATCCGGATCGATGTCCGTAATCCGGTCTAAGCGGACTGTATTATACTGTAACGACGTTTCAATGCGCATTCGGCGCTGTTCGGACTATCCGAATCCGTATTATTTCTAAATACAATATGAAATCGTATGCGTACCGTACCCAGTGATTCTCGAGCGGTAAATATTTTGCCCGTTCCTGTCCGCCGCGGCGAGAAAAACAAACGTCGGAAATTCGACAACCGGAACACCCGCGCGTTGCCGACGGCCAAACCCGGATTGAGACATTCGGAGGCCCCGGGAGACCAGACTTTTCGACGAGATTCTCGTTGAAAGACTAATAGTATACGTTTTTCATTTAAACGTTTGCTAATCGATGTGTTCTAAAAAAAAAGCTAAATATTAAATAGCGCAAACGTCATAATTTCGATCTCAATTCAAAAGCCGCAAGTATTACTTCAATGAATAAATGTATTATCGTTTTCGACGAAGCCAATACCGCAGTCTCTACTATACACCAATTATACGAATGAGTCAAGATAGGACAACGCAAAAACATTAAACTATCAAACTAGCATACAGGCTAAACGGGCACTTCTAAATAGCGGACGTATTATCGGGAACGGGAACGTTTTCACTATTTACACACAGGAAAGCCTGTAAACGCGGGTGACACTCTAAACAACGGGCACTTTTCAACACCCGACGTTGATCGTTTTTATCTCGTACAAACGAGAATGAATGCAGAATACCTAAATAAAAGTCTACACTATTGAGCGACCGTTTATTACTGTACGTGTGCACGTCATTAGACCGTACGCGACGCATATCTTTCATTTTCCGGCGGGTCGTCGACGTATTATCGCGTCGACGAAACGACGCAACGCACGGCGCGTTTAATCAATGTAAAAACGAAATAAAATACAATTTTTTTTTAACGGAACGGTTGCGTAAAAATACAATTTCTCCCGCCAAACAACCGACGCGGCTCCGAGTACCGGACAGAATCTCAGCGGCCGCGGGTGTCCGGTGTTTTCGCGGGGTTTCGCGACCGTGTACCGCGGCCGAAACGGAGGCGCCGCGGGGAGCCGGGCGGCCCGCGGCGCTCCCTGGACCACCCGCCCGGTCCGGGGGTTCGCCGGCGACGACCGCGGCGATCCGTTCTCCAGAGCGCCGCGACAACGATAACGGCGCGGGATACGATAATTCTGCGGGTTCGCGTCGACGGGATTACACGCCCGGCCGCCTATGGGTATACGTGACGCGGATCCCGGCCACCGGGTACGTGATATCGTACGCGGGCGCGCGGTGAGCGAAACCGTTCTTTTTAACGGGAACCGGAGACGATTCGCCGGCGGAATCGCGTGTATCACGATCACGACGCTCGTGCGCGCGCGTACGCGTACGCGTAATCAAATAACTGGCGATATAATCGCGGGCCAGGTGCGGGCGGGCGGGAAGTACGGAGACGGCGGAAGGGTGCGGAATGGTAGCGGCGGAACGGGCGGTTGCCGGAGGGGGGTGTGTGGTGGCGGCGGAGCGGCGAGCGGCGTTCGGGCGGGCGGGCGGCCGCCCGAAAGACGGGAAATGTAAATCACCGTTAACAAATGGTCGCAGTCATAATATTCCGCGTATGTGTGTGCGTGTGTATTATGCGCCGTGTACCCCGCGTGTTGTACGCATTATTATCGTTATCATTATATACAACACACGTAGACGCGTGTATGCAATACGGCGTGCGCGGGGAGGGCAAAGCAGGTAGGTGTACATTATATTATTTGCGTACACGTGTTGTAGCCGTTGTAAGACGTTGGAGCACCGAACTCGTTCGCGATACCCGCGGCGGCGGCGGCGGCGGCGGCGGAGAGCGACAACGGTCCCGTCTCGCGGCCGCGGCGCGACAGAGTTGTCGGGTACCGCGAGTGACTGATGAGAAAATTAATGGGTCGTTTCCGGGGCGCGCTCTCTCGTACGGTTCCGAGTTTACCGCGCGCGAACTACCGCCGTCGTCGTCGTCGTCGCCGCCGCGACAAAATGTATCACCGCGGTTACTTCGACTGCGACTGCTACCGTAATATGTTTGAGGCGGTTCGAGCGAGGGGCGCGGACCGCCGAACAGTCTCCCATCTCGTTTAAAACGGAATCATCAGTCGTTATCGTGTTATTATTATTATTATCATTATTATTATTATTATTGCGAACGCCGGTTCTCGCGATCGTCAACCGTTTATGAACGCCGAGTTTGACATACGCGCGGTCAATCGTGAACGACAATCGTCTGATGATTACGTTTCAGCATTTCAGTAACACGGTTTTGTTGCCATCGACGTAAATCTACGTAACCGAATTGTGTATCCGAATTTCTCAAATCACGTACAAACGGAAGAAGCTCGCACAGTACATTATTCCCGCACCGTTCCTATTATGGTTTAATTATAATTATCACTTAAAGCAATAACATTATGTGTAGGTGTTAAAATAAACCTACTTTACCGATTGTTCTAATGATTATTAATAATACAAATACATATTATCATAATTAATTATTAGATTCTAATTATGAAACAGAAAACTGTTTGTTTAAAAGGCGAAAGTGGTTAGAAAACCACGCGGTCCAGGTTCGATATTGTGTTTTGAATGATAAACGGGTATCAATCATTACCACACGTCACGGTCAGTCATGATTGACTACGAAAATTAAACATGTTTGAAATTCATCAGTCACGAAAAATGGTTGACATTCATCGACATGGACGGTAAATCACGAGTAACAGTCACAAAAACCGACTTTCATGACTGACCTTGTATGGGGCCCTTCGAAGTCTGCTTAGTCCGGGAGAGGAAGACGCTTTAGTTATTGTCACCGAAACGGTTTTAATGGGATTTTTCAAAAACTCGAATTATTTTAATTAGAACATAAATTCAATTGCTCTCGTAGTATAACTCGGTTTTAGTTTATTTTTTACCGAACAGACATACGCGTGGAATTGCAGTTAATTTTCAAACGTTATTCGTGTCTACTAACTTTTTTTCTAAACCAGTGTGTGCGAGAGACGAACATTTTAGGAGACTTGGCTGTATATGACGTGTTGTTTACTAAAAGTTTGGCTAGATTAAGTTAGTTTTCGAGAACGAAAACCAAATAAATATCATTGTAAAATCAACATATTGCTCGTCAAGCTCCGAATCTAAAATCTATTCGAAAATATTGTTTTCATCGTCATGGCGGAAAATCGGCATATCTGTCAACTCCGGGTCTACAACTACTACTACTTTTTATTATTATCGTGAACCGTCGACCCGCCAGAGAAATGCCTTTTCTTTGCTTTCCCACCGCACCGGGCCGCTATCGTTTAGTTTATTACTAACTATCGTCAGTTAAAATTTGCAGAACATAATTTACACACACAAATTACAAGTATTATTTACAATATGGCCGTCCATGGTGTTGTCTCTGTCACTCTGTTTACTCTTCCTAGGTCCCCGAAATCAGCTTAACATACTGCTCCACTGCACTCCACTTCACCCGACTATTCAGCCTGATGGATCTAATTGATCCTGTAGTAACCGGTAGTTTCACCCACCACTGACTTCAATTCCACGATTATTTTTGCTCACCTGCCACGTCTGATGAACGAGGGTTTGGCATCATCCACTGGACTATGCATTCTGGACTTGCCACCTGTGAAAATCTGTGCACACTAGTTTGAAAGTAGCCGTGCCCCGTCAATAACAGAGTCAAGTAATAACTTGTCTTACCGTGTTTCCGGTCAACACAGCAACGTATACCCAGTATTAGCCGCTTTGTCCGCGCACTATTGGCGGACTGTTCATCCTATTTCTGCTGCCATTAGCCCCGCACGCTGTTGTCTATAATTCGTCTAGCGTTTGCCGTTCAGTTCATTTGAAGCCGCCGTAGTTGCCGTTGGGGGAACCGGGACAGTTCCAGACACTACTAAAATCGCCACCGTTCTGTAGGCACTAGCCCCACCCTCAGAGTCATAAATCGCTGCGGGCCCAGCAGAAGTTACTTGTGGTTCTGGAATATCGGCGATGAATTCCACACAGGAGCTATATAAAGCAGCTGGCTGTGCACCGCAGACGAAAGCGATTTCCTTTTAATCGGTCTTGGACATCCAAAATTTGAGATTTCCAGGGATAAAGATACTGCTGTTTCATGGATTTATTTTGCACCGCTTGAACATGCTCCTTGAATACGAGCCTTGAGCTAAGCTCGACTCCCATGTACCCGATGTGATATTTGATCACCGACGTTTCGTTCTGCCACGTTCGCATAGCCACTGTCTTGCTAACTGAAATCCTTAAACTATTGCTGTCCATCTTTCGTTTACTAGGTTCGGCAACTCGCTCATTGTGGTTTCCAACAAGTCCGCAGTCCTTTCGATACCAATAATGGATGTTTCGTCCGTAAATGCTACAATCTCAGGATACAGCGCTTCTAAGTCCTCCCCCTACCCTTAATAAACCCCTGTTAACGCCTACTATCACCGCTGTTTGCCAATTCCTATGCACCGCCTATAATTGTCACGGTTGCTGTAATACGCTTCCACGGTCATAGCGTATAATACTCGTATAACTGCGAACGCGTGTGATGTTTTGGCGCGATTTCATGTGGAAACGCGGTGTCACTGTCCGCCGTCGTTAACAATGAGAATATCAAAAATAACGATTGTTACCATTCGGCGAGCAATTATTACTTAAACGACGACTGACAAAAGATACATTCATTCCAATCCCCGGCTATCCCTCATTCCAATGCCCGGCTAAAAGAGCGCGTTTATAGTTTAACGAATATCTTATTATGTAGGGTGTCCACTACTATCCAGAATAGGTATCATAGCACCGAATCAGGAAACCCGACAAAACATAAAGGTACATTTTTTTCTTCAAAATTAAATTTTTTCGTTACGATCACTATATATTTTAACAACCACGTTTCCTTCCGACTTAAACATGAAAAATATTAACCGGTATATTTGCTGAACATTATTGTGAACACGTACAATGTCTGTTTGGTTCGCGACCAGAGAAAATCCTACAGATGTACACGGACCGCGCGATTATTATTATCTGAGACTGTATTTCGGTTGAATAATAACAATAATAATCTATCTACACATATCAATAAAATCCACTGGTTCACCGATCGCCGTATCTAAAAAACTACCCAACGTACGCACTTGAAATTCGGAATAGCGGTTTCTCCAACGCTTTCAACGTGCGATAAGAAATAATTTTCGAAAACCGAACCCCTAAGGAGGTAAAACAAGAGTTTTTAGGGATAGTTTGGTACCAATACCTATCTCATTTGCCTATTTATTTGTTCTCGTTTATTTTCCTTGATGTTACGGAAAAGAAAAATATTATAATTATTATTATTTGCACTATTAAAATTTCACAATAAAACGCGTTGAGTCCGCCGAAAGTGGACTGCCCACCTGCCCACCTGTTTGTTTTCATTCAATTCTGGCACGACCAAAATCGAAAATTATTATAAGTGAAATAATAATAATTGAAATCTACGCCGGGCGAGGAACAGCTAGTATTAATGCTATCACGCGAAACGGCATTTGGCAATACGGTTTCATTGACCGACCTTTTGAAATATGTTGTACCTATTCTAAACGAGACCGAACCAACCGGAAACATAACGTAGTTGGTATTACAGGTTTAAGGAGGTTTTTAAGAGTTTTACAAAACACAAACAATAATTGTTGCTCCAAACCAGACGATGCTCCAACAAAGTTCGTTTTCCAGGGGCCGTTTTCACCAGTTTATAAATTATTAAACCGATTTCAAAAATGCCGGACCTCCCCGACTCCGAACTTTTTTTCCAACTTTGAATAAATCTAGATATTTTTGGCCGATTTTTTTCAGTACCGTGGGACAAATATTCTCCAGTCTTCACCCGCATAATGAACACAGGGGAAAATCCACTTTATTTTTAGTCGAATCGTAAACTGCTGCAGCCCGTGTAGTCATCGTCGCTCTAATTCGACCAACTACAACAACTGCCGTCATTTTAAAAAAAATATCAACGTTTTTTTAATCGTAATAATATTATTGAGTCCTAAGGCGAAATAACCACTTTGACACTGTGTGCGTACTACAAACTTAATGAATTATTTTACGAAATTAAAATTCGAGTGATTAATTAATCGAAAGTTACGCGCAAAGTATGCCGCAAACAAAACGTACACGCCTTGCCGGCAATGCGTTAATTGTTTTTTTTTTTTTTCAAGTTTCAAAATTAAATATTTTCAGACATTTTATGTTTTCATCTATAATAATAAAAGGAAGTGCGATTATCGAACGAATTTATCGTATCCAGCAGTATAACAATATTTTCATACAGAAGCGTACAAATGGGCTTGTGTGCACCTCGAACCCGGAAGTTTAAAAATTAAACCCCTAATTAGTGACTCAGACCGGATTTTTAGTATAATACGAAAATTTAATTATTTCTATTGATTTCTAGATTATCTTGGCGACACGAATGAAATAAAAAGAGATACACGGGGAGACTTGGAAAATTTCAAATTTAATTTTTTTTGTTGATTTCGGTTTTCGAAAGGATTTATATTTATTATATATATATATAAAAAATGGTCAAATTAAATTTAAATTATTTTTACAGTAAACACACTACAAAGTTATCGTTTGTTACTCATTCTTAGGTTGTGTTGCATAAACGTTCATTAGCGATTTACAGAGCTCTTAACTCACTACTGGCCCATAAAAAAAATCCGGTCTTGCTTGAACCCTCGTTAGCGTTAACGAATCTGTAATTTCTTGGCTAGTGGACCTGTACTCACAGGTCTAATTTTGTGTTTGTAACTTTTAAAGATTTATTTATATTTGGCGATAAGAATTACAATTGATTAATCTATTTTTAGTTNTAAATTTTATAATTATTTCCTTATATAATACACTTAAGAAGAGGTCAACCGGTCGATCAATATGTTCCGTAGCGTTAACGAATCTGTAATTTCTTGGCTAGTGGACCTGTACTCACAGGTCTAATGTTGTGTTTTTAACTTTTAAAGATTTATTTATATTTGGCGATAAGAATTACAATTTTTTAATCTATTTTCAGTTTCTGGATCATTAGTATTGTACAGCTTGGTTGTTTCCTTCCAAGACGGGTGTTTTTATTTTCCATTAACAAAATCAGTCTAAAATGTATATTAATAATTACCTTACTTAGCATATTGTAATTTATAATTAAGTTAACCTGTCAAACAAATATCTAAATATTTTCAATTATATCCTAATGTGGAATTACCAATTCCATTAATGTCGCTTTTTCTTGTTCAGTAAAATTTGTCTACCTTACTTTTTTTGGAGTCATCTTTTTAGATAAAACAAATATTATACTATAAATTGTGGTTGGAATATTTTTCAAATATTTATTGTTTATTAATGTTATTATTGATTGACAATCGGTAATGTAATCAGTAATCATTTTAATAAAAATAAAACGAGGTCCAATTTATTTGGCAACCATGGTTATCAATAAAACACAAATCTTTTATGCAACTCAATTTTTGTTCTACCAGCTATTAAAACGTTACAGGCTTAGTTGGTTACAAGCTCGTTAGTTAAGTTACAGACTGATCTTTATGTAACCCGTGCTTAGTAAGTTTATTTTGTTGCTTTCAGTCATCGTTCATTGAATCGAAAAACCGCCAATTTATCCACAAGTTTAGGCGTTAGAGAAAACACATTTTCGGTACCGGAAAACACATTATTTAAATATCTATTATGCAATACGATTTACTAAATTATTGAAATACTTAGAATTTAAAGATTTATGTTCACATATTACTCTGTCCGGTTTGAAATCCACTGTATACTATACATAATACGTTGTACCTAAAACGTATCTTAATTGAGAATAATACATTTATTAACGGACAAAAACAAATATTGTTATATCTCGTCAGAGTAAAACTAATATATCCTTGGCTATGTTCAGAAACTAAAATCATACGGGAATTATCATTAGTAGTTTTTAAGTTTTAAGTACTTTGTACGTATTGTTATTCAATTCTAATCGGTTGTCTACATTATAGCTTTAAGTGAAATATTAATCTACAAATTGAAATAAGTTTCACGGGTTATAATAACGTGATATTGTAATATCAGTAATTAGTTTAGTTTGGAAGAGTTTGTATAGATACGGAAACGGCAGAGACTGCGGGAGATGTTAATGAAAAATAACATCATATCATATCCGACTGTCGTTTATTGATTATTGATATTTTAGTTACTTTAGTAGTTTAATTGGATAGTTTTTCGATGTAGATAATAGTAATTATTAAATTCGCACGCGTCACGCGCACGCACGGCGTTTTGGCGTTTTATGATTTGCACAGACATACGGACTCTTTATTATTTTCTCGTTAGTGTCTACCTAATATTATCAAGATCGATACAAAACGATTTTAAAATAAACAAATAGAGAACAAAAAAAAAAAAAAATGAACAGTTAAGGTTTTGTGTAATTATTCGCAGGAGAGTTGTACAATTTATCATACTCGTATATTTAAGATAAAATATTATTTAATAGGACATTTTTTTTTAGATTTTGAGTGTACCGAGGAATATTTTGATTTCACCACGAGTGCATTTTTTTAAAAAATTAAACATTTTTTTTTCTCTCTGTCAACTTTCTACCAGAAATATATCTCCAATACAAAATCGACAAGAAACTTTTAGTGTTGAATTTTACATTTATTTGGTGCATTGAGCAAGTTATTTTATTTTTTATTTTTTTTTTTTAAGCGGTTTTAATAATAATTAAGAATAACCGGAAAAATAGGTGTTTTTAGGATCCGGCATTTGAATTGCCTGCCCTCGTAGTCGAGTTCGGTAGTGAAGGCGATACACGATTCTGATTTGCTACGTACCCTCCTATCGAAAATATCTGGGCACGCCACAGGTAAGATTACACATCTTGCTGGTCAAATGAACGTGAAGTGAACGATTATTAAATGATGCGGTGTATACAACTTAATAAAATATAATTTAGGTCAATGAAGTAAACTAACCGAGACGACTGAATCTCAAATCTATTAAAGGCAACTGGAACGACACGGTCTTTCCGAATCAATGTACGTGCGAGTATGACGATTAGCGAACATTTAAGTATTGTTTAATTTATTTTATATGCATTTTGTGTTTTGATAAAGTTTTCCGTTAATCATATTAACTGTTTTTCTGTTAAGTAGCTAGAGGGTATATACAGTGGCATAGTGCATATATTACAGTGACGTCCAACGTAATTCGTTAATCGACACCCTGGAATCTTTAAATATTGTGTTTGTTTTTGCGAATAGAAATAAGTATTAATTTTTTTTGGTTGTGTGTGGTGACACAACAGTGAATTATTCAAATGTTAGACATTGACGCTTTGAAGTTTACCGTATGTAAACATTAAGGTGATGTAACAAACCCGGTTTTTTATAATTCTGTAAATAAAACAGAAACACTATGAAAATAACGATCAGATCAAGGCGGTTATAATATAACACGGTGAACCTAGTTCGACTTTACCATTACGAAGATACTATTACACGTATTTTACTTTTTTATTTTTCTCAAGATATAATTAAAATCGTTTTTAAGTGCGTTGCCCGGTGTGATCAAAAGGACTCTTTTAATTTTTATCGTGCATTTGGATAAATTATTGTGGATTAAATGAATAGGTACTTATTAAAACGCTGCTCTCGCAAAAATCAATTGTCGGTCACATTGGACAACTTAAAGACGGCCATTTTAATTTTATCTTTGACAATTCGACGTCGCAGATGAAATGTAGAAAGAAACACAAAATAGAAATATTTCTCTATATTATTTGAATACTGAAATGTGAAATGGGAATATGAGCTATCGGAGCAATCGAAAATTGTGTTTCTTTTCCGTGAAATAAACAAGATATATAAATGGCCTGATTAAAATGTTTGCTTTCCAATTGAAAAAGTCATACGGTACCCCTATGTCGGTGGCTATCCGGCATCGGTTGGGCGTCAGGTAAGTTCTGCGTTCTGCCGTTCTGCGGCAGCGGTCCGTCGGCAGCCGCTATTATTCGGCACGGATTGATCGGTGACGGCTGGCTACGGTTCGGCGGCGGTCTGGTTCGGACTTTTATTGTTCTTTCGTCAAACAACGTTTGGTAGTTGTTGACGGTTTGAAGAGTCGATATAAAGGGACATAATATACGTGTATAATATATGCATTACAAGATAGTAAGTCACTCATGGTTGGCCGTCGAGCCGTTTCTAAGGGTGAAGAACCACATGCCATCGGTTTTTATAATATAGTATATAATTTTATTTACTATATTTTCTATATTAATCATTTGTTTTGCATTTTGTATTATTAAACAATTATTTTCTTATATTTTAAATAGTAAATTTAAAAATTATATTACCGCAAACTCCGCAACTCATTGTAAATATCGTATTCCCCACCGACTCCTCGATGGAAAACCCTTTTTATCTTTGTAAAATAACCATTTTAAAATAATGATATCTCTACAAACAATGCATCATAATTTATAAGCCCATAAAATTATTATCTGATACCCCACAACAAACCTTTCACTAAGTTTATGTACGTAAATAAATGAAAATTTTTGTTATTCAAAATACCCCGTTTTCAATTTATTTTTACGGAATACAAATTTCCAACCATTAAGTTTGTTTTAGTTATTAGTATAATTTACTCAATTTATTATTTGTATAGGAACATAATTTAAGATTTTAGTTAATAAATGAACAACCAAACGATAAAAAATACTCCAACAACAAAAGGAATAGAAATAGCTCAAATTAATTAAATGATAATAGAATAAATTGCAAAAATAAAAATCCCAATATACGTATATCAGAGTATAAAAGTAAATCAAGTACAGATTTAAAATATGACAGACAAAACAAAATTTGTTGTTTTTCTATCGAATCGACAATCAAAAGATTTGTCATCATTCCAAAAAATGTGTGACAAAAGGAATATATTAGCGACAGATTTATAATAATAATTATACGAGTTACGTGCAACAAGATAGCCAAAGTAGATCGACAAAAAAGAACTATAAAAACGATAATGGAAACGACAACAACTAAAGCTACTATAGTAGAGGAAATATTCGAAGAAGAACACCAGAAAATTATAGAGGAGAGATCACTATGACAAAGGATCTGAAAAAGTTACTTACTATTGGTGTAATGAAAGAGGATACAATATAGATAAATGCAAAAATTAAAAAAATTTTTTGTGTACAGAGTTATGAAAAAAATCGATGCGTTTAACTCGGTAAAATAATTATGAATCAAATAATTTAAATTCTGATGATACCAAAGGACTTGAAACAGATAATCACATACACTTCGTAAAATACTGACACGGGGTGCAAAAATTAAATTAAGTCATAATCCGAAATGTTCAGAACAACAATTCGAATAGACAGTTCGGCAGTCAAATCTAATACTATAGGTCGTTTCAAAATCACCATTGATGACGAAATTAACAATAGAGTTAAACATATTTCTGATTCATTCATGAAAATTCAAAATGCACAAGGTGATGGCGATTGTAGAGATTATTTATTACAACACGAACACAATATTGGGGGTGCTAAAATTATGTAACAGAAAATAACTTGTGGGGAAATGCCCCTATACTCCCAAATGCCATTTCTTAATTTTTTATGAATCACCATAACCATAACCATTCTAAAATGTATCATATCTGTTATATTTATGCTTAGTTAAAATATTAAATTAAAATGCATATAATTACAAAATGTAGTTTTATCTTCTTTATAAGCAGAATTTACATTTTAAATCCACTGTGTTTCATATAATAGTTGTTCAACATAGTTACAATGTTTAGCAGAAATAAATCAGAAAATCTATGTTGAAGCATTTTTGATCTTGACCAGTTCTTTATTTTCTCCGTTGTCGAAAAACTTCGCTCGTAAGTAGCAGAGCTTACAGAATATATAATTGTCATTATCATTTCAGCTATTAACACATTAATCTTTACAACCAAAATATCCTATAAAAAAAAAAAAAAAAAATTATTGTTTATTTAATGATTAAAATTAATTTTTTAATTGTTTTCACCTTATGATTGATGAACTTATGATTTCCATTATTGTTTAAACTCCTATAATTATCAACTGAATTAGCTATTGATAAGTTTTTCTCTGAAATTTTATATTTAAGATTAGCAATCACTGTATAAATTATTAGAAAATATAAAGATATTTTCCAAAAATCACCAACTGATAAAGTAGTTTGTTCATATTCTCCTGTTACTGTTTCCTGGTGATAACTATTCAAAGATGTGGGCTGGGTTCTTCTGTGTTTTGATCCTTTATAATTTTTATTTATAAATAAATAGCGAACGATTATTAAAGCAATTAATTATTTATTATTTACGAATTAGAATTATAGCTGTTAACTAACAGCTATAATTGAATTCCGTGTTTTTTGTATTTGTATTTCTAGTTGAATAAAAAGAAAAAAAACGGAAAAATAAAGAGCTGTCGGATAAGTAGTAGCGACCGGCTACCACTTATCACAGTGATTTGGTGTTTATTTCGTTCATATCTAATCTACTTCATATCGTATTATAAAAAAATATGATAATATCACTTACCTCGGGTATTCCATTTCACGTCCGTTGGAAGTTTGTTGTAAGATCGCTGTCCAGATGTTTCTTCTTCTTCTTCTATGCGAGAAGCCTAACCTCATTGAAAACTTAGTTCTCCTCTCCTCTCTTTTAAATACCAGTCTTTTTATTTCAACATATCGAGTACAGTATAATTTCTTCTATATATGAATTTCTCAGTCTGCCTCTCTCCTTATGTCCGATTATTCGTCCTTCAAATACATTTGTCATAAACGGGTTGTGTAGGGGACTAAATATTTTTTCGCTTCTTTCTTTTATAATGTTCAACAAAATTCTTTTTTCTCCAATATATCTTTGTTACTTTTCATTTCTATTGTTTAATTTCAACAAACTTCTCCCCGACCACATTTCCATTGCTACCAACTTCTTGCCCTGTTCATTGATGGTCTATGTTTCATAACCATATAGTACGCTCCATACATTGCATTCAACAACAACTTCTTACATTTTTATATTAAGTTTTTTGTTTGTAAGCAACGGTTTTTTTTTGCTATAACTATTCTTTGTTCTATTATTAATTCCTATAGTCGGTTTCACAACACTAGGCACTCGATCGAAGCGCGACCCGTGGACAATTCTCGTCAGGGTTTCAAAAAATGTTCGTATAAAAGCGCGCCAAATTTAAAAAAAACATAATGACAGCTGTTAGGTATATTTCGCATTTTAGAAACCAACTTTGGCAATGCCCTCTAGAACGTTGAAATCCCTATACGTTTCCTCAATCATTTAAAATAAATTACACTCGGTATTTTATCAAATGTTTTTTAATAATTCTGCTGAGATGTTATTCATTTCTGACTCTTTACCTTGCTTAATCATTTAAATTCACTTAGTACTTTAACGAATTCGTTTTTTGTTACATTTGGTCTTATTTCCTCTTCACTTGATTCTGTTATATTTTCAATATTCATGTCATTTTATTCTATCAATCTTTAATGCAATTTTTCTTTGTATTCTTTTCATCTCATTACTATTTCACTTTCATTTAGAAACAGTTACCCATTTGTATCCTTAAAAATTTTAAATAGACACTGGTCCTCTAACACACCATCACCGAAACCACTGTACTGTTCAGATACTTGGTTGGCTATACTAACTGTTTTTCCTGATTGACGACCACGAAAAAAGCTATGTTGAGATCATACTCAAATCAATTGAGGGAAATATATAGGGTGATGTAGAACAATAAACACGTCTAGATGTGAGAGAACAAACGAAAGTGACAATAAGTACAACTACCAGGTTGAATTTATATGAAATGATCAAATTAACGGCCCACCTACAGTATCTAAAGCTGTTTTCTTTGATATAAACAGGGNACTACACTAAATAGGGCTTGAACCCAAAAGGACCACTTGTCTAAATAATAATAATTAAAAATCTATTTAAACTTACATCAAAACGATAAGTATAGAAGAAAACGACTGTAATGTTTTGACTTTGTTAAAACGCTCTCCTAAACATTTTTACCTAAGTAAACACATTCAGTTCATTAGTATAAAATAATATTAAATAACACATTTTTAACGTTTTTTTTTGTTTTTAATATATTATTTTAAATTAGTATTCGTTGAATAATCGGAAGTCACTTGCTGAATGTTTTATAAAATATTCAGCAAGTGACATCAGGTATATCAGGCAAAACCAAAACGTTTTAACAATAAGTGCATTTTACTTTAAACCACAAATCATTCACAGTCCTAAGTCTGTACAAATAGGAAGGGACATTGCTTGTTATCGTTTGGATCCAACTAGTAAGAAACGCGTAAAAATACAGAAAATATTTCAGCCGAACCGTAATTTGGTCGATAAATTTTATAGCCGAAACATATTTTATCCGAACCGTATTTTAATAGACAAATATTTAGTCAGAACCGTATTTGAACCGACTGTATTTTAGTCGACTAGTATTTTATCCGAACTGTATTTCAACCGACAAATCGCCCTCTTATACAAACAACCTTCTGATATTCCCATTTACAGTCCATTTGTGCGAATACTGACCCTCCCGTACCGGTTATGTTAGAGTTCGTATTTTTTTTTGTTATTTTTTTTTTTATAGAGGCGCGATCTATATAACTATATTCTTACATTTACTTTTATAAAAATAAATTTATTGCATTGCACTGAAGCATTTTTATTTGTAGTTGATAACAATAATGCTGTACAATGAAATGCGACTCTCTAAATATACTTGTTGATAAAAATACTGCCGCATAATGAAATACGGCCTTATTGGACTAAAATAACTATGAAAATAGCGTACTTATAACCATAAGCTATTGAATCTTAAAAACAATGTCCTGAATAATACACCTTTTTTGATATACGGTCTTCTTGCACTGACTGTGCGAATTATGTTGTTTGTGTGGGAACTGATAATTGTACTTACTACGTCACTTTGATCGTTTATTTTACTAGTATTGGATATTCACTACATTACAAATTCATTTCTATTTACTTATTGTACTACGTCACACTCGTTCGATTATTACAAATATAAAATATTCAATTTATTACACTCAATATCTCTCAATAAGCCACTCATTATCTCGAAAAGTGCTAAATCTTTTCGGAATTTTTTGATTGAAAAATTTAAAATACAAGCAGCTATAAAATGTTACGTTGCCATTATTTTTTGTCACATTATATGTCGGGTTTGAAACCACTTCCTAATTTTAATTTTCAAATAGCAAAGTTTGTTAAAAATCTTATAAATAGATTTTGGTTCAGCTTATATTTATATATATGGGTATATATTTAATATTGGTGTTTTTAATTTCCAAAAAACCGCTGGTGAGTTATTTTACTTTTAAGTTTGGGTAGAGATCAATCTCTTTGTATGCGTGTGAAGTCCTCCCCACTTCATTATATAATTTAAACATATTTGTAACTTAATTTTTTAACTTTTCACTTTTTTCAACTTGTTAGAATTTTTAACTTCATTGTTCAACCGTTACAATTGGTTACTCAATATGAGGCCATTTTCACACGAGCTCCCCACATTAATATATCGATAAAATTTAAATGCATCATATTCCTTTTAACTTTTGACTAATTTTTTAAAAGTATAACCTCGCTCTACCAGGGTAATGATCTTTTCCTAATCAGGGTCTCTCCTACCCCAATCACATGAAAAAACTTCAAATCACATATAACTCAACCAAATTTGTATTATTTATAATTTCTTAACTTCAGACCACTGATCGGTTTTCCCATGTGAGGCTCTAAACATTTCAAACTAAATAAAATCTCCAAAAACTTTTAATGTAGCTTTTAATACCCAATTTTTAACTAATCTTTTAGAATTTGTAACATCGTCAGAACCAAATTAGAATTGGCTTTTCAATGAGGGGATAGATCCCCAAACCAACTAAAATAAATAATAACTTTTGTAATTTAATCAGCATTATTTGCCATTAGTCTTAACTAAATATATATTATATGATACATCATCATTTCAGAATTTCGATTGATTTTCTATTTTAGTTTGAAACCTACTCTACATAGTAGTATTGTGGATATAAAGAATGGTATGTAATTTTTTATGAATTTATAATCTGCTATTAGGTAGGTATTATCACAAAATCTATTGAAATGGTAGGTATGTGTTATGTTAGAACAATTAAAAATATTATATAGTCGGTTAAAAATTGTATAACGCGGCTACCCAATAATTTAAATAATGGTTAAAATTGATTTTTCTATTGATTATTTTAGTTAAATAATTATATTATGTATTTTAAATATTAATGGTTGTTCAGAACATGAACATATTTATTAGACATGGAATTCTAGTTTCTCAAACTAAATTAACCGAATGCATTATATAGTGTGTAGATATTGCACTATTATCACAATAAATTATATTATAATTTAGCTAAAACGATTTTTCCCGCTTTCAAATAGCATTCAATACTGTAGGTTAGGTTAGATATCGTGTTAGCATTACTAATGAGTAAATGAAACTAAAATCACAAGGAAGCATATCGAAAGTTTCTTGCCTATTAGTACTGGAGTTGGTGAGAGAAACTATTTTAGGAATTTCACCGGTAGAACATGTTTTATGGCCAAAGTCCCGGAACATATTAAGACTAATAGCAACAGAGACTTTCAGTTCATTCGGTAAAAAGGCGATAGATTTTGCCCGTAGATAGGAGAAATACTGAAAGTTTGGAGGATCAGATGATCAATTGAAGAACGAATTTGAATTTTTAAATACCGGTAAATTGTTATTACCAGGGCATTGAATTACCAACGTAGGGTGATTAAGGTCAGGGAGTACAAGAGAATCACAGAAGGCTTCATATTCATTGCAAAATTTCCTGAGATAATAAGTATACAAACTCAGGATAATTGACCGACATCTAAAATAGCAACAGGACAATTGACCTTTAATAATATATAAAGTAGTAATTTATAATGCCCCGCAAATTATATTTTTATTTAATTGTCCATTAATATGTATAATATAATTATATATTTACAAAATTGTTTAAATATGAAATAACCCACTATAAGAATAAGATAACATTTTGCTGTGCAAAATTTCATAAAATATGGTCACAGTAATGTAACAATATGTTTAACATTTAAAATTAGCTAAAAATCATTCATTGAAAATCGAAGATATCTCCAATTTCTTGACTCAAGATTGGCCTGTGGATCTAATTACTTACAAGTTTTTGATAGATTTAATATAAGGACTAATTTTTTTATCCCTGAATCCAATATACTGGGAAGAAAATGAAGAGTATAAAAAAGGAAAAGAGACAGTTGGATCATCAAAAGTCGTTAATGATACCACCAAATGCTAAGTTAAATTCATGGAAGAATTAAATTGTTAAATTACGAAAAAATAAAGAACAAAAACAGTTTTGGTTACAAGTAAATACATTTTATCAATAATATTTTGAGCTAATATTAATTTTTTACATTTTTTTCCAGAAAATTCAAGATTATCGTACAAAATATCATAGTCACAACCGTGAAACTATGTGTATGCCATAATAATTATAAAAATAAATTTCATTGTAAGGCATATTAAATGTACGTTTAAATAAATTATTTCGTAGAAAATAATGAATTTACGAAAAAATATATTTTATTACATTTTATAGATATTTTTAAGCTCTATAATTTTGGTTTTATATATTTTCATGGTAAGTACTATCATTTTGTACATACATTTGAAAAACCACTATAGTACCCACTTATGCCATTTTTCAACCCTAAGTCGGCACCATAATGGGTAACTAAAGTTTACTAAAGTATAAGTTTTACTAAAGTAAAGTCTTCCAAATTTTACCCAAATTTTTTTCTCATGTGATTTAACAAGTTTAGTGGGTATGGACTGAATATAATCAAGATTAAAAAATAAAGACCACCCTAATATTTGAACATACCTAGTATGTAATGTTATGGCAGTATCGATAAAATATAGCAAGTTTAAAAAAGATATTATAAGGCATTATACAGTAGTGTGTAACGGTGTGCGTAATAGAATGAAACACGTTTTGTAATAATGCCGTTATTAAATAAATAAAACAATGTCCATCAAATTTCACCATTAGTTATACAAAATATAAATGTTCACTTATTAATAGAATTTCAAATACGAGTTGGTATTAATAAAAAATCAAAATGGGTAGCCAAAATAACCACAATGTAACATTTTATAGTTGTACATTTTCAAAAAAAAAATTCCGATCCTACTTTCCACCTATACAAAATATCCCTCAAAAGAATCCTACCTATACAATTTCATTGTAATCAAATATTTGCAGTCAACTTCAATGATAAATTGCAACAGTTACCGAGCTCAAAGCTCATTTTCTCCTGCAAAACAATAATCAAATAACTTAAAGTGTAAAACGTTATTAAATTTGGATTATTTCAAGGTTAATTTGTATTCTTAAAATATATCCTTGTAGGTGGATTAATGTTATTTTTTTAGAATAAAATCATACAATGCAATTTAGTTATAGGGTATTTGTCAAAAAAAAGAAAAAATGAAATAAATACCATTCGTAAATCCAAAAAATTTTCCATGTTATCCATAAATTTTCCTTGTTACTTTTTCTTCTTATCAGTACTTTGAATATTTTTGTTTCCAGTTACGTCCTTACTAAATTAAAAACAAGTATTATATCACCATTGAGTATTCTAAGGAGTAAATCTTCAAAAATCCAGAGGTGGGAGCGATTTATAATTTATAATTATATTTTCTAACGACATCAGACATCAAAATTAAATTTGTTAACATTTCATATTAAAATTTGAAAAAACCAGATGGGCATGTTTTCCTCTTGCCCTGACCCCCTGAAATGGACGCTTATGTGTGTAATAGTGTATCATAATTATTACATTGTAATCTATATATAATATTATGTTTAAGCGCTGATATCGTGTTTTTCAACAATTATTTCTTAAACATCTTAGATGATATTAATCTGTTAATTCTTCTTAAAGAGTGTAGGTAACCTGTACACAAATATACCATTTTAATTATTTATAGTTGTGAATTGTGAACTTATGGCATATTGGTATCATATAATCGTGTGTTACTCTAGCGCCTTAAGACCGTCGTGTGAAAAATTGTTGTACCTACATGATGTGTCGTTTCCATTTTACAAACGTACGAAATAGCAAATTAGGATTTAGCAGAGACAACTCTGTGCTGTTAGTTTTAATATAAGGGTTAATTGATTTACTATCAAACTAAAAATAAGAATATTGTTTGTGTATCTACGATGTTTTATCCGAAATTTTCAATTTTAAACCAAGACAATAATATAAAACGTTACAATTTAAAAGTGCCTATATTTTATGGGAAAAAAATCGTTCATATTAACCTGATAAATGCATACCTAACTATTAACTATTTATAAAACTGGAATTAAATAGGAATGTTAAATTATATAAGTACAAGTCTTTATTATAAGCCATGTTGTAATAATTAAAAACAGGTGTTTAAGCGATGGTGTGAACGCTGATAAAAACAATACAATATGATAATGCCATCTAATTTGTTGATCGATTTTCAATCTAAAAACATTATTATGTACAAAGAAAAGTCGATGGTATTACTCAAGGCTGGAGATCTATATTTGAAACCTACAAAAAAAACACTTAAAAAAACATTTAAAAATTTAACGAAATTACAAAATAAAATTGTCTGACACAAAGTAATTTTTAAATGAGGTAAAGCCGTTAGAGATGGGGAATTTAAATCCCACAGCCATATTTACTCCTAAAAAAGTTTTTTTATGGGTTTTTTGACATTTTAACTGGCAACAATTATCCCTATTAATGGGTGGTTCAAAAGAATGTTCAGTTGTCATTCCATTATATTGTAATAAACAATAATACCGTTAACAAAGTTTATTTGCTAAACTCTACATTATAAATAGTCCACAGGGAGATCAACTTATCACCAACCAACAATTTTTTTCGGTGAATTTGATTTCTGATTATGGAATCATTTAAGCTTCGTTTTAAAAATATTTTTATATTTCTCACCTCTAATCCTTATACTTGAAATTATCATACAGTATATATTTTGGATTTTTTTTTTTTATGTGTGTGCAACTTTTCGAAAATCGGTGAGGGGAAGTACTATTAGAAGGTCATTTTTCAATTTTCTCGAGAGTTTTGTCATCAAATATGATAATCCGAAAAAAAATTAAGGAAAAACGAGAAAATTGGAACATAAACAAATATTATTAAAGAACATATATAATACATATAGTACAATGCATATGTAATTATTTTACCATAATACGACACATACATATGTATACGTATTCATATTATTGACATAGCATCACTATCGACTGAACCCAGCTCAGAATAGCTTTTTCGTTAGCAATTGTTTATCGTTGCTTACAGGTTGCATACATTAAATTACCTACAACAGTGGTCACGCACGTCCTCATTATCCTAGGGCAGCTATTTTTAGATATGCAAAGGAGGAGTAAACAAATGAAAGTAATGTAAAACAGCTTAATAAAACAGCTAAAAAACAACTACTCCATATTCATGTATTAAAAAATAATAAATAATAAATCAGATATCAAGTTCATTTAAAATCTTTCGAGTAAATCGCTGGTTCGTGGTATGGTTAATCACTTTGTATATAATATAATCAGGTTGCTCAAATGAGCATAATCGCATTGCATTAAAAAAAAAAAAAAAAATGAGGGCGACTATATATAAGTAAGTGTAGGAGTCGAGAGGTGTAAACCAATGTGACGATTGATGATGATAGTTAATGATTACGTACCGGAAAGACGAAATCGCAGGTTTTGTGCGCAATACTTTGCTTACGAATAACTTGTTTTTCGTCTCGGTTTCTTTGAGCTGTTTCTGCCGGTTGATGTACGAAGACGATACTGTTGGACCAACAAGATTGCTGGATTTCTGGACGGGCTTTCTGGAATTTCCGCCAGGCGGCGCGTTGTATGCGGTGACGATCTGGGATATTTTTTTCAATTTGCTCTGCTTGGGCGGTGAAGACTTGAAGGCGTTGTCGGCCACTGACCACAAGTACTGAAACGGTTCGACGCGGGTGGCTTCGTGCGGGCGCTTGTTGACCAAGGATTGCTTCGCAAAGGTCTTGTCCACATCGTGATCCGCCCGAAAACGTCCTGACGGTTTGTTTTTGATCTTTTTGTTCGTCGCGTTTTCACCGTCTCCGTGGTGCGACTGCTGAGCCATTTCGGGCGATATCAAAGTATTCACCCCGATGCCAGCACTGTAACTGTCACACTGGGATAAATGGTCATATGACCCTTTTCTTCCCAGAATTACTGTTTTTGATCCCAATGAGTATGGTATTCCGTTGTACTCTTTGTAAGACCACGGGTCTGGATATTCTGCGTTCAGCAACTAAAGAAAAAAAGAAAACAGACGAATGAAACGCCAATATTTCGGACGGTAAACCCGTAGAGTATTTACGGCAATTATTTGCAATATAATTTCACTAGTAGGTGAAGAAGTAAAAAAAAAAAAAAACGTCAATTACGATTCGAAAATAATAAATTTCGTAAATTCTCTCGTCTTCCTACGTTTTTTCTCGGTTTTTCTGAAAATCTTTGAGAAAATCAAAAAAAAAAAAAATAATTCCCTTTTTAAATCATAACACCAGTCACAGACTTCCTTTCAGAAAAATTAGTACACTTGAAAAATCGGATTACAATTTAAATATTACTGTAAAATTAATAGATCCTTATACGATAATTGAGCCGTTTTACGCGTTCATCGTAAATCTATAAACAGTTATGGATTATTTTGAAATTCGGAAATAATCAAAATAGAAATACAACCAGTTTTATTGCTAACCTCAATCGATAGAGTAGTACATAAACATTGCGAAAAATACGGATATACTTCTCCCGATGGATGGGCCACTGTTGTAGGTGTAGAGTTGGGAAGATAGGTTATAGAGAGGGATTTAATGTATATATAACGATTGAAGTTTGCTAATGAAAAACGATTTTGAGGTGACATCGATTATACATGTTTTGAAAAGTGGAAATATTTACGATTCACGTTAAAATTGATACTAAAGTTCTAATATAAAAAAAGTTCTATATTACTCATTTTTTTGATCATTAACTACAATTTATGCTGAACCTCCTGTTAAATTTTCAAGTATTTCTGTTTTGTCTAAGTTTTTTCTATAGATTACCTACTGAATGAAAACTATGCAATAAACTCACAAAATTAAAGAGTCTATAAATAACTGAAAAATTCCTCCAATGTTTTGAACATTTTACCACGTCTACAAAAGGCAAATATAAATTTTTGTTTAAATTTCAAGTATTTACGAACATTTTTAACTGAATTTTAATAAAAAAAAAAAGAAAGTTTTTTGAGTTTTTCACAATTTCTATGAAAAGTGCTTAAATAAAATTACCTCTTTAAAGAATGCTACACTTAATACACCGAAGCAAGAATTTTAGTAGTACCTTGTACACAGTAAAAAAGAAATAAAATCATATTTATCAACGATACCAATACTTTTTATGTCTGCAAAATATAGAAATGTTCCACCAATAGTTATTCTGGTAACTTTTTAGATTTTCTTTTTTTTTTCGACAAATAGAGAAAAATGAAAATCTTTTGTGTAATTTGTATGGATTTAATGGGTTATCTTGGCAACAAGGGAAATAATTCGATTTATAATGCATTGTTCAGAATCATTTTTCGTTACCAATGATTTACTATTCTGTAACTAAATATTACTCCATATTTCCTCTCTTTTAACTTATCTTAAAAAATAGTCATACTCGTCAACACTTACTAGCCTTTTCCTTATCTTATCACATATTTTTATATCACTCATATTCTACGAAATAGATAAATTCCTACTTCATGGGTAAACCAATCAAATTTATCGTTTCTTGATATGTAGCTGCTAGGTAGCAACAAACTTACAATTTCAATAAGTTTATTTCTAAATCTTTATTATTTTTTTTTTTTAAATTAAATTATGGTTGCACTTACCTTAGCATACGGGTCTTTTGGTAAATTGACGTGCGATTTTATGGCCGATGCCAGTTTTACTGGTTGAGCAACCTTCGGTTTTACTGGTTCAGCAACCTTCGGTTTTACTGGTTCAGCAACCTTCGGTTTTACTGGTTCAGCAACCTTCGGTTTTACTGGTCGAGCAGCCTTCAATTTTACTGGTTGACCAGCCGCCGCGGGCTTCATGACCTTTCTTATTTTTTTCGGCGGTACTTTCATTTCCCCTACATTCTTTTTTACATTTGTTGATTTGGAGTCGGATGCCATCGGGTCTTTTCCGGACTCCGATAGGATATTGTCTTCGTCCGGCGAAAGCCAATCCGAGCAGCAGGACATCAAGTCGTCGGCTGACTCATTCTTGTTAAGGTCGGTTGTAGATGCCAACAAAGAAAACATCTCGAAAGTACAAAGAATTATCAGAAGTACTGATACAATATTAGAACAATAGTTATTGTTAAAATAAAATGTATTTAAACAAATATAACTATTGTAATAAAAGAAAAGTGTTTTTAATAGTAAACTAAAATAAGTATAGGTATGTGACTATACTATTATAAATATAATAGGCAGGTTAATTGGGAACGAATTTTAATACGTATTTAATATGTATTTTAATTTTAAACCTTTTAATAGAAAAATAAAATTTACAGAAACATGATTTTTTATTGGATCAAAGGTATTTGGTTTGATATTGAACACTACAATACAATAAAAATTGTTTGCATTTATTCGAAAATTTTCCTAGGAAGGGTTTTTTTTTTTAATTAGAAGTTTTCCCTACAATTTTTCATTTGCTGCTCTGTTCTGTCGATTGCTTTCCATTGATATAAATTTATTACACTTAAAACCCTATTTGAGTCGTCTAGTGTAACATTTTTTTTTCATACATTTCCTAATTTTCAAAATGCATTATATGCTGTTTAATTTTTAATTTAAAAATTGAATATACCTGAAAAACATTGTAAGTCTATTGGTATTCGTATACTAATACATAGTATGTACTGGGTAATACAGCTGCAAAACGGATGCAACGGATGCAATCCCTATATGCATTGGCATAATAAGCTAACAGTAAGAACAGTTATAATGGTTAGAAACCTACTTGATTCCACGATTATTATTAAGAATGGTTTTACTCAGTTTATGGTTTAATATTTTATAGAAACATGTTTGCTTAAAAAAATAAAATGATAACGTTTGTTAAGGAATGATTTCATGATAATATTACTACGTTATCAAATTTCTATTTGCTAACGTTTACAATGCAAACATACAAATCGGTATCTATATTATATTATTTGTATTATTTAAGTTGAATTTAAAATATCGTTACCAAGATGTAAAGTACCGATACAAAAAAATACTGAAAAATATTCAAGTTGACAAGTTAAGTTTATTTATTTCAAAATTGAAGAAGTCCATACCTAAGTTTCAAACAGGAGTGTATGTAAATTTAAAAGTGTATTTTATTGAAAAGTATACATCTACGATTTCTGTAGTCTACAGAAAATTAAAATTCATAATATTTTATGTATTTATGGAGAAGTTAAATCGGTGAGTTATTTGAAATAATTAAAGAAATAACAGTTTTTCACTTGTACCAAAAAAAAATCGTTTGTTTGGACATGAGATTTTGGACGACTCATATTTTCCTTGGAACAGTATCATCAGTGGTGTTGTGGAGCATTTGCGCTGTTTTAGGGCGTGTATTCATTTAAATTTGTCCGTCTCAAGCGTAGGTATACATATAAAAATATTCAGGACTACACCACCGAGTGAATTAATTGGTGTATACTAAGGTTTTGTAACAAACAAGGATTCTGAGTAGTTTTCTTCTATATTTCCAGACATACCTACGTCGCTGCAGATGAAGTAAATAAAAATGCACTTGCTGGTTGGTACTTGTGTATCGGTCGGAACATCACAAGTCACGGGTTTTATTTCTCATGTGGGACGGTTATAATCTGCGTCTCGTTTCGCTGTCAAGAATATTTTACAATGTAAACATGAAATTCGTACAAAGACACATACACGCAAAACAAAAAAAAAAAAAAACAACGCTTATTGATTATAAGAACTTTCTTTAAAGGACGACATTTTTGAATTGACCCCATCATAATATTGTTACCTACCTATTGCTGGTTTATACCTATAC
This sequence comes from Cinara cedri, assembly GCA_902439185.1. Classification (NCBI taxonomy): domain Eukaryota; kingdom Metazoa; phylum Arthropoda; class Insecta; order Hemiptera; family Aphididae; genus Cinara; species Cinara cedri. The sequence goes on from CABPRJ010000949.1 coordinate 1,164,107, forward strand.
AGTCATATAAGAATAATTATAATAATTATTAATATTTCATTCAACGTCCATGAAGTTAACTCGGTAAATATTTTTCATTTAAATTTTATAATTATTTTCTTATATAATACACTTAAGAAGAGGTCAACCGGTCGATCAATATGTTCCGTATGGACGTGTTTTAAGATTTCGCCTTTGAAAATCCTAATTGAAAGTATCGAAAAAGAGTTTTATACAGATAATGAAATAAACTAGATTCTCAGCGAAGTAGTGCTGTATTGATCATAGTTAATTATTTCCTTATCAGTAGTTTTGTAATTTGATGTTTTTGCTCATGAACTACAATCAGAATCGTTTTTCATTAGCAATGGTTTATTCTCGGTGTAGATATAAATTAAATAACTTAATGTTTGCTACTTTCCCCACACTTTATTTTTAAAAAAATTTCTAAATTTCTATTAAATTATTTAATGCGCTGTTGCCATTTCAATAAACTCGACTATTACGTCATCGATTAAAATTAATACAAATCCAAGATTACGAATTAATTAAAACGATACAATAATAACATTTTGTAGATTGTATCTTGTTTACATCGGCGACGGTGGCGTTCAAAAATATTTCAAAAGACTATACGAATTAAATGGAATTGAAATGTTTATTGAAAAGAAACAAAAAATCCGAGTAAATTCATTCAAGTACATTTTCATTAATTCCCCAATACAGAAAAAAAAAAAAAAAAAAAATACATAAATAACAATAATAATAATCTCGATTATTTAATAAGCAGATTAACGTTAAGAACGAATCTCTGGAGAAGATGTGAACGGTTTAGTAATATATAATACGTATAATTCTTGTAATGTTTTTATTCATTCCTTTGCGAAAATTGTAAAAAGTTTTAAAGAAAACATAGTCTTTACAGAACCATTGTAAGCCGATTGGATAGCAGTGGTTTACAAGTAGATTATAGCATTGGACTATAACAACAATGACTTTACCACCTACAGTTTGAGATTAATTGAGAAATTCGATTTTCAATGGATTTGTTGTGCATAGAATTATACATATAATAATGATGAAATTGTTAATCGCGAGATAACCAATTATTTAAACGGACACCGTAGATACCATAGGAGAGGGTTCGAGAACCGTCTCGGGTTTTGACATATGATAATATTACTTTCTAAAGTAATTTTTCGATACACGCATTTCAAGTACACGTTTTCATTTCATCATGTCTGTAATGCCTACTTAGTATTATCATATCAGACGATCATATAGGAGTGCGCGGACATTGGCGTCAGAGTAACACTCGACAGCAGACAGGCTTTAGGTTAGGATTGTATTATTGGATATTGCGATTATTTATATTTTTTCACAGACATTTTATATAAAATCGGTGTTTTTCATTTATAAACGGATTTAAAACATTTATTTTGTCAACCAGTGTGTCGTCGTGGTAGCGAACCGTATACGCGCACTCTTTGTCGAAGATTTATCTGTATCTAATATTTGTACCGAACTAAGCAGACACTGCAAAAATTAGACGTAGCGATCTTTGTGTACAAAATCGATGGGAACACCGACCGCGGAGAGCCGGGGGAGCGTGCGGCGGCACTCGACCAAAACGCGCATCTGTTATCATTCAAAAATACGGATTTCACTGTATATTATAAACTTTCCGGCGACGGTTCTAACCGCGCGCGGTAACATTACGGTTTCGGCGAGTACAGGGTGATACATTTAATAGAACGGAAATTATTCCGTATAATCAAAGGTTTTTATAATTGTATTTCTTTTTTTTTTGTGAGGAAGGGGGCGGGGGTTGTGGTGTGGCGGGTGGGCAACGTTCTAGAACGATCCCATCTCAATAGTATTGTATATTGAATAAGGACGGTTTATATAAAATACCGGTTTTACGGGTGACACTGAACGATCTCGGGGAGAGCCGGAGGGAATGGCTTCGATCTCCGCTGGTACGACACGCCCGCGTTATCTCGGCCAAACTCATACGACTTTCGGCGGGAATTTCCGCCGTTCGACGTACGCTACGCGTCGCGCTCTGTAAAAATTCTCGGAATTTCGAGTAGAAATTTCCGACGCAACGCAAACGTCACCGTCGATGACAATACGATAGTATCCCGTGACTTGCTACGCGCACTTCCCGGGATAACGGCGGCGGCCCGGCACGCGGTGCGCGGACGCGCAAAAGCGTTCGCGAAACAATCGCGCTGTATTTGCAGCGTCGGAATCGAACTCCGCCGTGGAAACGGTCCAAGAGTATCGGCGACCCACCTCTCTGCCACTGCACCGCTCTATCGCTCTCACGCCTCGTGCGCAGGGGAAGGTATACGCGCGTCTATACAATATATATAGGCAATATATTACACGCGCACGCACACACACACGCACACACACACATACGTATGTATTATTATACGATTGCGAGAGTATATTATTATTTATGTAAAATTACGCGCGGCGACGCACTATTAAACGAACCGGAATACCGTCACCATCGTCACCCTCTGCCCGCACCCGGTGTACCCCGTCGCGCCACACCGGGTGCAGTCGTCTCGACCTGCGCGAAAATATTACAACACTACCGCGGCGCGCACGTAACGCCGGCACGATTGATGTCTTATTCGGAACGCGCATATCGGCGCGTACACACAGATCCACCTATACATAATATATTATTATTATACATATATATATATATATATCGTATGTATACATGTATATATGTATATATATATATATATATATATATATGCAAATGCGTGTGTACGTAATGCATATACGTATTCGTCACCGTGTGTACACAAAACACGTATATAATACCGTACACGTGTATGTATACAATATGGAAAATACTTTTACACGCGCCGTCCGCGGCCGTTGCGGCGGCGATACCGTCGGATTGATCGGATCGAGGGTGGCCCGTGTCGGGTGCCGTGCGACGGCCGCGGGTCGGCAAAAGTTCGTTTGCGTATATTTTTTTTTTTTTTCCCCCCCCCCCCCACCGTCCCGTCCCGTCCCGCCGCGTCACGTTCCGGCGTGTCGTAATATTTCGCGGCCTCCAAATGCCCGCGAAATATTACGAAAAACGCGCGGTTTACGTTAAACAAAGGGTTTTGCCTTTTATCGCGACCGTGTAAACGAAAGAGACGTGGCCCGTATCGCAAGGTCGCCGAGTGTTCCGAACGTCAATTTCACGGGCGTGGACGCGGCGGAGGGGAGGGATACGGGGGACGGATCCCCGAATGGTTTTTTTCAAAAAAAAAATCTATTTCTCTCCGACGGTTATTTTCATCGACGACAGAAAAATTGATTAACCTAATGTTTTCAATTTTCATAAAATCGTTTCATTTCATTTTTGAATTTAATCGAACTCATAGTTTTCTAGTCATTCGACTAAAGTCTTTACTAGAATCGACTACACTGGGACCGTTACTAATTAACATTCTGTGCATTTTTAATGCAACATGAATTCATAGACTTGCTTCAGGAACTCGGCTGAACATTATTCCAATGTAAACTCACTCATCACAGACACCGATATATTTTCAATAAAATGTCGTCTAAAAATGGCATCTATTTTACCTTTGGTACCTTTGAAGTACGGATGATATTTCAAGATACCCGCCAGAAAAATGATGACAATCCTCCATTGACCTATTCGGTTCGTAAAATTTCGGTTTCTTACTTTCCGCGTAATTTTGTCCATAGTTAGGAAAAGCCGGGAAAAAAAGTACCAAAAACGGTTTACGACGTTAAGGGGCCCGGTGCCGGTTTTTTAAATTATCTCCTTGTATGAAAAATTTAAAAATGATTTTTAACATTTGAATTACCACGATAAGGATAATATATTTTCACTAGTACTTACAGGAAAGGTTTGTGACACTTTTATTCACTAAAACTACTATGCGGGAATAGGGACAACTTCATTGTTAACATAGTATTTTTCTACCATTTTGTTTTTGCATGATAAACAACGTCGTGCAGCTCAAGCCGAATTTCGGTTTTTTTTTTATAATTTAAAATAATGTTATACACAAGATAGTAAAAAAAAAAGTTAAAAGTTGAGCTTTTTTTTTTTTAAGGCGTATTATAGAGTTTGAGAAAACAGAACGTAACGCGAGCTGTTTGACGTGTTTTTTTTCTAACCAAAAAAAAAAAAAACCGTTTCAATTGGATTACTCTCCAAGGCACGGGTACATTACTCGTATCGTTTGCACGTTTTTAAAACGGAAATCGAGTTGGCGCCGGGCCCCTCCTTCACGCGGCGAATTACGTTTTAACTCGATTAAAAATTATCATAGACACCTGATATTTTCCAGACTCGGCATAATTCACAAAGCATTCTGACTACGATCTTTAAGTAATTAATGTTCAGACATTTTCGGGGTTATGTTTGAACCCAAAAATAATTGTTCGGCCGATCCGAAATGCCTGAAAATTTAATTCGAGGTACGAGGTACGAGTCAGTACTTAGCGATCGGAAAAAAAAAAAAATGGAACGTAATGAAGTGTTTTTTTTTTTTTCTAAGAGTTTTAAGTAGAAACGTCGTTGACGAAATCATAAAAAAAAAAATGAGTAAACGTTTAAAAACACGCGCGCATAACCGGCCGTCGTCCGGATTGAACGATTGAACGATTTTTACGTATCGTACCCGCCGGACGTTACACCCGCCACGGAGTCTTACCGATTGGCGGTACACGATTTCGTAACCGCGCGTCTTTGTAACGGTTTCGCTTTGGGAAAAAAAAAAAAAAGAAAAGGTAATCGGTCGAACACGTTCGCGGACTCGCCGGGAATTTCCGTTGGCCGGACGTAAAGTCGCGGCGCCGTCCTCCGTTCGATCGCTTCGTCCCCGGCCCCGAAATTTTCCGAAAAACACGAAGGTCAGGTTGGGATAGGTCGGGTTTCGGGCCCGCCGAAGACGCGCGGTTGTCGCGCGGCGACGGGTTAGCCGGAGGCGCGCGCGTGCACGCGCGAATACCGCGCTGGAGAACCGTGTGTTCGTCCGCCGCGACTTTGCCCCCGGCCCCGCACCCCCGCCGCGATCTATACGAACCGCCCGCCGCCGCCGCCGTACCGACCGCGCCGCCGCCCGGTCTCGGCGTATCGGCCGCCGCCGCCGCCGCCCACTATCCCGCCAGTTTCCGAGCAACCTTTCGACCGGTCGGTACGGTGTTTGCCGCCATCGCCGCCGCGCCGTTTCGTTTTTTCGCCCGTTATTCCGTCGTCGGGTAAGCGCGCCGCACGGAACGCGCGCGCACACGACACGCCGGACGCACCGACGCCGTTTCGCAAAAGTCGAAATCTTATCGCGTTACACGCACACACGCAAACGCACATACACACACACACACACACACACACACACACACACACACACAAAAACCGCACACCACACACCTCGTCGTCGTCGTCGCCCGCGAAAAACGCGAACGTTTACGCGTAGTTACGGCGGCGCGCGTTGGTCGCCCGGTACCGTACACCTGAAATACCGGCGGCTGTTACACCTGTCCGGTTTGTGCGCCCGCGGTTTTTCGTCTCCTTTCCCGCCTCCGTCGGAATCCGCTTTTCGGTCGCCGTCTCGCGGTTCTCCGGTGCGACCCGCGTTCCCGATTGTGCCGTGCGAATGTTTTTCGACGACGTCGTCGCCACCGCCGCAGCCGCCGCCGCCGCCGTCGCCGCCGCAGACGTTGGCCGCCCGACAACACCTTACGACCGTCGCGGTGAGTGCGCGCCGCCTAACACCCGGCCTAACCTATTTTTCGCCGTTCGCATTCGTCCGAAAAACCGCCGGACGACCCGCGTAAACGGCCTGGCGCGACCGCGCGAGGGGTGCGTGATTATTACACCGCGCCGCACCGTGGTTCTCGTGCCTGCGCAGTCGTCACGATTTTGGGGGGAAATTTTGGAAAACGGTTCGTGCCCGCCCCCCGCCGTTCTTTTTCACTCGGGTGAGGGGGGGCGGGGGGAGATCTAATAATTTTTCGTTTTTCAAACGCGTTTCGTTAATGTCGCGCGGACGCGTAGACGTACGAGAATTCCTCGGGTACGGACTTTGCGGGATCATCCTCCCGCTAACACTGTCGCGTTCGTTTTCGATTTTTTCGCCGATTCGACATCCGCGAAACGTTTACGGCCGTCGGGTCTCCCGTGCATGCGTGGTCACGTTCGGCGTTCCGAATGCGACCGGTGCGCGTCGTAATCCGGTTTGAAACCGCTCGAGTCGCCAGTGGTTCGCCGAAATGTTCGACTGCCCCCCCCCGATCGTTCTCGTCCTAACGGAAGACACGTGAGTTCCGGACGGTCCTGGATTTTCGGGTACAGATATTCGTATGCGGGTTCCCCGCGCCGAATATTCCGCGTATTTTCAATTTTTTTTTTATTTTTTCCGAACCAGTCCGCCGAACGTTTTCAAAACCGCTCGGATCCGGGCGCGACACCCGTACACGCGCCCGGTTCACGGCGTTTCCCGGCGGTCGGTACGCGACGCGCGACCGGTCGCCGCGGCGCGTTCCGTAGCCGCGTCAAGTCGCCCGAGCTCGACCGCGGTGTTCGTTTTGGGTTCTTTCGCGCGCGCGTATTTTTCACCGGACCGCTCGGAATACTCTTGCGCGGAACACCCCGAAAGCATTCGGCCCGGGTCCGCGCGAACGTCGCGATCGGCCGTTCTCTGACGCGCAGACGATCGGAGACGCGCTCGTTGTTTAAACGCCCATCTCCCCCCCCCCACTCACCCCGTCCGAGTTCCCGCAATCGCCACCGCAATGTCGCCGTGGCCGGCAAAAAAAAAAAAAAATTGATAATTTTACACGCGCGCGCGGTTACGATGACGCCGCACGTCGTAACGCGTAATGAGCGCGCCGCCGTGTATGGGTCGGTCGTAACTCATGAAACTTTTGAAACGGCCGAAATCGGGGACGCGCGTATATATAATACATAAAAAAAAAAAAAAAAAACATTTTCGAAAGAATAACGACGCTGCTAAGGGCTACATTGAAGTTTGTTATTTTTATTTTTTTATGGATTTGCAAGTAGTATTAGTTTCGCATTTAAAATATATTCTGTATAACTGTAGGTACTTAATTTTTCTTTTCCTTATTTTTTTTCGTTCTCCGCGAACTCGATAAACTTTCCCGGTAACGTTCTGCGATTCGTGCGCGGACACCACTATAATATTATAATACGTACATAATAAATACGCATGTTTTATGTATTTTCTATGTTTCTCGTTTCAAATTCGATTTTCGAAAACGCGACACCGCCCGACAGTACTCGTACCGGTCCTAATTCGGTCAGTAAATATTGTAGCGTCGATTATTATTATTATTATTTTTTTTTTTTCGTTTCCGTAATATTGAGAGGACGTCATACCGGCACGTACTGTCCAACTACCGGGTCATATGACGCGAAAAACGACGAACGAATAACGAACAATGAGTAAAAACTGGCTTAATTTTGATTTTAGCGTAATAGTGATGAAATTTGTATAGGGCAATATTTCGGCGAGCTTTTCGTTGGGTAGTGGTATTTTTCGAAAACATTCAGCTCAATAGAAAATGTACAAACGCGCCAAGTTTTCTAACTGTCCGTAATTCAAGAGACACCTACGAGGGAATGCTCCTAAATATTGTTCTCTATACATTTCATATTTAGGTACTTTTACTCTGAAATCGAAATCAAGCCAGTTTTACTTATTCGTAGGCATTGGTTTCGCACGTTACCGGGTAGTTGGACCGAGATAAAAAATATTTATGACAGGTCGTAATCGTTGGGTTAGGCGTATTGTACCGGTAACGTAAGCCGGTTTAAATTTTCGGCGGTGCGGTGAAACGTTCAATATTTTCCGGCCCACTAATATTCAAAACTCATTTTTCGCCGAATCCCCGCCAAATGGACGATCAATGCCCCATTTAACCTAACCTAAACGATTTTTTTTTTTTGCGAAAATCGAAAATCCGTACCTATCGGGCAGTTCAAACGGCGAAAACTTTCTTAGTTATTAAACGTTATTGATGAAAAAAAAAATAAAAAAATACGCGAGCTTAGCTGGATGGACGTTGAATGCCAGTGGATCTAATTCACGTGATTTCGCTTGACGTACCCGCCGTACCCATTTAGTTTTGCCTAATCCTTTGTATGCGCCGCCAAACTGTCACACACAGTAGCCGATCCCACCTCATAAAATTATATCGCAATGAAAATAAGAATTCGAAGACTTGCTAAACAACAAATTTTTTCCTTTTCAATATACGAGTGTTTAAATTGATAAAATATTAAAACTAATAAAACCGATAGTTTTGATAAATTCGACGATGGACGATCTTTAATAGGAATAATTTTAAAAATCTGACCGTTCGGAAATAACTTTTTTTCTTACACAATATCACGAGAATAGCAAAAAAAATAAAAAAAAAAAAATGACGGACACACTTCGCACGATGAAGGCCACTGTTATTGGCGACAAATCCGAAAGGTATGATACAGAGGGGAATTTAACGTATATCTGTATGCAATCATTAATCATTTCAAACAACGATAAACGATTCTGAACGCAGTTCAGTTATACGTGATTTGAAAGGCCGCAATATTTGCGATTATCGTCAAAATTTGAACTAAAATTTTTCCGTAAGAAAAAAAAAAAAAATTCTATTACATTATTATACAGAGTACTACTCTCAATGAATATCCTGTAAATTTTCCAAGCATTTCCGTTTGGTCCAACAATTTTATCTACAGATTGTTTAGCGAACACAAATTGCATAAAAACGTCGCAAAATTAAAATGTCTATAAACAGCTAAAACAAATAGCTCAAAGGTTTTGAAAATTTCACCACGCCCAGAAATGGCCACACGTAAGTTTTTATCGAAATTTCAATTCTCTACGGATATTTTTCAGCGGTCTTCAACGAAAATAACAATAATACGTTTCGCAGATTACCCCGTTTCCTTTGGTTTTTTCCGGATTGTCGCGAAACCCGGACATTTGGGTTTACATCGCCGTTCCGTTTGAGACGTAGCGGCGCGAGCGTTCCGGTTCGCCCGGGCGCGCCAATAATTGCGCGCCGCGGCCGCGTCGTTTCGTTCTACCGCGTTTAAAACCTCGCGTCTTCGCCGTCACCGTCGTCGTCGCCAACCCCAAACAGTGCGGTAAACGGGCTCGGTAGCCGGTCGAGTCTTTCGAAACGCACGGCCCCCGCCCCCGCCCCCGCCCCCCCCCTCACCGTTCGATTGAACCGTACAACAGAACCGCGCGTCCCGTCTCGCCGCGGCCGGGTGACCGCGACGCGACGTCTCCGCGGTAATGGGCGAAAAACCCCGCGGACCCCACGCAACCGCGGTCGAATCCGGTAACAAAGACGTATTAATTAGTTCGGCCGTGACATTCGCCCCGCGTGTGTGCCGACCCGTCCGGGCCGCCGTTAGCCCCCTACGCGTAGTGCAATAATTATCGTTATCCGTCCTTTGCGCCCTTTGCCGGACGTCGCGTAGCAATTAAAAACTGCAAAGCTCGTAAACGGCGGCGTCAGGAGCGGTTACCTCCCGCCGACCGTTTTTCTGTTTTCTCTCTCTCTCTCTGTCACTCTCTTTTTCCTACCGCGACGGCGCGTCGGCTAACGCGGCAAACGCGAGCCGCGATATTGTTATTCAAATACTTTGAGAAAAAATTCTAAATTACATTAAATGTTCGTTTCGCCGTAATGTACGACTCGTAACGAACGTCCTGTTAAATTTTCAAACGTTTCTGTTTTGGTCCAACAAATTTTTGTCTACAGAAACACGGAGTGCCTCCGAATAAAAATGACGTAAAAAACTCATTTAATGAAAACGACAATAAACGTCTCAATAATGACTCGAATGTTTTGAAAATTTTACCACATCTAATAAAGGCAAATATATTTTTTTTGAAATCTCTACGGACATTTTTAACTGAATTACAACAAAAACAAAATTGAAAATAATACATTTAGTAAATTTTCCAATTTTTCCTTCATTTTTTTCTCATTTTTCCCAATCATGATACAATATTTTACTAGTCGCGATCGAGGATCAGAACTTTTACGTAACGTTATTCGCGGGTTTTTCGTTGGCGAGGCCGGACTAGTAGTGGTACCGCATAGGCGCAACTATGGCGGTGTTAGGGGGTTGTAAGCGCTCCCAAAACTAAGCTTTTTCTTACAGTGTCTACTAAATATGAAGAACAAAATACAGATTATCTGTAGACATTCTGTGTGTGTGCGGTATAAAAAAATCGCGAACCAAATGTGTAGTCGTCGCGTAAAAAGGATCGTCCGGCCATCGCTCCCGTGGGTCTGTGACGTGATTATAATTTCGGCACCCCCAAAGTAGATGGTCTCGCTACGTTCGACTTTTCTAAAACCAAATATTCGGACAATCGAAACGGCAAAACGTGAATGTCCCCGACGTTTGTATATTTCCCGTGTTCGGATTCCTGTACCGGCTTTCAACCCGGTTTTTTTTTTTTTTTAAATTTTAATTTTTACCGTGCCCGTGAGATAAACTTCACGGTGGACCACAATCGTATAGTGTACAATTCGAACTCGGTTCCTAGCTAAGTTTTGAGTGGTTAATTTTTGTTCAATCGTTCTATCGCCCGAATAATTTTAATTTTACCTTTTACGCGCGATCGATCGTAAAAGACATCTCTACAATAGTTGATACGTAAATATTACGTATAGACAAACGTACGAATACTCGAATAGCACTTGTACAGTCATCCGAAATTCGCGGATATTCGGACTGTACGATTATCCGAATTTCCGGATGTACTCAGATTACGGGTGTCCGAATTAATTTTTATCCGGACATTAAAATATCCGAGTATCCGGATGGTTCCGACACTGTGATGTCATTATGATACTGGCTATAGAAGCAGGTACACGCGTATATAGGTTGACCACCGCGCGCGTCTACAATTAATATTTTAATTAATTACGCCCACACTGGGTTTCCGCGCTGGCGAGCGTATAATTTCATGTTGTTTTTTTTTTTTTCCGGTTGTTAGTTATTTGTCACCGAATTCTCTTATTGTAAAAATAATATTGCGGATCGTAAATATGCATTTATTTAAATGATAACACAAACGATTCAAATGCGTAGTTTCGTCCTTTAACTCCTTTAACGGCTATGCAGAACGGACATTAAATGTTATTATACGTTACGAGATCAAATATGAAGTTTGAGAGGTTTTTTTTTTTTCCTGATATCAATAGTTAAAAAAATACGGACGTACTTCGCACGTGAGCGCAAGAAGGTAGAATGCAGACGAGAATCGAATGTATATCTGTAAGAAACGATAAACCATCACTAACGAAAAAACGATTCTGAGGGCAGTTCAGTGTTGATAGTGTTGCTTGTCAACAATATACGTGTCATATTATGGTAAAATTATTACGACAATGTGCATTTCCATGACAATAATGATTGTTCAAAATATATTTAAATAAATAAAAAAAAAAAAAAAAATTAAAAACGTTTGCCGATAACAATCTTATTTTTAACCTTTCAATCTATTTTTACCTAAAGAACCAGGTTTTCCTAATTATCTCGAACGTTGATGAGAATTTCAAAAAATAACCTCTTTAAAGTATTACGCAGAGAACATTTCCTTTCGGTAAAGTTGCTATACTTGATAATCAGAATATGATTTCTGGTAGAAAAAGTGTTCACATAAAAAAACAAAATGAAAAAAAAAAAACATCATTGTAAAATCAATACATTCGTCGCTCCACTCAAAATCTAAAAAAAAAAAAAATGAAAATGCTTTTAACTAGTTTTTAAAATACTCGTTAAGTACATAAAATGTTTTTCGGGCCATACCTGTAATGAAGTATTTTAAACGCTTTTTTTTCGGCGATTTTAAGTGCTACATAAGTCCCGAGAATCCCGCGGTTACAACATTATAATATTACGCGTGTATATCTGCCTGTGCACGTTTCGAGTTTATTTTCTATTGAGTCACTGATTGAATTTCGTATATATTTTATTTACCTCTCGGATCTCTAGAGGCAATTTAAAAATAAAATAAAACCCATTTATATAACTATCTCTCGAGAGTGTTGTGTCGTTTACTTCGGCTCCACTCTCCACCCTCCCACCCCCATCACCCCCCGGACGCGCAACCGAAGCTGTTACGGATAATAATTGAACCACTAGTGACCGAGCTATATTATTATATTCGTAAAGGGAAAGGAAAGGAACCGTAGGAACTGTCACCACTCGAATAAAAACTTTTCGGAATACGACTTAATGTTTTTACGAAATTATTATTTAATCGATTGTAAATATAACGGCATTCACGGACAAATAAATTCATATTAAAATGCTTTAAATATTCAATTATAGTTTTGAAAAATGTTATTCGTTCGAAACCACGACGAGACTCGCGTGTAAAATGTTTAATCATTTCTACTCGACCGAAACAATTTTTAACACTTTTGAAACCCGAATGAAAACTCGAAAGTAACAAATTGCCGGTACGTTCGCCTGTAAAATCCTCTAGAATATTTTGAAACACGTCTAGGAAGGCTAGTTTGAATAGTCTGTGAATATTTCTGGTCTTGACGATCGTTCGTAACCGAATTACGACGAATAACAAAATCGAATACAGGTAACGAAATCGTAATCGTTGCAATCTTTTTTGCGGTTTTATCAATATCGTTAAGAAAACTGATTGTGAAATAAGAAATTACCGCTCAATGCACTGAGCAGATGAAAATTCTTTTCGGAATATACACTACATTTGAAAATCGGATTAAGATTTCTGGTGAAAAAAACTTGTTCACGCACGAAACAAAAAAAAAAAGGAAAAAAACACACATCATACAATACGTTCCTCGCTTCGTTCAGCATCTCAAACTTTTTTTTTTTAAAAAAAAAAAAACGTTATTTTGCAAAGTATTTTTTTTTTTATTATTATTATTATTATTAATATTTTGTATCTCGGCGTTTCCCCGGCCGTTCTAAAAGGCCGTTTACCTGCCTACGATTAAGGTGTCGTTACACATTTTAAAATGATTAATAACACGCGCGCGCGTTCTAGAAACAATTTCGAGTATAGTGTTGTTTTACAGTGTGTGGGTAGGTTTTTTTTTTGTTTTCTTTTTTTTTTTAATTTCTACCAACGACCGAACTTTTGTATATTTGCAAATCAAATTTTTGTTCGAAAACTTTTACGGGGTTCGCGCGGCGTATAGTGTGCACGACTTAATATATTCAATAGAAAATTTAAGTACCTATGTATGTAATCACGACGCCATTTCAACGTGGAAAAAAAAAGCGCTTTATATTAGATAATAATATACAGGGTGTTCTACATCCTTATGCTAATAATTCTATTGATATTGGTTTTTTTTTTTACATTTTTCTTTTTCAATCTGGTTTTGTGCGAGGGGGACACGCGTGCGTAGAGAAAAATCGAATTTTTATTTTCATCACTTTTTATTTTATCACATTTCAAAAGATAATATTCTAAACGTTTGAACGTAACATATGTTTAATGAAATTTAATTTTTCTCCACATAGGAAACAAACAACGAAACAATCATTACTTACGAAAAACCGATTCCGAGCGGATTTCAGTTGATAGTGTTGCTTTGTCAACAATATGTATGCCATATTATTAAAATGATTAAAACAATGATAGTTTAAAAAAAGATAACAATAATAAAAACCTAATAAAAACAAAAATAAATGAGAACGCTTGATAATGACAACCTTATTTTTAATCTTTTTTAACGTAAAAAACCAGGTTTTCCCATTATCTCGGATATTAAAGAGAATTTTAAAGTACCATCCAGAGAACATTTCCTTTCATAAAGGGTGCTATACTTGATAATCGGAGTACGATTTTTGGCAAAAAATGTGTTCACATAAAAAAAAAAAATAAATAAAAAACATCACAAAATCAATACATTCCTCGCTCCACTCAGAATCTAAAAAAAAAATAATAATTTTGCAGACAGAGTTATTAGCGTAATGATAACACTTTAGGACACCCTGTACGGGTATATTATACCTAATGAATTCAAGTGCATTTGACGTTAAATTTGTATTCCACTTCGTTTTAAAATAAAAAAAATAAATAAATAATAATGGTAACGTCTCGGTATAAATTACAACACACATACGAAATCAAATCGAATGATATGTCACCCGAACGGTTTTGCAACGGCACTATTATTATCCTTAAAGTGTGATTTTTTTGTTCTTCGAGAAAAATAACGCGTTGTCGAAAAACCGATAGTTTCGCCGCGTGCCGTCCCGAACCCTAATGCATAAAACGTGATTCACTCAGCCGGCCGGTTACTATCGATACAAATAATTTCGACGATTTTTCAGTTTTTTTTTTTTTTGTTTCCAACCCCGTGTGACAAGTAATAACGTAACGCGACATCAATCGTTTTGTACCGAAATAATTCGCCTCGGAATCTCCGGATTTCACGTGATTATCCTCTTAAATGCGCGTAAATTCAATTATATCGGTTTCCGGAATCGCGGGAACCGACCGACACACACATACACTACACGCACTAAACTCTCATGAATTGTATTTTATTTTTATATTTCTCTCCGGCCCTCTCGGCCATCTGAGGCCAAAGGGGATTTCGACCTCGGGCCACGGGCAGTGTACGTTTAGGATTCCGGCTGTCAGATAAATGATCGTACTATAGTCCTATTACCAGTGGCGGTCCGAATCGGTACCATTTATTAACACGTCAACACTAATAAAAAAAAAAAAAATAAAAATAATAATAAAATAAAATACGAATGAAAAATGAAAACGTGCAAAGACAATGGCGAGACTATGATTTTTAAATGAAAAACGTGAGATCCTGCGGTTTCGGCCGCAAATATACCGACTGTATTATACTTTTATAATATTTTGTTTAATTCGTTTTTTTCTTTCGTTCGCCGATCCGTGCGAATTTAATAGCACTGTAATGCCTTAAAAAAAAAAAAAAAAAAAAACTCGCATTTTGAATCACTCCGAAATGCAGTATAAAATGCAATATAAATTCACTCGGGAAATTCACTGTACACTGTGTATACGTGTCGCAATTAATGACCTCGTGATTGGCCTCGTCTTGTCGAATCGTGATGAATTGAACGTCGTGCGTACATACTCACCCGCATTATCGTAGCTCGTGTAAAATATTTTAAAACAAAGATGTAAAATATAAGCCTGGCGTGCGGACAACTTGGGCAAATTAAAAAGTATGAAATCCGCGTAAAATTGTACGGAAATGACGTGGCACAATGTGAAAAACCGTTCTGAAAAATTAAAAACGTCAAAAAAACGAGATACGAAAGTTTGACGATATTGCAGAATTCGTCGTTACAGATGACTTTGTGTTTAGAAAGCTTACGTTTCGGGGTGTACAAATTGTTCGCTTTCATATAAACGCACAGCACCAGTGCGACAATTAGTAGGTATACAGATAGATGCTGCACAATAAATTTCTAATCGGAAAGCTATTCGGAAAATTCGAACGTTTTCCCGAAGTAAAATTACATTTACGACAAATAGGTGAAAATAAATGTTGTAAATTTAGAGAACCCGGTCCGCGGCTTTTTCCGTTTTGGTCATCAATCATTTGTCGTGCGCGGGTCATTTATTTTCTTCCCGGAAGAAGTGCAAAAGTTTTTAAAACCACAAATACTTGTCCGAAAAGAAACAAAATGACCATACATACACACGCACACACTTGCCACAATTCGGTCAGTCGGTATGTGTGTGGTATATATATATATATAAAAAAAAAAGAAATATCAAAACGAAGAAACCATTAAACCCGCGTTTTTAATTTCTCCGAGTTAAATCTAATAAATGGATATTAATATTTATGGTAAACCGTTTCGGGTTTGTGGAGTCGTGTAATGACAAATCGAATATTTGTTTAGGTAATAATACGGAAATTATTTGTAAAAAATAAAAAAACTCAATTATTTATGAATTATAATTTATTTATTTTTTTTTTTTTTGTAAGATTAAATAATTTCGTAGTAATATGCAGTAATTTGTTTCACTGTAATGTCATACGAAATTTTCCAGCCGCGGCTTCTTGTAGATTGACACCGGAGGTTACTTTACTGTATAAATTTCGAATCAGTTTTCGAAATTTTAATCCTTGCCGCGTTAAACTTTTATTTTCTCGAAACGAAGTAGATACTTTTTTTTTGCAGTTTGATAAATAATTCCGTGATCGACAGTGTTGGAAATAGATAATGTAAAATATATATGATATAGATAAAAGAAAATATTTGTGAATTAAATCTAAATAAAGATAATAGATAAAAAAAATTGGAAATATCTGGATAATCATAAATGATAATTGCATTTTTATCTAGATGAAAAAATAGACATTAAAAAAAAATGTAATTTGTTTATATATAATTTTAGCTGATGAGGTTTTTTTTTTTTTTATGTATAAATAATTGGTCGAAATGCCCAACGTCGGTGTCAAAAAAATGCTTCATATTAAAATTATGATTATTTTAATTATAAATTAATAATTATAATATATCATATAGATAATTTAAAATGCTCGCTAGTGTAACGGGGACCGGTGCATCTACCGTTATGGGCATTTCAATGTATTTCTTTTTTTGCAAAGATTAACCATCGATAAAGAAAAAAACGATTCTGATCGGAGTTCGGTTGACAGTAATGTTTTTTCAACAATATTTATGCCATGCTATGATATCGCTGGGGAATATCGTTAAAAAAACTATACGTTTCTTCCCCGTCGTTTCCGGACTTTTCCGGTTTATAGACGCCCGTGTTCGTGTTGCCGTTACCGAACCAACGGACACTGTGCTGCAATGCCAATCGAAATGTTTGCACAACAATGTTGTTCTGTGATATCCGTAATGCGATGGCAATACGGTAAAAGGTTTACGCAATTACGATATTGCGCCATTTTCTATCGCAATGCGCACCCCGTGATATTAAAATATAAATTATTATCCCGTGGTACGGCGTTCGACGTTTTTCGTTCGGGTTTTTTTTTTTTTATTATTGTCGCGCGCGTCGCGAATGATAACAACATAAGACACGTGAAACGCGGCCAAAAATTACATGTTATACCGTATAACGGGTCGGCGCGTGGCGTAAAATATTACAGTATCCACACAGCGCGGATCCCGAATTACACGCGAAAATATCGAACGCGAGATGCATTTGAAAAATATAAAAAAAAAAAAAAAAAAATTTTAATATTAATATATTTTTTTCCCCGGTTAAACTGTGCGTGTACACACGCGTTTTTATGTCGATCGGTAAACATCTGGAGTGTAAAATCGGGAACGTGAAATTCTTGAAAATACAAATCGGTAGAGTACAAATCCTCGGTTCCGGGGTTCAATAGCCGACGAAATTTTTCCGCTTTTAATTTTGGATCGGAGGAATGTAGTGGTGGAGTATCGTTCGTGTGGCGGTACGGCGCGCGGCGTGTTAATAATGCGCCACGACTGGTGGAATAACTCGTCGGCGGATTGACGGAAATCAATCGTCTCAACGGCAAAATTTATTTTTAACTAATACTCCATTTATTTATGAAATTTTTAGTATTGGTCGCCGTTTTAAAAACAAACGTGGGCAGTGGTTTTATCCCCGAAAATAAGGGTGACGAACAAACAGCGTAAATATAAAATCGTAGAAAAGCTTGTTTCGTAAATATCCTAGAAATCGAATTCCGGAAATATTTAAAAATTTTCAGGGTGTCTTACCATATGTTGATCACTCTGTGTATATAGAAATCCAGATTTTTTTTATTCGAAGCCGATGACACTGAGTGTTCGTGAACATTATTTTCCAGATTTCTACATTCCGGACTTTTAAAGTCCAGGTGTTTACGGATTATGTTTCGATATCCGTAAAACCGTGGATTCTTGATGTGTATTTTTCAGATTTTTACGTGTACCCATGTCAATTTTGTTATATTCCGACGCCGACGGGGTAAATTGATTATACGAAAACAAAAAAGGAGAATACGTTATAAACGCGCGTGGGTATAAACCGTTAAAGTTTCTAAAAAAAAAAAAAAAGACTGTAAACGCGTGTACGAGATGATTCAACGTACAAATGTGTTTCGTGGGGAAAAAAAAAATGGAAAATATTAAGAGGACGTTACACGGCGTGCGTTTCGGAGTGCGTCTGTTTTACTAGCAGACGATACAGACAATTTTTCGTTCAGCAGAATCAATTGGCGTGCGCTAAACGTTAATGCATTACATTGAATTTACCTTTTGTCAAGACCCCGAAACGCAGAACGTTATTATTTTCGTGTCTGTACGTCTTTTTTTTCTCGGTATCGTAGTTTTTAAATGAGATTCGAACGTTTTAAATTCGATATTTCACACACAGGCACGCCTCGCGTGTTATTATCTCGTTTGAAAAATAGAATAACGAACAAAAAAAAAAAAAAACCAACGTACACGGACAAAACGAGTTTAGTTTTAATATATCAGGGTGAATGTTCGCATCGAAACCCAGCACCCGAGAACATCGTATTTTGCGTCCGTGCGTATAGGTATTTCTAGGTATTATAATTTTTAAGCGAGATACGAACGTTTTCAAATTAGATGTTTCGTACGTTCGTAATGTCTCGGTTGGAAAATAAAAACCGACGCGTGCAAACACAGACGAAACGTTTTTGCCTTTAAGTTTGATAGTAAGTTCAATAGACGCTACTATTAAAATTAGTTCTGCTGAACGCAAATTGACAAGACTCAGACGACAAACGCGCGCGTACCCTTAACGTAAACACGAAATTTCGTTTCTTTGATATCCGGTGGATTTTTCGACAAACCGCGACCGACATTAATTTATAACGTTAATGTTTAATTACGTCGATTCGCAGAATTATGTTTCTGGTTATTTTTCGATACGATTACGAGTTTCCGCGGAAGTTTTTGGGGGTTGTTATAGTCTCGCGGGGTTTTTTTTTTTTTTTTTTTTTTTTAAATCCAGTACTCTAAAGTTTACGTCAATTTTC
The DNA here is from genome assembly GCA_902439185.1 of Cinara cedri. Taxonomy (NCBI): domain Eukaryota; kingdom Metazoa; phylum Arthropoda; class Insecta; order Hemiptera; family Aphididae; genus Cinara; species Cinara cedri. The sequence continues at coordinate 1,183,130 of CABPRJ010000949.1, forward strand.
GAAATCACGTGCAGGACATTAGATAGATTTCTACCGCGGTAAATCATTTTTCTTACGAAAAACTTGTGCGACCATAGTGTTTCTTTCGTCTTATTTTTTGTTATTTTTCCGTTTATTTTCGATTTTCGCGGATTTACACCGGGAAAATCCGGAAAACCCCTATATTCTAAAGAAACAGATATGTGTTCAATAACGTATCTATACGTTTTCTGCAGCGATAAGAAATTTTGATTGTTTTTTTTTTCGTTTCACATCAAAAGAAGTTTTTCGGAAACAAAAAGCAATCAATTAATACGACCTGGAAACTAATAATCGCATCGCTGAGGACCCATAAAAAAATTAACGAGACGAAATAATCACAACGTTATTAATTAATATCGAATTTTATAATTTATACAGTCAAAGTTATACTGGCGTTTAGTACGTTGATTTAATCCGCTCCGGTAGAAATTGTTCCCGAACTTTAATCGATTCGCCATCTAATAATTGTGTACTTTTTTTCTCGCGAGTTTTCGAAAATTCTTAACGGTATGGTAAAACTTTTCCGTGTGGCGAATATTCACTATAAATCATACTATAGGTGACGTAAAATTAAATAAACAATATTTTAATTTTTTGTTCAGAGTTGAAATGGTTTATTATGTTTTTTCTTATTAAATAATATTATTCATTGTAAAAGTTAACTTATACCTTTCATTTTTTTTTTTTATTATTTTTTTTTTTAATCAGTTGAAAGAAGTGTTATGTTTTTTTGTTTTTTTTTCCTCAATGACTTTTTATAACAACACTTCACACACTTCACAACTACTATACTTTTCTTAAACGTTTTTAATTTTAATAAAACGATTATTGATTTTTTTCGAGAATTCAATATTTATAATAAAAAAAAAAAAAAAAAGAGCAAGAGAGAACAAGATTAACGATATATATTTGATAGATTGATGTAAAAGTTTTAACGCGCTAATAATTAATAAAAAAATTATTTAAACTATATCATTTAAGATTTTGAGTGTAGCGAAGTGGTTTTACTAAGATGTTTATTATTATTTTTTTATTTTTTTTCAAGAAATCTCGATCAGAAATATACGTATGGCAACATTTCTGAAAGGGAATATTCTCCAGATGGTACTTTCGTGGTGGTTTTTTGATTTTACAAGCAGTTTTCATAATATCTGGGAATAACCAGGATAAAACGTAAGAAAAACGGGAAATTTACGAAAATAATGTTTTTTTTAATTTTTCGGCCTTCTTTTTTCCTGTGAACTTTACTGCCAGCAGATTTGCTCCGATTTACAACAATAGCACTTCTTCGAAAATTTAATCTGACTGTGAAGACACTTTAAGGAGGTCAATTTTCGATTTTCCCAAAAGTTTTTCCAGCGAACGTGAAAAACCGATAAAAAAAAATGCGAAAAACGGGAAAATCGGTACTATATTAAACAAATATTATTCAAGAAAATACATAATACCTTTTTAATTTTTTTACCACAACATGACATATATATATATATTGTTGAAAAAGCATCACTATTAACTGAACTTCGCTCAGAATCGTTTTTTCGTTAGCAATGGTTTATCATTACTTACAGATATACATTGGATTACCTATATCAGTAACTGCACCCGTCTCCATTATCTCAGGATGTATTTTTGTTACTTGAACTTATACTCGTAATAATAGCTTATAATCTTTATTTTTATATCGTTAATGTTACTTGTATTTATGCTTACTTTAAATTTTGAACCGTTGTTCTATAATTTTCGTAACCAAATAAAATTATACATTACGATATACCTACGTATAATGTTGGGGCGTATCGAAAAATAAATTTAAACATTTGGTCAAATTACTAACGAGATACTAACGAATGAGGTCGAATTTGTATTATTATCTACATTTTTCTAAATACTTATATAGGTTTCCGATAATTCGGATGTGTGTATATTCGTGATCCAGCGTTAATTTTCGCTCGCATAGACTATACTAATACTAATTGTTACCACTGCGAGATCATTTTGATCTCGTGCGGAATTTGAATAAACGTCACTCGTATTACTCGTTAAACTTTACAATTAACTTTAGAATATTATAAGAAGAAACACTAGTAATTTATCATATTAATTCAAGAATGAATGAATGGTTTTAAAATCTGTAAAAATGACTAAATTAACATTACACAATACAATTCACGCGGTAAGATATGGTTTACACACACTACAAGTGAGAGGAGGACAGATTTGGAAATTATACGTAAACGAACATTTGTTGGCCCGAATCACTCGAGAACAAGAACGTAAATTATAAAACGATAGGTTTTAAAGTCACCCAAGTATTATTAAAGCGACATCGCCACTACACTAAACACACAGGACGTGTTGATTGGGATCTTGTGTCAGCCGAAAGAACGTCAAAGTCGAGCTTTTCTAATAGTTCCGTTTTCAAATGAATGATAAATACTTACTAATAATATAGTGAATTACGTTTCGATTTCAAAGAGGACACTAACCGCGAACGGCATGAACTAAACGGTCTAACGTTTCGAGAAATTATTTTGGAGGTTTGAAGTTCGTAAATGGATTCTTGATGTCCCGAGGTGTTACGAACGTGCACGTTTCTAAACGTCTTATGAAATTCGATGGAAAAAAAAAATCCCTACCAGTGTCTTATTTTTGTGTGTCAGAATAATGTTCGAATAATTTGACGTTGAAAAGAACGACATCACCGAACAATATTATGTATGCATTTCGAATGGTTAACCTTTGGGATTGCACTAGTATACATTTTTAAGTATACGAGCGATTCCCACTATGTATACGACCGGGTTTAATATTTAAGTATTAATTACGCCACGTTTATTATGAAAAATGCATAACAATCGCAGTTTTTATTTTTATTTTTTTTTTGCTTATGATTTCTGTTGTTACATTTCCACATGCAATAATATTATTACTGTACATAATTTGTACTTTTATCGAAACGAGGTGGCCGCGTTCAGTTTCACAAAATGTATTCCGATTTTTTTTTTTTGGCGTTTTCGAAGAACAAATGTTCGTTACCGATAAATACGCTTAACGGGTTTTCTGCGGTAATCGAACGGACGTTTTATCGAATTATAAAGATTATAATGTAGACACAAATCGGTATAGGTATACCGTGATGCTTCGGTACGGACGATTTTATTCAATATCCCTGCAGTTCGATGCCAGTGAAATACACCTGCGTCTATATTATTATGTGACGTATAAACGATATTTAAGACGAAACTTTTCGTTATTGTTGGCTTTCGGACTATTCTTGAAAGTCCTGCAGGACGTTCGCGATTTGCATAAAATACACACAGGTGAAAAGTTTGTAAATGTAATTAACACCGCAACGCCGAGAGAGTTTGCACAGGTCATTCGCGTGCTACACGCACCACCCTGTAGAGGGTTGCCAAGTTTCTAATACCGTCTGACCGAAACGAAACTTTCCACTAAAAGTTCGAAATATCAACGAAGTTTGGGTCCGGTAGGCGGACACCGGTAGCATAAGCAAACAAGCCGAGACGAAAGCACCTCGACCGCAACGACGACGACGATGACGATGTGAATATACAATAGTGTAATGATATAATATTATTAAGTATATGATGGGTTATGTGTAGGTATATGAAAACACGTCGCGTGTACGTGTTGATTTAATGCATTATGCGATGATTTATTTTTTTTTAGTTGTTATTGCGTTTAAAGTGAAAAAAAAAAAATAATAGAAATTAATTTCACTTTACGTCTTATTTCGGTATTGCGGTGAATAGTTACTTTTCGTCCATTATTTTCATTAATAATTTATTGAACTATCGTATGTTAAACGTTCGAATTAAAACAAACATTTCCTGTTACTTTTCGATAAAGAATGAGTAATGTTTCTCCCATACCATTATAGTGTTTTTGAATAATTATGATAACAGTATATTTATAATAATTAGAGATAGGATGTCGATGACTTAAAAAAACACACAAAAATGCCCTTAAAAAAATCACCAAACAAAAAAATCGTTCAAATATAAAATTTAAAACCGACTACAATAAATTGTGTACGTGTAATGCTGACAATAGTTCATTTTACAATTAATACATTTATCAATACCTATGTGAATGTCAATTTAATCTTGTTTATCGGATTTATTCCATTCAATTCATAAATATAATAATCGATAAGCGTTTGGTTCGATAAGTGTGTACGATAAATTATAACACGAGGACAATTAATCTGTATCAGTACGTGGTAAACTTAATTACACCAAAAACTCGTCAGTAATAATATTTTTGTTGGATATGAACATTTTTATTAAAATCTAAAATTTGAAAAAAATGCTCTACATTGTAAAAAAAAAAACAAAAAAAAAAAAAGTCCTATAATATGAAATAATGATGTAAAAATGTCAAAAAAACGCAAAATGAAATTAGTATATTATTCCGAATCAAGGGAACATGAAATTAATTTTCCGCCAAGATAGCATTTTATAAGATCAAGGATAAAAAAATTAAAAAATTATCTACATCCAATCTCTAATAATAAGTGACTATTATTGTAGTATCATGATATTTTTTTTTTTTTTTTGCATTCCCGTGTAAACTTTGTACGCATTCAATTCTAGGTCCACACAAAACCGCGGTGAAACCTGCGGTAGATCGCTCGGTGAAATAATGCGATGGTAAATAATTTGATGACATGACCATTTTCACCACCGCGTTGTAACAAATTGAAAACAATCAAAATGTAGATTTCGATTTTGAGAACAATAAAAACCACCGTCACCGCGGCAATGCGCGTATATGGACCACTCTGCATCCGCCAAAGTCATCAACTATAACAAAATAACACACCACCGTGGCAGTGTGTGAGGACCACTATGTACAATAATACGTACAGAATTTCGGGAATTTCTTTTTAATTTCGTTTTCAAACAAAATGCGACCAATTAAGATTATTTTCAAAAGCTCAAAAATCGTGTCTTACCATTAATATCGCCTTATAAACACGTCGTCCGTACTTGTACGCGCTTTAATGAGGCCGTAATCTGTACTGCACAATTGATTAGCGTGTGCATTTGATCGCACGAATACGTTGGAAAGGTGTAAAAAAATGGTCGTCGGAACGCCAGAAGATGATTCGCCCAATGATATTTTCGCATTCCACCGTCCAACCGTCAGACGGTGGAATATTAACGTCGGGTATTGCAGTCGATGGGTAGGTGGATGCCGGATTTTTAGCGACACGACAAGCGGATATTCCGGCCGTACGTGAACGCACGGTGCCGCGGTCTACGGAGAGCCGTCCGATACGGGCGTTATCCGGTAGAACTCCCGAACGGGCCCGGACGGGTCGGAGAAAGCGTTTGTAAAGCCGTAATCGGGTGGTAGGCGCACGTCCGATCCGGGGTCAAGCGGAGACGTTCCGACGACAGCGGATCGTGGTGTTGTAGGTGACGCCCGCGGTCGTGTCTGCAAAATGGTTAACGCGACGCGCAGACGATTCGCAAAAAAACTACGAACGTTTAACGCGAAAAACCGCGAGGACCGCCGGTATTACGGGCGGATCGTTGCCCGATCGCGCATTATTATCGTCGGACACTCGAACGCACCGCGAGGTTATTCGTTTTCGCGTCGGAATAACACTACGCGCGGCACGACCGCTTTATTCCGGAATACCCGGACGCGCGAGAGATCGCACTATACGAGGGCTAATCGAAAAGTATCGAGACTGCTAATGTTGCTCGGAGACCGAACGTCGAAGAGCAAAACGATTTGTAAACCTGGCCTCTATGACCTATACTGAGCACATCTATTCGTATAAAATCTCTATAAACGTCTTCGTTTTGATTTGACGATATTTTTCGAAAATTTGTTTTTCACGTTTGCCGATTTCGTAATGAATCCAAATGAAGCGGAACTCGCTGCCACTCGAGAGCACATTTTCAGTATTTCGATTGACATTTAATGGCAAAAACCGTGAAATGTCGCATCCCTCTGAAACTGGAAAAAAACGCACAACAAATTTTCTAAAATCTCCAAATCTGTCGAGTTACTCTTCTTTTGCGTTCATTACGAAATCGCCAAACTCGAAAAATATATTTTACAAAGCTATCGGTGAAATCATACCGAAGAATCGTTTAGAGAAGCAATAAAAGCAAATGTACTCAGAAAAAGTCATAGATGCGAGTGATGCCAATCCTACCGCTCTCCGACGCTCCATTTTCGAACGACACTACCAGTCTTGATACTTTTTGATTAGCCCTCGTATGTGTAGGCGCAATAAGTGTCCTCCCGGGTTTCGGCGCAATCCGTTTCGCTTGTTGTGAACGAAACCGGATCGTCAATACGAATATCAATACGCTAATAACGCGGTACGATAATATTGTACCGCGTTGAACGGCTCTGCTGATTGATCGTCCGCGTACCCGGCCGGACACGAGTTTTACGGCGCAGACAGTTCGAATCGCGTGAACGAAATTTCCGTCTGGCGTATTCGGTCCGCGCACACCGGTAATCGCGTTTATACGATAAAATTATTACGCTTACACTCGTCCTTTTTTTCCGGCTTTATTATTATTGTTTTGTTTGGCTCGCGTCGTTCGTCATTTACGCGCGGAATATTTACGAGCGTTATAATGTTTACGAAACATTTTCCGCCGGGTGCGGGCATTTTATTTGTTTTCTTCAATCCGGTAACTTTTGATTTAGTTTTCGCGCAAACAAAACGTTCTTTAAAAAGTAATTTTCTATAAACAACAACAGCGGCAACAACAACTATTAAATTAGATTAGATCGAATGGTAATAAAAATATAAAACGTGTTTTTTATTTATTTGTTTTATCGTATTCTGCAGTTATTGAATTCCCGACAAAACGCAAACATGCAAAAGTATTGGTTGTCACGATTTATTTCCATACGTTTTTACAAGTGTTAATTTTTTCAGGCGTTCCTGTTTGCTTCTGCCAATCTCCTTTTTCTCCGTCCGTTGAGTCCCATCATCGTTATCACAATCCTTCGTTACATTATCGTCTTAAAAAAGGCCATTTTCCTATACACGTCCGCTTTATAAAGTGCACAATTACAAATCCGTCCGACGGGTTTAATAGATCTTTCTAATGAGCGTTTATTTTCTTTTTTTTCTTTTTATCGATATATCCTTTACTAATTTACCACCGGCTGTCCAAACACGACCGAACCATTCGATGCGTTACTTTTCGTAGAGGGTTCGGTTTGTTATTCGGTTAATGCGGGTCTTGATTTTCCTTTTTTTCGTGTGTCTGCGACATTCAACTACTAGAATTAGAGCCGTATAATATGTTTTTCAAGAATGATTCGAGAATCTAGGGCCATCACTGTTACATAGTGCGTTTTTTTCGAGTGTACTATGTATACTAGAGTAACATAGAGTAATAACAAAAAAATAAGAAAACGATTGAATAATTACAAGTTTACATTTACATTTATATTTCTAGAAAATTTACATCTTACCTGCCAAGTGCATGATATCGATTTTGTCTGTTATTTGTTTCAAAGTTTTGTCGTCGAGTCAACAAATTAATGTAATGATACAGTGTGTCCCATCGCATTCGATGGATTTTTTAGGGGATAATAATAAAAATTAAATTTTTCTTAAAATTGATTGTAAAATAAAAAAAAAAAAAAAAAACGAAAAAACCGTAATATTTGCAGCACTAGAAATATCTGTCGAACACGGTGGGGCACATTATATAATTATATAGATTTTGGTTCGAAAACGGTACAGATTAGTTTGTAAATGTATTTGTTGATATATTATTCTAACTATTTTTCAAAACGCGAAAAATACCATCGGATCAGACAATATCGTGTATAATAGTATGCGTTAAAAAGTTTAAATTGCGATGGGAATATAAAATGTATTTATTTTACAAATTACTTCGGTGTTCGAGATAAATCGTTGTATATCTATTTATTAAAAAAAAAAAAGTTTTTCGTTTAGAATTTTAAGACCATTACATTGAATTTGATAATATGCCCGATCGATGACGATTTCGTATCATGTTATGCGGATCGTAATTTACCGTCGCACAACACAATTTTTAATTAAAATGTATTTTTATTCTTCATAAACTTTTAAACTGTACGTAAATAATACGAAAACAATGTCGGGGACTATCGAAAACTTAAAATACAACGATATTTTCGCTTAGACCACGTACCACGTCGATGCACGATACACATATTAAATTGCATAACACCTGACCTGGTTGGAGTCTGTGGTAATTCAAATAGTCGAAAACGAAAAATCTGTTGAAAATAATCGATAATATTTCCACTATAATTGGATCGTTTGACGTATAAAAACCGTACGGCGAAAACTAACAACTGTTGTATTCGTTGTGTTCGTAATATCTTACTAAATGTTTAATATCTAAATTGGCATAGGTAATCAATACTATTGTGTAGTAAAACGAAAACGGACGAGAACAGAAATATATGCCACAACGGCCAAAATACAAGAGAGTGATGCGGCCAGGTACCAGCTTACGGAATTTACTCGAACATTAATTCACTACTCGCGGCCTGCGGACGTTTTAAAACTTTAATGTCCTTTTTAAGAACGATCAGTTCCTTGCAATACGCTTGTATAACATCCATAGTTTTTAATGACTCTATCCGACAAGTTCAAAAAGCAAAAAAAAATAAATAAAGATCTTTTATTCTTACAATTTAGGTATGTAAGAAAATATTATATAGATACGTATGTA
>CABPRJ010000949.1:1191971-1264657 GCA_902439185.1 Cinara cedri
ACGTTTTAAAACTTTAATGTCCTTTTTAAGAACGATCAGTTCCTTGCAATACGCTTGTATAACATTCATAATTTTTAATGACTCTATCCGACAAGTTCAAAAAGCAAAACAAAATAAATAAAGATCTTTTATTCTTACAATTTAGGTATGTAAGAAAATATTATATAGATACGTATGTGTATGTTTATTTTTTTTACCGGCGTTAGACATTTTAAAATATCCTCCGGAAATCTCACAGTCCCCTGTACTAATATATTTGAATACGTCATTGACCATTATATTATCAACCGGATGAAATTCCATATTATAGATAAACTTAGTTTAAATATGAACAACACGCGAACATTATAATAACGAAGTGTAGTTCAATATAAAACTATAGCGTTACCAGTGTTTTTATTATTATTATTATTTATTCGAAACCATTTTCGACTCATTCATTTACAATTCATTCAATTCACACTTATTAATTTTCTCGTTCAGCTTGTCGTTCCATTGAGAACCATTGCAAACCATTACAAAACTTCCCTGTTTACCCCCTCACTCTCTCTTTCTCTTGTACCCATGTTACATTCATATTTGCGTTTTCTTCTGTACCTTTTTATAACAATGCTTCTTAAACTTTTTTGTAATGCGGCCTCTTAAATTTAATAGAAAATTGTTGCGGCCCTCTAAGCTTACAAAAATCAGAAAATAATTATCATTTTTTATTTTATTTTTCATAAACGCATTCGAAAATTTGTCAAATAAAATAAATTTATATACATATAAATGTTGCTCGGTAATATACTTACGGCTTTCTAAGGGATCATGGCTCACAGTTTGAGAAGCACTAGTCTATAGTATCATGATGAGCAATAACGTACACCTTACGAAACCTGAGTCTTTTCAATAGTTTTTCTCTGTTTAGTTTTTTTTTTATCAATATATATTTTATTAATTAGCTGTGAGCTCTTTAAAAATTTCCAAACCGACTCGCGAAGTTAGTTTTTTTTATAAAGGATATAACACTTGACCAGTTATTATTGTTACTGTCTTAATGTTTTCTCGTAAGTCTGCGAAACTGTAATGTATCCGGTACATAATTCACATCGTTAATGAATATTTAATTTAAAATGTTTTAAACATTTCTTCACTAATTAACATAATATTATTAATTTTTTTTTTTTTAGACATTCCTTTTGATAGTCTCTATTTTTTGTATTCATTATGTATATATTATAAACGTAATGCACGATAACGATATTTAAAATGTATCTGGGTAATTTTAATATTTGAATAATATGCAGTTTTTTGTTTTTATAAAACTTAAACATGCTATTTTCGTGTTTAAAAAATACATAAAAACGGGTTATAACGTAAGAAGTCCTCTTATAAATAACACTACGTCCAGAGGAAGTAATTAATGAATGAATAAAAAAAAAAAATATATCTATATACGTATTAAATGATATTATTAGTGTATAGGGAAATAATTATGGATAGGATAGCGTAATAAGAGATTTGTGAATCGCGTAAATTCACTTTTGACCGCATACTAGTTAATATAACCGTGGTAATGGTACCGAATGGTTAAATGTTCGTGTAACAGTCATATAAAAATACAGGTCAGGATAAATATTTACATATAGTTATATTATAGTTATTACTTGTCATGTGCCATAAATGTGTTACCATATCCGTGTTCGGGTCAAGCGGTATAAAAATCCGCTAACCACTTTGATTTACGACCAATAAAACCTATAGGTTTTTAGATTTATACACAGTACGCTAATTTTCTTTGAGCACTATCGAGTTTGGACCAACAGGTACAGGTTAAGTTTTTCCGTTTCTCCATATGGTTTATCTAAAACTGTAATAGGATTTGATCGATTAAGTAATACGTTTTAAGTTAACAATCATTTTGGACCAGAGTTAGTAATATGCGCGTGGAAAACGTTTTAAACGTTACTCGTATAATACACCGAGTATAAAATAAATAGTTTCGGATGTAAAATTGTATCTAGTTGGTAGGTATACACTGGAGAGGTAGTTTGTTGTAAAAATTCTTTGTGTTTTACATAAAAATAAGAAAAATCGTAAATATTTCGGCTTTTCAAAACATGTTTAACCAAACTCCGCTAAGAATCGTTTTTCATTTGCAATTGTTAATCGTTCCGTATATACATATATATATACGGAACATATACATATACATATATGTATACTCAATTTTCCATCTACTTTCCTAATTCTCACCTGCAATAGTGGCCCGCTCATCGACGAAGTACCTGAAGTACCTATGTCCGTTTGTTTGGTTTTTTTTTTCTTGTTTTTCGTACACATCGAGAAAAACCTAATTGAAACATTTTCCTTAGACTACTAAGCCATTCTCCTAGGTTTCAAAACGCCGTAGTGACCATGACCCATTATACCGTGGACTGTTATACAAATTATCATAATATATAATTCGCTTTTCGTTTCATTCACGGATTCCTCGCACAACTCGGTCGCACGGACACCGGACGCCTGGAAAAACTTTTAAGCCGTGCGATAATGTAAAGTTTTGGCCCCGTCGGTCGCGTGCGGGCCAACAATAATAGAGAGATAACTTTCGTTTAAAGCTTGTTTGCCCAACAACCGATCGTAAATAAGTGGCCGCAAAATCGAGCGTGTTTTCGATAGCTATAGCTGCGTAATGTGCGTAAAAGCTAATAATTCTAAATATTATTGTTTTTGGGCCCGAATATATATGCACAAAAAATCACCAACAAATGTCCTAAAAAATAATCAAAAATGACCTTGACAATTTTACCGCGAAAATGTTTTTGAAAAGAACTTAAACTTTAAACCATAATTTATTTTTTAAATGTAGTTTTATTAGGCGATTAAAAAATTTTACTTGATGCGGTGACGATGTTTTGACTGATTCAAATATATTTCGGGGCTGTAAGAAGACTACCTAACCTACAAAAATATAAATTAAAGATTTTTTTTAGTTCTACGATAGACTATTTACCTTTTCAATGTTTTTAATAAACTAAATATCAAAATTGTCTTTACCAATTGTCTTTAAATAATATTTTGAATTAGCTAAATATAAATTACAAAGTTGTGTTACGTACTCATATGCATTAAAACTAAGAAAATTACTGATAAATGCTAAAAAAAAAAAAAAAATGCTCTAAAAACAAGAACAATTAAAAAATACAAAATAAATGTTTCACCTTTGAATTATCTGTTACGTTTAACGAAATATGTACTCGAAAAAAATTGTTCAAAATCACTCAATATTGTGCACGACTTTGCATTGAAATCTGGCCCAATATTCAACTGAGTTTTTTTGGTATTTAAAACGTGTACAAATCGAAACAGGTGTGTCAATGATATTATTATGTTCAATTTTAAATTTTAAACATCGCCGGATACGTTTAAAATACGAAAAATCGAAGCGCAAAAAAAAAAAAAAAACGTTAAATACGTATGTAGGTCAGAATTATTCGCTGGGCCATTTACCTAATCGAGTGGTGTCTAAAGGTTGGGCGGCGAACTCAATAATACTTACAAAGGCCAACATATTATTATTATACGCACTTCATATTATTGTTGTTCGCGTAACTGTATAACATCCGTCGGTTTTATAATTTATACGGCATTCTAGGTTAATAGATCTGTTATGACAAACGCGTGTTCGTGTAGCGTTATTATGATATGCATAGTACCCACGCAGTTAATACCCATAAAACAGAATAATATCAGTATTGATTTCAAATTCAACGTATATTAATAATATATAATGGTACAGACTATCGCTGTAAATTTATCGGGACATTGTTGGTAATATTTTATCAGCCGAATGTTTGAAGTGATTATTGGATGTTTGTGCGTATTGTACTGTATGGTTTTCATTTTTCGCGATCGGTTTTAGCGGCGGCATCGGTTATGTACATATTTATATCGACTACTAACTACAAATTTCCTAATGTATGTGTTTTTTTTGTTTTTTTTTTTTTTTTAGTAGGAAAAAATTTTACACACCTTCAAATCACACCTTAAAAGATGAGGATTTTTTGACCGATAGTACTTTATTTGGAAGATTTATCGACTTAAGGGATGAATCACGATTAACGCTACTTTGCCGCTCAGTATCGTTTTTCGTTTTTAATGAGTTTTCATTGCGCACAGTTTATAAAACTAAATTACTCTGTATATTCAACTCTACCGAAAATTCACGTACAAAAGTTACCCACCCGTCAGCAGTATCGTCTTTTTAAAATGGTTTCTATTCATGGTAGGTATTTCAAGCGTTGAATTATGATAATATAGCTGTACGTTTTTCTAACGTTATTTGATTTAGCAAAACTGATATTATGATATAAAAAAAAAAAAAAAATCTGGCCTTGTAGTTAGGCTAGTGCATGAAGGGTTCCGTATTGCTACATGGAAAACTTAAAAAAGTAAGAAAGCTTAATCGCGATCAAAAATTAAAACAACCTAACGTTACCGACCACCAGGAGGGATCGGAGGGTGCGGTTAAGGTTGTCGGCTCGGTAAGGTGACCCAAAGTTAATCTTTGTATTTATTTTCGATAACGTAATATTAATTTTCGAAATAATTAACTATTTATTTTAATAACTCAAAATTGTTGTACTTTATCATTATTACATTGTGTTATAGATTGTAAAAATACGGTTTGAACCGACGAGCTATCGAGAAAATTTCATTGGACCGCACTCAATTGTACTTGTTTTTTTATTGAATTTATGACATTTTGGTGTATTTTGTATTATTTTTGACTAATGAAAATTCAAAAATTCTGCGAACAGATAAATTCCTTTTTCGGCGCTACATGAATGTGTATACTATATTATCGACATTATGTTCATGAGTATGGTACCTACAACAGGCTATTACTGTGAAAAAATACGAATTTTATAGTATAATCATTACTGTTAACTGTCGAACTCAAGTTTTTTTCCTAACATATATTTTCTAATAAAGATAACATGTGTATTTAACAAAATATGCAATAATATTTTTACACCAATTTTGCACCACCATAAGGCCACCCAAAATATTTCTAGATGAGAGCGCCTGATGAAAATTTCGCTCCTGGAACCAAAAATTTGAAGTTATGACACTGTCAACCGCACGAAACAATAGGCATTTTCGTATGTTTTTCAATAAATTATTCGTTCATCGCGTGTATAAATTGTTTTCCATTGTATAAATAAATAATGTTCCCTTAGATTCTGTGAACCTTAAATATTTTAAACTAAAACAGTAATTCGATTAAGTTGAATTTCAGAAATATAATTGAAAATTAACTCGATAGTATTGCGAACAAATGTATCGAGAAAGTTTTAAGTATCGACGATACGCTTTGATTGCTTTCAGTATACATGAGTAATCGCGAGAAGTTGATAGGGTAATTGGGTGAAATTAAAAGGATAGTACAGGGATAGTGCAGAGAAGTGGGATCGATTTTTGTGATTTTAATGTTTAATTCGTGCCAACGAAATACATGGAGGTGATCAGTCACGCATCTGAAGCTCTATTCTGTAATTCGATAAGTGGCCTTATCAAACATGTTCGGTTCGTTAAGCTATCAATAACGAGCATTATCGACAAAAGTAAAAATGGACGATTCTCTGAATAATTGATAACGGAAACAAATCGCCGAACTACTATCAAAAATATCTGGTACTGTATCGGACTATTTAGGATGACCGTTAAGCCTTATCGAGTGCTATAGATTAGCATTTATCGAGAGATTACTCAAAACGGAAACCTAATCGTAATGTATTTCTGTGATTGTAATTTGTGAGTAAAAGAACACAAACTAATAATATTAACAGACTAATCAATATTATTTATTTATTATTGATAATTATTTTGAAAATTTTACTTTTAATATCAGTTTTAAAAGTAATATACGTTATAAATTAAACGTGTAGAAGAAAACGTTATCATTAAACCTAACCGAAAATTTCGTTAAGTTCCAACGAGGTTGTCTTCAAAATATTTCCATCTGTAAATTAAATAATTGGTATTTTAAATATAGAATCGATTTTAAAAGCCTTTTAATTGGTTTAAGGAAACGCAATATTTTTGTTAAGCTGCACGTTTTGGTTATATATGGAACGTGAAACTTGCGGCTTAAACGCAAAAAATATTTTTTAAAATGTAAAATTGTTGAACGTAAAACTTGTAATTGGAATAGAAACAATATAGCGAATACTCTCCAGAAAATCGGATACAATATTAATATGCTCGGCAATTAATAGTAAAATTAATCGATATTTTCATAAGCTACGCGCCGTGATTGGATACGATTTTTTTTTCATCCGTGATAGTTTCGTCATAGATCGTTATCGACGTGGGTGGAGAGTCAGAGTGTTGTACATTTTCGACTCGGACCAGTATTTCAACGGGCACTCCTTGTAAAAGATGAAGACATTAAGTAATTATAATTAGCAAATTGTTTTAAAAAATGTATGTGACACTTAAAAATGTCACATTAACACCGAACCAATTATCTGTCCGTCCGCTAAAACTTTTATTGTAAAAATTCAATTTACCGATTTTGGATAATAACGTTTACAGCATTTTTAGAACGTGCATTGGCGCCACTCTAAAAACGTCGCTTCAGGAGACGACCTGCATCGTCTTAATCTGACACTGGGCTCTGCGCGGTGGCATGCCATTTTATGAGCGCAAACCAACGATAGGAAATCGCACAGTCGATACATTTTGGAAATGTTTATACTTAATGGTTTATCGGTAATACTTGTGTCGAATAAATTCGCTAAATGCACAGTACCGAGTAACAAAACAGAGCTGCTGAAAGGATGTTGTATATGGAAAATAAAATTATGCAGACCAACCGTGTTCCCTAGAATACTGAATCCGATCCATTGATGAATTTCCGAGAATGCTAAATCTGATCTACTGATAATTGTATATGACAGTATACCGTTACAATACGGATCATCAAAAATCACATAATTTACAACGAAGCTATTATTTAAATGTAAAAATCAAACAGAAATTATTGTTCGTATAATCTGTTTTTTTTTTTTTTAAATAAATTACATTAAAAAAAAAAAAACAAAAACGATTTCAAGTTTAAATCGTTTGAAATGTTTTTAAAAGCTCGGCAAGAAATACCGGGGAGAACCCGGGGTGAGGGGATAATGACAGGGACGAGCGCGCGCAAGAAAGAGACGATACAATTAAAGTATAAAAATAAATTATATTACCATACTCAGTACTCACAATAGAAAACTTTATTCTTTGATTTTTTCAAGTCTTAAATGGTCTTGTTGGATTTATAACAGGTAGCTTTTAAAACTAATTCCAAATCCGAATATTATAAAGTCCATTTTCCTGTAGATTTAAAACGTGCACAGTATTCAATTTCCTTTAGTTTTTTTTTTTATTTTTTCTGAACTTTGATCGATATAATTTCAGTATAATTTATCACGTATATATTATGTAGTATGTAATGCGCGCTCACTTAAATCATAGTGAAAAACCTAAGTTAATATATGTTTAAAATATTATAGTGAAGTTAGATTATATACATTTTGAACAGCCTTAATATTTACGATTTTCGTCAACATTTGATTTTAACTCTTATAAAATAAAAATGCTTTACACTCATTTTTTTTTTCTTTTAACCACAAAGTACGTCTTTCAATGAACCATTTTTTAAATTTTCAAATATTTCTGTTTAATCTGACAATTGTATCCACAGAGTACTTACCAAAAAAAAAAAAATCACGTAAAACTAAAATGTCTACAAACAGCTCGAATGAGCTCAAATATTTTGAAATTTTAACCACGTCTAGAAAAGGCAAATATAAGTTTTCGTCGAAATTTCAAGTCTCTACGCGCATTTTAAACTGAATAACAACAAAAAAAAAATAAGTGATAATCGTATCAATAAATATATATGAATAAAATTTAAAAATAAAATTATATCACTCGAGATTGCGGTAAAAAAAAAAAAAAAAACCACTATTTTTAATATGTCTAATATTGTCCGTTGAGTTCAAGCCACATGTACGACGTGAACATCAATCGGCGTAATCAAATTATTGCAATAACACAGAGTTGAAAATTACTACGTATAGGCGTCTATAATGTTCACGAGAAACAATCCCTGCGAACGAAAATAGTTTAAGACGTTCACATAAAATTTCCCGTAGTCTCTATCGCGGATTTTATGAACCGTTTTTAAATTCCGTTCTTATAGCAACGCGTGGCGCGTATTATAGTAGTATTACTGGTAGTTGTAGTAGTAGTAATAGTAGTAGTAGTAGTAGTAGTAGTAGTAGTAGTAGTAGTAGTAGTAGTAGTAGTAGTAGTGGTAGTAGTAGAAGTAGTAGTAGTAGTAGTAGCGGGTATACATTTTCTCAGGGCTCGAAGAAATAATCTTTCACCTGGTCTGTGTGTGAGTATGCTTTTACTACACGTCTTAAAGAATGTCAATACAATATGCATTAACGCGTCCTTTTCAATTTTCGTTCGATTTATCTCTGTCGCCTAAAGAGCACCTACCCATTTTATATATATATATGAATTTCTTATTCGGAGGAAGTTGAACTTTGTTCGCCCGATTTCAAAAGCTGTAGGTCCCTCTTCAATTGTCCAAAATCGAAGAGATAGGTTAGGCACCCATAACACTTGTTTGTGTATTATTCTCATTCAAAACATTTTCAGAAATTGGTTTTTTTTTTTTTATCCCGCGCCCGTTTCACTGGTATGTACTTAATACAAAAAAAAAAAAATAAAAAAAAATAATGATTGTTTTTCCGTCCCTCAAGCAGCTGACGCAGTGCGTGCAAATATATTTTATAATTTTAACGCGCACACGCGATTTGCGTTCAGAATGATTTCTGTTTAACGAACCGGACCGACGATAAGAATAACTATGTTATATCGACGAATAATCTTTAATTGTATTTTAATATATTTTTTTTTTTTTTTTGACGTTCTAAACACATTGGAGCCACACACATTGTGTTTGTTCAAACCGTTATTATTTTATTATTTTTACAGTACGTTCTTCTCGCCTTATTTGCCAAAAAGACAATGAACATTATATTTCCCGTGCAATTTGAATTTTAAATTGCCAAACGGATTATTATTTTTCCGACCGTGTTGATATAAATGATATAAATTTTGTGTGTACAAATTGAAAAAAGAAATCATGTGCGTCTTTTATCTGAGAAAAAAATCGTGGTTTAATGATTTGTGTAGATATAAAAAAAAAAAAAAAAAATAATAAATGTAAAATAAATACTTAATAATGTATATATGTGTATATATATGTAGTTAACACGATATTGTTATTTATTTTCTCCATCAATATTACTGCATGACGTTTGACTTTATTTTCACATCAAATGAAATATAAATTGAACGTCGTATTACATTTCCATGTATTTCTGACCTGCCAAAAACAATTTTGTGCAAACAAAGCCAAATAAAAACTAAAAATAGAAAAATGTCAAATGTTTATAAAAACCTCAAAAAGCGCCGGTTTGTTTTGAAACTTATATCACATCACATATAGAAAAGACCAAAATATTTTGTGAAAGTTTCAGCTCCGAAAAACATAAACAAAAAATAACGTACGTACACGTTATTTCCGTAAACTTCAATGTTTTTTTCCCAATAATTAGAAAAAGACAAAAAAAAAGACCCGCTCAATGTATCAACTAGGCCTAAAATTCTACAGAAAAACTCTCTTGTCATTTTTTTGATTGAAACAAGATTGCTTGTAAACAAAATCGCGTATATCATACAATCAATACGTTACTCACTACGTTTAGAATGTAAATGCAATTTTCAAAATTAAATTTTAAATTGTCAATGTTTTTTTTTATCAAACTTTTATTTTTAAAAAAATGTACCATTTTTCTAAGAATGTTAATTTACGAATGGCGTTTACTGAATAGTCGTAACTCGTTTCGTTTTGTCGTTAAAAAATATTGACTGAGTGATTTAAATAATTACTTGGCACAAGCAATTCGATTGTATAAAATACAATAATAGTTCATACAACTGTCGAGGAAAATCGTTAATTAAAAGAATACATACAGCTTGACGAAACAGGTTATTTCAGTTTAATAGCTAAATTTAGGAATTTTTTTTTGTTGGAATTTAAGATTTTTTTTTATTTTAATATAGCGTTATTTCTTCGGCATAATATAATTATTTTTCGATCATTTGGACCAGCTGTGTGACTTTCAATTAAATTAGTATTAAATATACAGTTTTTCTTTTTCATTTTGTTCCTAGTCAATACTGCCTTAATAAAAATAAAAAAAAATATTCAAATGCTGCAGGAGTACTAGGATGGCTGAAACCTTCAATCTTAAAAACGTTCAGCAATATCTATAAATGGCAACTGTGCAGTTTTTTTTTTCCATTAATCGAATTATTTGGTATAATATTAGGTATGGTAAACTACAGACTTATAACTGACGTATGCCCGTGTTACTCTAATGCTTTTGGTAAAAGCTGCATAACGGCTGTTTTATTTAATTCCCGTTGGCTTTTATATTGGGACGATTGCAGCCGAATCGTGAGATTCGCACAATTTTACGAGGCGCCAACCGATACCGTGATTGTTGTAGCAATATTTATAGTACCAAGGTATAATGAGGACTCGGACAGTGTAGCTGGAGAAAATGAAAATGAATAAAGTATAATGTTTAATCATTCAATTTATAAAGCGAAATTAATTTTTTTGTTTATAATGTACAGATCTTAAATGAAAGTTTCACATAACAAAATATGATACTTATAAAAATATCGTCGGATCCCTTTTTAATTATGATTATTTTTTTTTTTATAAATAATTCTGTTTAAATTCCGACAATTACAATATTCATTAATCATACGCCTTAAAACGGAGTTAAAATAAAATATGCGGGGTCCAGAATTTTACCGTTCAGTTTAGCACCACATAGATTTGTAAGGATCCTAACATTTTATATTCCAAATTTTAACGCGCTCCCGTGTAAGACTTTTCAAAGATGATTTCGGTCCACTAACGCTACGATTCGTTGCCTATTTCTGTCTTTCCCATTGTCAAATGCCACTTCGCCATCCACCACGTCCACCAATCTTTAAACTTTAAAAATCTTTAATCTTTAAAATTCTTTCTGATCATTTTTTCAATCTATGACGTCCTCATGTTTGTTTGGTGTCTGTAGGTCTCCGTCTCGTGTTATTCGTTCGATTAATCCTTTTGATTCTCCACAGATGTCCGACCCATATCATTCTGTAGCGCTTCTTAGGACTTTTATATTGTTATTGTTTCACCACAAAATCGTTCCACATCCACGTTTGTGCCTATCTACCATTCCACACTTGCTCGACTAAAAGTAAGTGGCTATTACTAATTTGAACAGTGACATTTCGTTTTTATTTTCCGATCAATATTTTGATTTAAAAAGTGGCGTAATCCAAAGTTAATGTATCAATCTGTGGCAGCTATTCTTTGCCCTGATTTCTTTCAACAAATAAGGAATTTTCGTAGGGGTATTTACGATCGACCTAAAACGATTTATACTTTTGAAAGAAACACGAGGTCACCGATAAACAAAAAAAAAAACGGCCAACATACGAACGGACAATGCAATATTTTCCTTACTTCGTTTATTGCTTTTAGAACCATTATATATACGAGTGGGTACACAATTTATAAAGCCTATTCCAGGTTCGTTAAAACGAATAAAAAAAAAAAAAAAAAAAAACACAGGGCGTAGCAATGTAATGTTCGATTTACGAAAACAAATCAACGCTCGGGAATCTCGATTCGGAAACCAAACCGTGTAACAACAATAACTAATTAGCATTCTATTGCGAATTACAGTAGTTGTGCAATATTATTAAACATCGGCGTGATGTAAAGTATCTGCAATTCTGATCCCGCTGCAGCAATGTATATACAACTCGAATACCTACGTTCTAAGTTTCGAATCAATTTTGTTTGAAAGCACTTTATTACTTGTTTGATCTAAATTAGAATACGTTCCACTGATCCGGAATCCTTTACAATTAAACTACATAAATTATTTCTACTAAATTCAAATCCGTATAATATAAAACGTTAATTTTCACTATGCGCTCGCGCGTGTTCGTATATCATGTCAGGGTAGTATTTAAATGCCTATAATGTCAATCTGGCTCGTGCAATTTATAGTATCCGTAACCTTACGCATTACGCAATTTGCAGAAAATACACTTCCTAGCCCGAGTTTGTATATAATATTCATTATTATCCAAGCTACGCGATTATTTAAATTTAATCCTGTTCAGTTATTGTTTTACCTTACCATTGCATTTTGCAGTACGCATATTGAAATGTCGACTTTTCATCCATATCTGAAATATATTATTTCTGTGATTTCTGCATGTCTGCACTCCGCGTCGAATATTAAATATGTAAATTATACGCGTTCACGTGCATACTGTATATACTATACCACTAACTATTAAGTTAATAACAAATATTACAATTCCAATATTGCAATTGTATAATAATTTCAGTAATATTTATAAGTATATAAATAGGGTGTAAACATCGTATACGATCGAGTACACAAACTGACCAATAAATCGCGTCTTGAAACGTCGATAAAATATATCATCGTTTACCGTATTATATCGAAAACACGCGGCATAGATAATAGAGCACATATTTCTAATGTCACTAAAAAATAGACGTTAACAAGCTAATCTAATAATCGTTATGAGCAAGTTCATTTGTTGCACATTTTTTTTTTTTTTTTTAATGTAATTCAATTAAAAATATTCGTAGAGTCTTGATGGTTTTACAGGAAACTTATATTTGTCTTTTCTAGACGTGGTAAAAATTTCCAAACATTCCGGTAGTGTTTGTGCTATTTATAGATTTAAATTTTGCTAGTTTTTTTATAATTTTCATTTGGTAGGTATTCTGTGGATGCAATTGTTAGTCTAAACAAAACTGTTTGAACATTTTACAAAGGGTCTATTATAAGTCGTAATTAGTTGTATAAGAAAAACAATTGAGTGTAATGTATTTTTATTTTCTAAGAGTTTTAAAATCGAATTTTGACGAAATATTAAGGCCTTTAAAACATGTTTGTTACAGGTATAAATTAAATAAATGTGTGTATCCCACCTTCTTAACTATGCACCTACAACAGTGGCTACACCTGACCCCAGTATCAGCTCTCATTATAATTTTCTTTTTTTGAAAATGTCATATTTTAATACCGCTTATTTATAAAAAAGATTTTTATCGTAATTATTTAAGAAATATGGTTAGAAAAAGCCCTTTTTTTTTTATACCCTCTAGCAAAGGCAACCCAGAAATTAACAAAAATAAAACTAATTTAAAAACTGATAGTTAAAAAATAAAAGAATGATATTGTCAACTATAAAGTAAATAAGTCCACCCTTAAAAAATAATACCTACTGAAACCACCCCTCTATGCTTAACAGGATCTCGAACCTCCCTCCCTTCAGGTTAGTTTAACGTTTAGTCAATTACTTTGTATTAATTGTTTGCATTGCGTGTTTTTATTCGAAATTATTTTATGTATTTATATGAACATCACACACACGCCAAAGCTTAGTAAATATCTGGTTTTTAAATTTACTGCGTATGATAATAACTTACGAAGAGGAGTAAATATTATACTTTAATTGTATGCATGTTTATATTCTCCGATTGCGTACATGTACGTCGTACAAACGATACTACAAATAAATTATTATACTTGGTCTCCGTGTATATAGGTATAACATCGTTTTATATAAATATTGTTAAAATACATTTCAAACATAAGTGAGCCGGTATAAATATTTTCTCTCCACGTCTATCTCTGTTTGTTTACGTTCCCACGTAATATTGTAATACGCGCGTAGTTGTGTATTAAAGGGGTTAAGGAAGGAATCATCTTTTTAACGTGTTAAGAGAAATCAAAAGTCAAATAGAAAAGTCGTTTAAATAAAACAGAAAAAGGGTAGGGTAATTAAAAGGTATATACGCAACGCTAAAACGAAAAACGAGTTTGAACAAATTTCGGTTAATCGTGTTGAAAAAAAAAAGTCCAACGGTTTTTTGGGCCTATTTAATATTCATTTAAGGTTTTACTTGTCATTTTTTGTACAGATTAAAATATTATAATCGACATAATATAGGCTGCTTAAATCGATAATGATAAGCTCCACTTATTCTAATTTCTGAACTGTGAAATTCGGAACGTACAAAATTGTGAACAAATTCAAGAAAGTAGATTTTTATACACACTTCCGACGAAACTTATTTTAGATTTTGTGGAAGAATGTATTGGTTTTACAAAGATGAAAGTATTTATTATTTATTTTTTTTTTATATACTGTGTACGAATATTCTTTAAGAAACCTAGCTCTGAAGTATCAAGTATATCACCTTTTCTGAAAAGGAATTTTCCTCGAGTGGGTACTTTAATAAAGTAATGTTTTGATTTTCCCATGAGTTTTTCCAATCAATGGAATAAATCGGGGAATAACATGGGGAAATCGGAGGGAAATGAAGGTGAAACGGGAAAATAGCTACAATATTAAACTAATATTTTAAAAGAAATTTAATGTATACAGCTTATATATTGTTGACAAAGCAACACTATTGACCGAACTGCTCTCAGAATCATTTTTCGTTGATTAATCGTTGTGCACAGATATACATTAAATTTCCTCTCTACCTTCCCAACTTCTTACCTACAACAATGGCCCACCCACGTATGAAGTATGCCCGTCTTTTTTTCGAAATGTTATTATTTTAACTAGATATGTCAATATTGAATAAAATATGTAGGAGTACGTATTCCAGAACTCCCATATCTCGATGAATGTATTACACGCATATAGCGCGTTTTTTGATTTCCCTTGCTTTTTTAAAAAAAAAAAAATAATAATAATTTGGTGAAAACCGGAAACCGAGAATGTATACGGAACAACGGTTTCTGTTAAAATCGATTATGTATTTTTCGTAGCAATCGAGCAGAAAATAATCCGTACACATTCCGTTAAATACATGGATTTTACATCGGATATAACTTGTTTTCTTTTTAACGTTTTTAAGATTTTTTTTTTCTTGCAACGATTACCAGAACAATTTTTCTGACGTGGTATTATGTTCGTAATATTTTGGCGTTTTTGAATTTTTGAAACGTCGGAGTTACGTCGCGAATTTACGTGAATGCGATTTGTCCGACTTCGTATAATATCTCGAAAAATTGACTCACGCAAGCTTCGTAATCGTTTATTATGTCGCGATTTTTGAATATTACCTATATTATACAATGGTACATTACGAATTCGACGTTGTTCACGGGCGTGTACAAAATCGAATTTATGTTACACCGAATATCATAGAAAGAAATAAAAATAAAATATTAATCGTCTTTCTTTTTTTTTTCTCTCTTTTTTTTTTATTTGCCTTGAAACTGATATTATAATATTATCCTAGTGCTCGTATATTTGATGAACTTGATTGTTCGGGGTAGACAATATAAATAAAATAATATACGAGAGGGTCGTGAAATATATATATAGTGTGCGCTATTGAATATACTTTCTATAGATTTTTCAGTATTTGTTTACTGTGTTGGTAACGATATAAATGCAAAAACATAATTTATATACACACACACACACACACACACGCATAATACACATAATATGTGTATATATGTGTATACATATTTCTATTTTTCTTTTAAGGTTTCGCGAAATGTCTGGATTTCAAAGATTCGTATCAGCAGCTTAACTATGCGACTGTCACTTTTATTTAAGATCGCTATTATGTGTATAATTCACGAGGGGCACCTCTCTTTTTTTTTTCTTTTTTTTCCTCCACCCGTCGAGATTAGAAGACAACGACTAGATTCTAATTCTAGATTTGCGTTTTCAATAAAACGACGTTCGACCTCTTTTTCGTTTAACTCTGTGTAAAATAACACGTAACGACGTACGAACGGGCGCGCGTGTTGCGCGCAACGCAGTTTACAGAGATTTCTATAACAATCCGACGGTTAATTAAATCGTTTAGATATCGAATCGATGGGGCGCGGGGCGATTGTTCACGGTACGCGTGTACTACGCGTATATCTAGTTTTAGATTGTTTCCCCCCCCCCCTCCTCTCTTACCGATAGTCTCTGTATTGTTCACACAGTACCGCATACGTTACGCAGCATCGCGCACGGGCAAACATTACGTTCGGAAATTATTTATCCGTTCGCCTATAAAAACTACTCGAAACTCGCACACAACAAACGTAGCGTAATACGTATGCAAATTAATACAATCCCGTATAATAGTCATAAACTCATTAGGGCCTTGTTAACAACAACTGCAGTCGTTGTACCGGGTAGCTGTTGTGACCGCGCCGTCAATGCGATTGCAATAGGAAAATGCATTTCGGTTCGTGTGATAAACGGCGTTACACGTTGCGGTGACGGCATTCGAAATTTCAGCCGAGAATCGCACGTTACGTGCCGCCTACCGAAATCTATATTAATATCGCGTACGCGCGTACACTTAAATTCGAACGCTTCGAATTTTACACGTTTAATCAAGAAAAGTAGATAAAAAATTACGTTAAGTATAAATATTTACATATATATATTCTACCGGAACATTTATTATTTCGAAGTATCAACATTTTTATTTTGTTTTTTTTTTTTTTTTATTTTATCTTTAGTATTTTCTTTTAATATTTTATCGCGCTCGGAGACATCACGACTTCGGAAACTACACTTAATAAAATGAAATGGGACGAAAAGATATAGCGATAGAGTTGCATAAAGAATTTCGTCCGAACGCTGTACTATAAATAATACTTTACCGACAAGGACTGACAATTAACAAATAAAACGACGGCGGTTAATACGTTATAATAAGTACGGGTCGTTAACGTTAGGCGAGTATAAACCAGAAAATACAGGCCGTGTCAGGACGCTGGTATTTTTCCGTAGACATTTTATGGTTTTATTAGAAATTTCAGAACACCGTATAGCACAATTATGTAAATATCACCGATTGAATCGGTACAGTTTTATTCCCGAATCTGGCTATCGGGGCTCGGTAATGAAAACGAACAATATCAGCTCAATTACGTCCAGTTAATTGAATACGCGTTAACGAGTTGCCTAACGCGTCAAAGCTTAATATTGTCGTAACACTTCACTATGTCGGGTACGTTAAAGGTGAGTTCAACGATTCAATTCACGTTTTGACTTTAGTTAATATTTAACCTTTTTTTTTTTTTTTTTTTTATAATTATGATCCGCGTTAAACACGAGTGGATTATTCCAAGGATATCAAAACTTTAATGTTTATTTTAAATTCTGAATTCCCTTTTCTCTTTACCGTGTAAAAAAAAAAAATAAAAAAAAAAACCAACAAAATTATAATTTATTTACGGTAATCTACATATTGTAAATCCTATACTATGTAAATAAAAAATTTAAATTAAATAAAAGTGACACAATTCGAGTTTGACTCGTTATTTATTAAGTTTATATTTGAAACAACTAAATCGAGTTAGCAGTTAAGTTAATGAATACATCAAATGTTAAAAGCTAAGTATTTAAACGTTTACATAAACTATCAGTTTTTTAACTCGGTAATACGCTGTCTTATTAATCTAACGTGTTTAAATAGTTTTATGGAAATAATTTTAACCGTGCAAACTATTTATAAACTCGGAACACGAAACAGATTTATTATACAATTATTCGTGCTCGAAATAATGTTGTTTTCCAAAATCTACAGTAATAACCTGTTAACCATCGTACGATTAATAACATCGTATATTCGTGTCTCATAGACGATCTAAAAAAAACAGTCCGACGATAAACCAAGATATAGAATCGATAAACTGTTGGATAAATAATTTTACTACGCCCGTACAAACCATGCACTGTTTGCATAAACCTTTAGTTACAAATTTACCGTGATTATAATGGTATTGTGGTAGAAGCTGAAGAATGAATATCGGTTCGTTATCATTAAATAGAGTATTTTCATTTGAATTATCTGTGCGCAACGATAAACTATTGCCAACGAAAAATGATTCTGAGCAGAGTACCTACCTACTATTAGTAGTACTTTTTTTCTACGTTGTCAACGAAAATAGTACAACGAATTGCCCGTGTTTTCCATCCATTAAAAAAACTGCAAAGAAAATCAAAAAAGTGGCATATTCAATGGACCATTTAGCTAAAAAAAAAAAAATATGCTACAATAAGGTCCTAACATAAAGTCTTTGATCGGAGCCAGATTTTTTGTTTGCCGACAAAAAAAAGTGCTAATATTGCTAATGGGTGTGCCACTGTTGTAGGTGGGAATTATGGAAAGGTATGGTACATAAAGTTAGGTATTCAATTTATATCTGTAAGCAATGATAAACGATTCTGAGCCAAATTTGTTTATACATAATTTGGAAGGTCTATATATTTTCGATTTTCATTTAAATTTCAAGTCTCTACGTATATTTTTAACTGAATTGCAACAGAAAAAAAAAAAAATTTAAAATAATGAAATTATTATTTTCGTAAACTTTCTCCTTTTTTCCACACGTTATTTAAGGGTTTTTCCAAATTATTTTAAAAATTGTTTGGAAATTTAAAAAATGCTTTCATATTCATCGAATAGTTATCAAACGCAAAAAAAAAAAAAAAAAGGTTTCGTGGCATTTTATGACCGAACCGAAAATTCTGGTAAAAAACGGGTACAATTTGAAAATAACGAAATCGGTAACGCCGCGGCGTGCCGTAAATATTCGTCTGGTTTTTTTTCCAATAATTTTTAAAACCCCATTGGAAAATAAATCTAAAACTATAAGGTAACCATAAAGGTTTTCTGGCATTTTTCCATCGGAGCAAGATTATAGAAGAAACATTTTAAAAAAAAGAACATACTTCGCGCGTGGATGGGTCTCTATTGTAGGTGAGAAGTGGGAAAGGTAGTAGAAGAGAAATTGAATGTGTATCTGTAAGCAACGGTAAACCACTGCTAACGAAAAAATGATTCTGAGCGGAGTTCGGTTGATAATGACGCTTTGCCAGTCAACGATACATTTGTCATAATATAAGGGTAAAATAACTAAATCAAATAACTAAAGGTATTTTCCTTAATATCATTTGTTTTCGTGATTTCTCGTTTTTCGCATTTACCGGAGAAACTCTCTCGGGTGAATCGTAAAAATCGCCCGCCGTCAATGTACGGACTCCGGTCGGATTTCCTTTTGGGAAAAAGTGCCGGCCGAAGGTCGTTCGCGGATTTAAAAAGGAAAACGAACAAACGCCGTCGCGTAACCGGCACGTCCGGACCGGTCCGCCCGGAGTGTGAAAAAAACGCGCGCGCGCCGTAGCGAAGCAAACACCGTCCCCGGCACGGCGGGGACGGCACAGGGGTTACGGCGGCCACGGGAGTTACCTCGGAATCTCGGTATCCGTATGTTCGCGCGCACGCGATTCGCCGTGCGACGTTCGTTCGCGCGACAACGACGACTCTGGGAAGGTTGGCGCGTCCGGCGCGTTCCGACGGCGCCGGTGCTGTCGCGCGCGTACCTGCGCCGCGCGACGAGCGACCGGCCGCGCGGCGGACGGACCGGAACGCGGGTCGCCGTACGCGCGCGCGGCGCGGCCCGGTACGCGCCCGGCAGACCGGGGGCACGGGCGCATTGTTCGTTCCGTTCGGCAGTTGACCGCTCCGTCGTTGTTGATAAAATATCGCGTATAATATTATAATATTATCATTATTATTATTATCATTATTATTATCATTATTATTATTGTATACCGGTCGATAAAAATAATCTGCATAAACATTAATCCGCTCCTCGTTTCGGAGTACGGTACGCGCGCGCGGTCCCTCGGGTCCGGAGAGGCGTGCTCGGGAATTTTCAATTCGTGAAGGGACCTCCTCCTCCGCGAATTTCGTTTATATTATTATTATTACGATACCCGCGGCCCGGAGGACGCGCCCGCGCATACAACGCGTTTAAATAAAAATAAAAAAAAAAAAATAATACGCATTCGCTATAACATAACGATAACGAAAGCAAATATAAATATTATTGGTTTTTTTTTTTTTTTTTAATATCGAAGTATCGCACTGTCGGTAAACACACGCACGCGTACACGCCTTCTTGCGATGTATTATTAATACCGCACAACATAGGTATACGGTTTTAATTAATATTGTATTTTTTTTTTTTATTTTTCCTTTCGTACACAAATAATACACCGTCGGTTATAATTAAATAGAATAAAATACAAAAAAAAAAAAAAAATCATTAAAATATCCGTTAGCTAAGGGGGAAATTGTTTTTTTTTTTTTTTTTTTTTTTTTTTTTTATGTTTTTCTCCGTCCGACCACTCCCGGACCGCGTGCATAATAATGCACCGAAAACTATATACGTATACAACATTATGTACGCTCGTTATTTATAAGTGTATAATATTATTATAATGCATACGTGTGGCCCCGTGCGAGGGGTAGCGGCGGGGGAAACTTTACGATCTCTCCGCACGCCGCCCTTCCTCCCCAACCCGCTACCCCGTCGCCCCCCCCTCCCCCCCACAACTACACGTCCGGACGTACGGCCGACAAACTCCGTTTCGCACGTTCCCGGCCGAATGAAACCGCGGATACGCACTCGTATACATTACCGAGTCTATGTAGCGTTATTTACAGGTGCGCGGGATTCCACAACTTCGCGAAACTTACACGTTTAACTCGACATTCCGTCGCAGTTGCGTGAAATAATGTTTATGATTTAGATAAACGGAAAAAAAAGCTGTGCCGGGATAACGGGGCCGGGCGCGGCCACTGTTATAGGTGATTTAGCGTACATCTGTTAGCGACAATTGTAACCATCGATAACGAAAAAACGGTACTGAGAGGGAGTTCGGACGATGGTGTTCCTTTGTCGACAATATACATAATAATGTGTCGTACATTATGGTAAAATGTTTACACGTGCCTTTTAATATTTTCTCGATTTATGCCGTCTGTGGAAAAACTCCTGGGACAATCAAAAAAATAATAATAATAACGGAAAATAGCATAAATATAAAATTGTAGAGCCGCTTGTTTCCTAAATGTTCTAGAAAACAAATTCCGAAAAAAGTCAATACTTTCCGAGATAATGAGTGAACCCACCTGATAATGTATAAAATAAAAACTCAAAATGTCTTCGGCCAACGACAATTAGTTTTATTCGTGGCAAGCCCACTCATTTTCGTGCTGTTCATTAATCGTGTACTTTTTTCAAAAAAAAAAAAAACACGTTATGTACTAATTCATAAATAAAAATAAACAAATAACATTATTGAATTGAGCGAAAGTTATACTAAACTCATAGCAGACGCCCTGTGGTTATGAAACAGCTCATCGCGTCGCATGCTGCGGGATACCTCGTCCGAGGGACTCATTTTGAAAACCGACGCGAATAATATTGAATTACGACGACACGACGACGACAGCGTGGCGGTTTCTATATAATATAATATTATACCAGAGAGAAAATAGAGTGGCGGACTTGTGCATCAGACACGTACGCCGGCGCGATTATTATTTGCGGAGTAGACGTATAGATAGTACGTTATAATATTATAATATAATTTAGTGTTCAATATTTAATATACCTGCGTAGTCACATTCAGTTCTAAATAATATTTATAATCATAGTTTGTGTAGAACCATGTCCCCCCTCCCATTCCCCTTATAAATCGTGCTTTTAAAAGGTCACTGTTTTAACGTTACACCGCACAGGTAAACCGTAAGTTTTATTTAACGGACTAAATGAGCGTGACTGTATATATAACGAACAGTAGGCACAAATCAGAGAAATCCGGTTTATTTTCATGTAATCTCATTTTTTCAAATTACGTTTTAAAAACCATATCAGAAAGACGGTGGCTTTCAGCAGCAATACCGCAGTGTAAAAGGCGATTTCTGGAGTTATGTGCAGTATGATTTTCGGTCTTGTAGCCGCAATGTTTCCAGTAATATTATCGTTCCTTCAGATCTACCACGGTGACGTTTAAAAACTTTAAACTCGAGGTAGTACCGAAGAACAACAGAACTACACAAGTCCAAAATCAGGCGATAGCGAAATTTCGAAGTTTAGACGAAAACGACCTTTTTGTGCCGATCCCCGAACGGCCGTTTTCGTAATGCGTTTGAATGACGGAATCTTGATGAAAAACGATCCAAAACATGATAACGTCTGAAAACTATACAAACATGCGTACAAAACATGATCACTCCCAACTTTATGTCACCGTACAAGCCCGAACAGTGACCACTTCAAAGTCGACAGCCGGCTCAATCACATCCTGTATAATATTTTATAATATAATTATAATAATTGATAATAGGATATCGTAGCCAGATGTGCGGTCTGCGTCTTACTGACCTAACCTTCCCCTTAGTTTTGGTTAAAGTAAAAATTCCTATTAAAAAAATTAAAAGAAACCAAATACCTTCAAATGAATGGACATGCGTTTTGTTTTCCGTTACTATGAATATACATCGTTTTTGAATAAAGACTATTTCATATATTTGTCCCAATGACTATAACTTTGCAGAAAACATTTTTTTTTTTTTTTTGCTTTAAAAACACATCGGCTTCGACTCTGAAATGTTGGTTTCTTTTTTTTAATATCTCAAGTAAAATTTAGTGATTAGGTGATTGATACCTAATTATTAGGATGAAGACGAAAGAGAATAAGAACAGGTGAATAGAAGAATGTTACTATTCAACCAAAATCAAGCGACTCCAATTCAGTCAGCGTATGGATGTCTTTCGGCTATAGCGTACCTTAGCATACCGGGCACAGCCCATGCGGGTATGACATCCTCTTAAGGAAATTAACTTTTATGTGCTTATATGAGTTTTAATTTAAAAATTCCGATTACGCCGTTGTAGATCAAACTCGTAGCTGGAGCTGAACTTGGTTCATCGCGACAAGGGTGCATCTCAGAAAAGAGCGCGAAATTCAGAAGTTATAATTCCATATATAAACATAAAATGTGTACAAAAACGAATACGAAAATGGGAGTTAATATAAGCGGGTATTTTTTTTACGGCCGGTAATAAGCCTTGATGCGGCTTTCGATGGTAATATCATCGAGATAATAATATGTTAGATCGCGGCCCAGCATCGCTCTGCGCTACATACAGGAAGATTATCGTTCCGCAAAACCCGCAGCGATTGTACGAACATTTCGAGTGCAATTGTTTCGGTTTTGTTTTGATGTCTCTAAATGACATCTATCTTTTAACGACGTTAATTGCACCATGGTAATTCCCTACCCAATAATGTTCAAATACAATTTATCGTCAATATTAAAGTAGACGCGTACACTGAGTCTCCAAACACGGCACCGTCTTACCGTTTTCTTAATTAGTACCCGGAAAACTGAATGCGAAATTAAAATCTCCGCACGCGCGTTTAGTATACGAATGCGCGGACAGCCGTAGGTTCGCGACGAAATATAACCACTCTGTACAGTGCACGTCCACTCGCGGGTCGGCGGTACGACAATTTGACGTCCATTCATAATAATATTATGATCGATCAGACACCCCCGAGATTAATGTTTCCCCACGTGCAACCCGTGCAGTAATATATAAAACACGCGCACGGGTACGCCACGTTCGCGTTGTATTATGTCACTGCCGCGCGAACGGCCAAGACGAAATTGTATTATCATTATTATTGTTTATTTATTCATTTTTTTTTTTTTTTTTTGAAATACTTACGCCGCATATCGTACTAATATTATTATTATTGTATCCTCTGGAATCCCGATACCTGCCACGCCGTCGCCGAACGGTACGGTATAATAATAGTATTACAGTTAGGCGGACACGGGGCGAGGGGAGTACGGTGGTGCCTGTCCAGTGCTCGAGTCGGAAAAATAAAAGAACTGGGACCGTCGCAACGTATATGGAATGCAATTTTATCCGGGGAAAAGAGCGGGCTATAGCCCCTCATGTCCATTCCTTCGTGCCGATTTTCAAACGTAAAACACGATTCGGAAATGCTCAAATTCTAAAAAAACACAACCGAGTCGTAAAACATCCGCTGACATCTTTCTAACGTAGCGAATCGCAATTAAAGTGCATTGTACGCGCGTCCGGATAAAACGATGACTGTTCTCACGATGATCAGTGTTTTATAGAGATGAATTTTAATATATCTATGTAAAGATTAGGGATAATGCGGTACAATCGTCATTTCTATTATTGCCTATTGCAATGATAAAATACACCAAAATAACATAAACGAACGATTTGGGAGGCACTCCTCAGGATTGCGAAAGAATAGAATGTGGCGATAGAAAGCGATAAGCCGAAACGGGGCCCGCTATGTACCGCGTAGAATAATTATTTCCCGGGATATTATCATAAAGATAAAACTTTTAAACTATAGATAAAACAGACATAGCGTTGTTCATAGCCTATCGTAAAATTTAAAACAAACGTAACGGTGATCCTGCAGATTTCGTACGCGTCTATGGATTTGAAAAAAGCCGGGCGGTTGATTACGCGACTTAACGATTAACTTATTAAACTATGTCCGTTTAACTTCGATGTTTACCACCGATTATAACTGATAAACTGAACCGATTACGATTTAAAACGATTCGTATGTATCTGGACCAGCGTTTCTCAAAGTGCGGGTAGCGACCCACTGGTAAGTCCCAAGTATATTTTTGACGGGCCGCGAAAATCGTTTTGAATGGTATAGGTTCCAAAAGAAATGTACATTTTCATATTCTGAGTGGAGCGAGGAACGTATTAGTTTTACAATGATGTTTATTTTTTTACTATTATTTTCGTTTCTGTGAACAACTTTTCAAGCGCACACTACGCCATACACATCATTATGAAAAATACATTTGTAAATTTATATTAGCTATAAATTTATGAAGTAATAAACAAAATATGTTGTCTATAACTACTTTTTGACCATGTTGGTCACGATAGATTTTCCGGGGAAAATTTGGGTTGTGGTCCCAAAAATATTGAGAACCACCGATCCAGACGGTTGATGTTATTCGTGTCAGATAACTTTATTCTCGTTTGTCCAGACGAAACGGTAAAACACATGCGCAACACTGCAGACGCCGCGCAATGTGGGGACGTTTTGTTTTGTT
The DNA here is from genome assembly GCA_902439185.1 of Cinara cedri. NCBI lineage: Eukaryota > Metazoa > Arthropoda > Insecta > Hemiptera > Aphididae > Cinara > Cinara cedri. The sequence goes on from CABPRJ010000949.1 coordinate 1,217,182, forward strand.
TTTTTTTCATTATTATTTCCTACAAGCCTACACACGTCCTCGAACGCGAAAAACCTCGGCGATAAATTGAATAATACGTGTGCACGCGCGCGCAACAAAACCTGTACACCCGTAACTATTGTTTCGTTAAATGGTCCCTGCAACTATAGGTACACGTTGCACTGCAGTTAGGGTCGCCGGTATTTACCGAAAGCCGTAAATACTAAAAAAAATATTGACCAATTACGATTTATAATAGTAATATATAAAAAAAAAAAAAAACTTTTTTCGACCTTTCTAATTAAATATTATTAATTTCGTACCTGCGTTACACTATTGCAGCACGACTGCACCGCCGACTCGCTATATACCGTCAAATAAAACAAAATATAACTATAAAAAAAAAAAATTAGTTTGCGGAAATTCAGGTAGGTGTCTAACTAAAACCAAATACCCCCGAGGGTATCACAGAATGCGTTTTATTATACGTGACTTAAATAGCAAATTACTATATTGTTATCGCGCATTATATATTTTTTTTAAAAAAACTTTTTAAAAAAAAAAAACCAAAACGTCGAGTGATCGATCACGGCTGGCGGTTTCCATTAATCGATAAGTAGGTATATAATCGGAGGTAAAAAAATAACAATAAATAAAAATAAAAATAAAAACTCCGCAGGTATAGCTCCGCAATAAATCTATGTCAAAACGTACGAACGTTTTCATAAAAACGTTTAGACATTTTAAATGAAATTAATGTAATTTCAAATTTTCGTCAGATTCGATAGAATGCGGCCCGAGGGAAAAGAATGATACGTTTGTGTTTACGATGTTTTCCCGAGTGCTTTAATCGAAATTTGAATTTCACTTTTCTCCATAATAATATAATTTTGTCAGTAGAAAAATCTTAATGTACAACTTCAATCACAATATTGTTATAATTATCTGTATCCGTACTAATTATTCTGTTCGCTGAAAAAAAAAAAAAACAGTTTTATTATTTCGGTTTTTTTAACTTTTCAGTATTCTGTTTTCAGATGAAAATCCGAATATTAAAAGAGAAAAACCTATTTTATTTGCATTTTAACTAAAACGAAATTGTGTATATTTTAACGATTGGTTTCATTTTGATTTCGTTGGATATACAATATTATATAGTCACAATAAATGGTTTTTTTTCTATTTAAAAATCGATTACAATTTACTTATTGTTTCAGCGTATATATTAAAAAAAAAAAAAAAAAAAAAAACTTTGTATTACTATGGGTTTAGTTTTTTTTTTTGTCCGGCTCTAGTCGTTTTTAACGTGATTGAAAATATTATTATTGTGACTGAAATGCGCAAACAATAATATATAATAATAATGAAAAACTAAAATGGATATTTATTTCGTCCAACTATACTTACTTTTGGATTCTGAGAAAAACGAGGAATGCATTGGTTTTACAATGATGTTTACTATTATTTTACTATACAAAATTTCTCCTACAAATCGTGCTCCATCATTAAAGATCTTATTCGTTGCATTTTGGCTCTAGTTTAAAGGTACTTTAAAAAAAATCGGTTATTGAAATTCTCATTAATATCGGCGACATTTTTCATTTGTTCTTTGTCATTATTGAGTTTTTATCATTTCAATCTTTCTTAAACAATCGTTGTTGCCACAAACACGCACATTGTTGAGAAAGCAATACTATCGACCGAGCTCCGCTCGGAATCGTTTTCCATTAGCAATGCTCATTGCGTACAGATACAAATTAAATCCTCCACTCTACGTATCCTACCGTCCAAAGTTATTGCCTACAACAGTGGCCCAACCTCGGTACGAAGGTATGTCCATCCGTTATTGTTATTATTATTATTTTTTTTTTTATCAAATATTCGTATGGCCGATACCTACTTATACGTAGTTACATGCAATAATTAATAGGTACCGTGAACACTGTTCTTTGACACGCACACACCGCTCGATATTTCTTTAGTTCGTCTATTTTCGTAATTATCTTGCATTGTTGTTGGCCAACGTTGTCATCGCCCGTAGTACGGCGGAGGACTACGAGTCGCGGCACAAGCCGGACGTGCGGAAAACGCTGCGCACACTGGGCGAAAACGTAACGCGCGATGTGATGATACCTGTATTTATTTTGCGCAGTTTATTACCAACGCGACCGGTATAATTTACGTCCATTTCGGAAAACAGGGTAAATTTTTTATTCGATGGAACTAAAATACACGCATATGAATATAAAATACACATTGTTAATAACACGAGTGTATACATAAAATAAATTTATTATACGATGACGGAACATTAATTTCACGAAATTCACTTAATACAGTATTTACTGTATTGGGTAAAAAATACCCGGTTTAAATGACATCAGGCTTCTAAAACCGTATACAATGAGTACATAGTCACTCGATTTTATGTACGGTTAAAAAAATGTACAGGGTAAAAAAAAATACGGATACAATTCACATTCGAGATCGCATTTCTAGATACAGCTAGTGTGCGTGATAAACTCAACAGAGCATAATATACGGCATTATACATTTTAAGGGATGCGCTAGTTTTTTCCTGGGCGATAAGAAACATAACCGCACAAAAAAAAAGTATCAATCGCAGTTTAAATTTGAATTTAGTGGCGGTACAATATCGATGCCAACGAATTGACGTCCTTGGATACTGGTGTGTTCAAAATTAATTTGCAGACGAAACGTACTACGTTTACGTACTTCAAAGTGTAAAGTATTATTAAAGATCGTAATATTTCATTGGACTTGTTGGGTCGGACCAGTCATCGCAATTATGTTCAACGACAAATTTGAGCCCTGAGAGTGACAACAATAAATCTCAAACTAATACGATTTTTCAGGAGGCACTTAAAACTTTCCGGAGACATCTTGTTGTTGCACTCAAATAAAAATCGAATGTGTCTCATTTAATTTCTCTCAGATCTTCATATTGGGCCCGCATTAACAATGTTGTATTTAATTACAGACACGTACTGACCCGCCGGAACACCGGAAATTTCGCGGCAGGTGCTTCTCGTCTAGGCCCTTGATTTATACGCGTTCTCCTACTTCCATTTCCTTAAATAACCCATTGTAACTCGGCGATTTCTCAGGTAGATAGCTGAGTAGGTAAGTAGGTTGGAACAGCGAATAACGTTTATGATTTATGTTTACAAGCGGGTCCTGTTTAATCATTTCCCGGTACACAAAATAGAACTCGGTACGCGCATGCCTCGGTACTTATGTTTATGTACTCGTTTATTGTTAAACGATTCGGAGCTGAATTTAGAAATTCAATTCATAATTGTTGTCGTTGTAAATCCCCATACGCGGTGTGCATCCATTTGAAAACGAGTCACTGTAGGTACCGAACACAGATTCCGAACTGTCGGGCCGTTTGAGGTTACGTTTCTTATCGCAGGGGGAAAATGTGATATCCGCGTACATTGCGTTTAATATTATAATGTTACATGAAAAGGGCGTGCGTGGTTTTGCGTTCGGAAAGAAAACGTTCGAAAATAATATTACGCTATATTTCGTTCGCGAAGTTTATGTGTTCGGAAATGTTTTTATATATTTTCTGATCCGCCCAATGGCCGCTCGGTATATACCTACCTATTATTTGTAACCATATGCGTTTGACGTGTTGTACAAACACATCTCTTATCGTACTGCAGGTAATAACAATAAATCACTGAAAATATAAGATAATATTGTATTATGTAATAGTATCGATTCAAAGGCTTACACACGAGCGAGACGGTACCTATGCACGCACCGCGTAGGATATTACGCGCATTGGATTCACCCCCCCCCCGATACCCGGTGTTCCGATATTAGCGAACGATATAAAACCCGCACGCGATACGATATAATATTATAAAGTCGATAATCGTGTATTGATATTTGAATTAACCGATATATCTTTTTGAAAACGGGATTATTTTTTTTTTTTCTAAACGATTTCTTAACGTCCCAGCGAATTTATTGAGATCTTTTCTCCGAAAACATCGGGTCAAATATCAGTTTCGAAAAAGCTATAGAATTACAAGCGAGGGAGTCGACGGAAATGGAAATCGTCATTTCGGGTACCTATCGGTGACATTTTGAAGAAGAAAAAAAATATTGTCGCGAGCCGGTAATGTACAAGAAACACAATATAAAATTGTGGCGTATTAGGAAATTTTTGCAGGGAACGGTCGGCAACAGTAAATTTTGTGAGTGATTCCTTATCATTTGTTTGCCGACTGTGCGAATATTCCGTTTAGAGATAAGTTCATAACATAATATACGGCTGTTTAGTATGGTTCAAATAATTGTTAGTGTAACTTTATACTTTCGGGCAGTTAAGCGAAACTCCGAGCAGGACAAGTGAACAGTATGTTAAGTGTTTGTAACCGAAAACAATCTAGATAAATAAAATCGATTAAGAATCGATCAGATGTGTAAAGGGAAGAGAAATAGAAAACTTAATGATTATGAAAGTGCCTTTAACGTTTTTGAATGTTTTATAGCTTGCAATTGGAGTTCTCTGATTTATAATAGACTTGAGATCACAAATATCGAGAATATTATCAATAGTATTATTATACATTTTTTTGAGTGAATTTAAAAAGGATATATTGCTTTTAAAATGACGTTTGTTTCTTTTTCAATGAGCAACTTTCTCACCAGAAATCTCGTTCCGGTTTTCAAGTGTAGCACTCAGTCTGTAAGTAAACATGACTGGGTTGGTTGGTTAGTTGATATTCCCAAGAGTTCTCATAACGATTGGGAAAAGCCGGGAAACAGCGAAGGAAAAACGGGAAAACGCGCGTACATGTGAAAAATTTACTACGCTCCGGATCGTTTTTTCGTTAGCGAAGGTTTATACCGTTGTGTACAGATGATATTTTTCTCTATATCCTACTTTCCCGACTTCTCACCTACAACAGTGACCCGCCCCGTCGTGCGGATACGTGCGAATTTTTTTTTCTCGTCTATTGACAATTTCACGAACGAGAAATATTTTGTTTTGTTTTTTACAGGAGTGACGCGGGCGTTGTCTTACCGATCAGCAGCGGCGGCGGCGGCGACGGCCACGGCGACGGTCCGGTCCATGGGACGCGCATGAGGGGCGACGGCCCCGAGCGTTGTTAACGGTATCGTCGTCGTCGCGGTCGTCGTCGGCGGTGGCAGCGGTGGTGACGGCCGCCATGGTGCCGCCGTGGTGGCTGCTCGTGGCGTTCGTGTTCGGCGGCGTGAGCGCCGCGTTAACGTCCAGCCGGGTGGTGCGCACCAAGTACGGCGACGTGAGCGGCGTGATCGTGACGCCCGACAACCGGCGGTTGGACGCGGTCGAGGTGTTTCGCGGCGTGCCGTACGCCTCGCCGCCCGTCGGCTCGCTCCGGTTCATGCCGCCGGTCACCGGGTCGCTGTGGTCGGGCGTCAAGGTGGCCGACCGGTTCGGCCCGGTGTGCCCGCAACGGCTGCCGAACGTGTCCGACGAGACGGCCGCGCTGAAGACGATGGCACGCGGCCGCATGCAGTACCTGCGCCGCCTGTTGCCGTACCTGCAGAACCAGAGCGAAGACTGCCTGTACCTGAACGTCTACGCCCCGGCACAAGGTTAGTCGCGAGTCGCAATTATTCTTGTCCGACTTTTATTTCGGTATTCCTCGTTTTACGAGACAACAATACGGTTGTCGGCCGAATCCGTAAACGGCCCCAAAAGAAGTTTTCAACCTGCGTTGGGTGTGGCCAATAAATCGGCATTCATAAAAGGCTCTTTGAGATTTTCTCAAAGTCGAAAGCGAGAAACAGTTAAGGTGCCTCTTGAGGTCACTTGGACGTTCGCTCGGATTTAATTTGCAATTTGATATTTCACACGTCGCGAAACGTGTGAAATCATTATGCTATTTAATTATCGCCCATTGCGTGTGCCCAAACGGTATAACACTATGTACACGGGACGCAAACAAATTATTCGAAATCTAAAACCGCGATAAAGAAAACACAAGCGTAATTATCGCGATAAAAAAACAAAAAAAAAAACCCCGAAAAAATCTCGCAGGACAAATATTATATTTATGCGGGAAAACCGGTTCCATCGGTCGAAACAGGTTAAAAGATTAAAAATATGGTTTACGTTGGCAACGGTTTTTTTTTTTTTTATTTATTTTCCGTTATTATTAAGGTTTTATCGGTATCCGCGCGCCGGATATTTAGCCGTTGAAACGGATTGAGCGGCTTGAACGGTCGTCCCGCATACACGCGGCCACAACGGCCGCGGAGACGCGCGGACGAAACGGGCGATAGATTGTCGTCGGCGAAACGCGGCCCGACCGCCGCGGGGCGACACGCGTGCGAGGCGCGCGCGTCTACCACCGCGGTCCTGACGCGACCCGACCGCCGGTGACCGCGGGGAACGGTCGCGCGGGCCGACGGACCGGACGGGTCCGTGCGAGCGACCGGAACCGAAACCCCGCGCGGTCGGTCGGTCGGTCGGTCGGTCGGTCGGTCGGTCGGCCGTCGTCGACGACAGTGCGCGCGAGTTCCCCGGCCGTCACCGACGGCCCGTACGAAACTCCGCCTCGCCCCGCGGCGTGCCGTTCGTTTCCGGGAAACCGCGAAATACTACGCGGGCCAATTAAGTCCGGTCGCGGGGAGGGCGAACGGGGGAAAAAAAAAAAAAAATAATACGTCCCGCAAATAACGATATTATTGTCGCTGTTGCTGTTGTTGTTATTATTACGGTCGAGATTTCCGACGCCGATAACACCGGCCGCACGCATTCCGGCGTTTTAACGATAACAACGGCGGGGTTGTTTTTGTTTTTTTTTTTTTTATTAATTAGTCCGCGCAGTACGGCAGTCCGTTATTGTACGTACCTGGGTGTTTCGAAAAAATAAAAAAAAAAACCCCGACACACGTCGCCGCCGGCGCGATACGCGATTTTATCATTTCGTATTACGCGGCGAACCGCGGCATTTTGGAACGTGTTAGAAAAAAAAAAAAAACAAAACCAAAAAAATTGCCGGGTTTTATCGCGGAGGCCGGCCGTTCGTCTTTTACCGCGAACCCGAGAACGTCGTTATGGTATTGTCTACGAAGGTTTTTTTTTATCGAATTCGATTTTGGTTTTTCTTTTTTTTTCGAATTTTTCCCGTAAACGCACAGAGACAATTGCACCGCGTTAATCGTGTTCGTTATAATACACGCTTACGTTTCCCGCTACAGTCCCGGCGACCCTCTGTGCACGAAACGGGTTTCGAATTGTTTAATAAGCAAATCGGATCGATCGCGTTTCGGTTCAGTTTTACCGCGGATTTCAACACGTGGTCGTGGGAAGTGGTCATTTGTTAAGCTTTACACGGACCCCCGAACGAAAGACGGGGAACGAAATGTTGTATGTGCGCGGCGTTCGTATCGTCCATAGATTTCAACATTGTACCGTCACCCCTACCATTCACGGGCGAATTTCGGCCATTTTCAATAAAAACCGTACAATGTTTTATCACTAATACGGTCGGAATTCGATTATTTATTGTTTTGCGAAGAGTATTTTCGGAACGCAAAACGCGTGCGGGAGAATTCGACTTTGGATATCGGAGCTCCGCCGTTGGTGCTGATAGTTTTCTCAGCCGATATTGTAGAGTATACACAAATCGTTTAAGCATCGCGTTTGTCTACGATTTTAGCCGTTTGAACCCCGTTTCGGAATGCCATTTGTTCGGTATATTTACGCTATACAACAAGATTACACAGAATCACAATCATCGCCTTGTACAATACAGAAATGTATTTGCGATACCGTGCAAACCTGCGTACAGCGTACGAGAAATGCAATATTATAAAGTGTTCTACGCACTGGTGTGCTGTTGAAAAATTACGGATATACTCTCGAATATTTAAAAAACAAAAATAAATAAAAAAAAAAAAAAAAAACTCGTCATAAATCACAATATATTACTATAACTGTCCGTTGGTATAATATCGGCAATGATGCCACGAAACCCGTATTGGTATTACTGCAATATTACAGATTGTACAATCACCCACGGCGACGAAAAAATTCGTAACTCTCCGACGATTTACATTGGCTTTTATTTTAATTATTCGATAATATTTAAATTTAATTTTTGTACCGTTGATATTTAATTCTCACATAAAAGAGCGCGAGAAAAACTTAAAATTCCCCCTCTCCCCATCGCGTAAGATATTATCGTACACCCGCTAGAAATCATTGTGTCGGAACGCCGTTCTGTCTACACGCGTACACCGTGAACTGCCCACCGTGGTCGGGACGAGATTTCGAATAATTTCTAATTATCGCGTTCGTTATGACAACGGTACGGACGCGAATCGATTCGCGGTTCGGCCGTGTAGCCGATGAATAATAATAACAGTAATCATATTATCGTCGGCTCGTCGATATAAACAAAAAAAAATAATATGCTACGCGGATTTCGGGGGGCCCGACACGAATCTTTTGCTCGCGCATATCCAATACGGCTCAAAGTTTATTATTATGTTGTGTTTTTTTTTTGTGCGTACGCGCGCGCTTCGTGTACACATTTATACGTATTGAGCACACGGCACGTATATACTCGGGACGGATGTGTGTTGAATTTCGATAAACATATAAACGCGAGTATAATATTATAATAACAGTAATGTATTCCGCGCGCGCGGGTCACGTCCGACGAATCGCCTTGATCGTAAATTTCGCCCCGAACCGAATTGTTAAGCCGAGCTCATATGCCCGCTCCGTGTGTCGCGGGGACATTCGACGGGGCCTCGGAACCCGTCGACGGCCGTGGATTCATCCGAACGTTTCCCCGGTGTTATAAAGCGCGACCGGCGTAACGCGTACCGCGCTCGTTTTCCCGGGAAGCGTTAATTTTTTTTCGTAATTTGTATTTGTTTTGTTTTTTTTTTTTTTTTGAGACGTTTTAAAACGTTTTTATTTTACCGTTTTTTCTCATTTTATTTTTCATTATTACATTCACTTATTTTCGGGGTCGTGAAACCGTTGCTAACTTTCGATTTTAAATTAACGACCCATCGCCGTGATACTGTGATACATTAAACATTTAGAATTCATAATAAACGATCGAACGCGGCGCGGTAAAACAACTGTCGGATATGTTATAAGAATAGGGGAAACCGAATACATCAGTCTTTGGTTCTGAAACCACTGTATAGGATTCGAGAGTGATGATACGTGTTAGGAATGAGCGCGCGAAAAAAATGCCAAGTGGCTTCTGACGAACGAACCGAAAAAAGTAGCGCCTTCCTGCCCGTCGCTTCTCCGCTCTAGTGACTTCCACTCGATCGACACAATTGTTTTAAGTGAGGCGCCCTTGCGTGGGCGACACGCGTAGTCAATATTGTGAATTGAGGTGTGTTGCACTTAGATGCCAATTATGTTTAACTAACAGAAATTATGGTAATTGAACTATGTCGCATTCCATCGTTTATTGCGAATTCTAAATATTCAATGGATCGCACTACGTTTGAAATTCCATAAAAAAAAAAAAAAAAAAAAATAAAAATGTAGCATTCGTTTAAATAGGAGGTTCCCAAAACATATTCGCACACGTGTTTATAGTAAAAACACGCGTTTTTCACTCGATAACTCTGGTCGACATCTATTTACATCGCATTCACCTCGAATATTCGTTTTCGATTACCCTTGCGGACCAGAATAGACTCTCGGAGGTCTACGTAGATCGCTTCGGGAACCTCCGGTTCAAATACGCATTTTAGACATCCCTCTACCCTTTGACGATGTATTCCATTTTTAATTTTCGGTAGGAGAGTGTAGTCGGCCGTTATTTAAATGTCGCGCACCCGTCGCCGCGCACGCAACAGACCTAGATAAATCTTTTTGAACCGTAATAATGCAATTTTTATACGTATATATTTATTTATAACAATATGCGAAATATTTAATTTTTATTCATTTTTTTTTTTTTTTTAACAAACTAATTATCCGATAACATCAATCACACAACCTGCAAAATGGGTACGTGTACGAGTAGGAAACGTCATTACGGTTCCGGAAAAGTTCAGTTTTGTTAAAAACGGTCGGTTAATTTACGTTTATCGTTCCATTATTTTTATCCACGTTATTTCTCTACGTCAGTCCTCGGTGTTTTTAATTTTTTAGTTTATATTTTTCGTAGTTTTTAGTTTTTATTTAGATTTTTAGAGTGCAACGGACGAGTGATTCGTAATACAATAATACCCCGAATAATAATGACATTCTCTAAATTTATAGTGCAGCGTACATAAAACTCGATCAATCGGAAGGAAACATATTATAGTTTAAATGTTGCGCAGCCGCCGTAATATTTGTACCGCCAAGAATTTTAGATTCCGAGCGTAGCGATGGAGCCGTTGGTTTTACAATGCTGTTTATTTCATTTTTTTTCTTATTTCTAGTCTGTTGACGCGTTTATTCTTAGTAAACTTGCTCCGATTTTTACGATTAGCAACTTTTCTGAATGCTCAAGTTGTCCAGGTGGTACTTTAGAGAGACAGTCATTTTTTAATTGTCGACGCTTATTTTTAAATAAACGCACTTAAGTGGGAAAAAACGTAGGGAAACGTACAATTTCACGATTTTATTATTTTATAAAAACACGGACGACGTTTTCTAACAGAAAAAATAATTAAATCAAAAAATCACAAAACCCATTTTTTGTTGCCTTTTTGGTTTGTTTCCTACGGTATCATCGCCAAAATTTTCGAGTCACTTTTGAGCTTTTGAGGAATTTTAATTTTCGGGAGTTTGTTTGCTGTAATTCGGTTATAAATACACGTAGAGACTTGAAACTTGATAATAATACTTCTATTGGACTTACCTAGATGTGGTAAAATTTTCAAATGCTTCGGACGACTTTTTTTTTTTTTTTTAATAAGCGTTTTGAAATCAAAACGAAAATCGCAAAAAAAAAAATACGGCAATTCAATGCGCCAAACCGCGCTCGGAATCGTCTTTCGTCAATCAACGGTTTATCGTCGCTTACAGTTGTACATGAAAGAACCTTATGTATCCTACCTTCCCAACTTCGTTTCTACAACGGTGGCCGCACCCGTTCCCAGTATCAGATCTTTTTTATTTTTCAGCTGGAATACGAACAGCGCAAAATACAATAATACATTCGTCTGGTTGTTATTATGGCGATTCACCTTCCGACAGCAGTACTCAACGGCTTTTAATGTAGTTCCGAAAAATGTCCTCGCCCTTTTATCGCCAACATTTCCCAAACGCAATATACTTACTATACACAACAATATACTGTTGACTTCGCGATCTAAACAATGTCATTCTCACTCCTCGCCAATGACACTTCTTTTGGATACGGGGTATAGAATTCTGATAATTCGAAAAAGCCCATAAATCGAACTAAACGTCCCCCGAGAAAATTCGAAGAAAACTAACGTATTTTAGCCCTCTCCATAAATCAAAGTGGAAGCAGACGATCAGAGGCACTATATACGATCCGAAGTTTTTACCCGCGGTATTTCTATATATAATAGCGGAACTACTGTATTACTTTGGTTTTGTAAATATGTTATGCACACAAAAGAATAATCGATAATGGCACGGTTTCCTGTACCATTATCAGTACAACAATGTGGTAAGATTTTCGATGCTCTCAGCACTTTGGACAGCGATTTTAAACAGATTTCGTTCCTAAAGAAAATTATTGTCAAATTTCCCTCGAAAATAGAAACTATAGCGCTCTATTGTGTCTGTTACACAAACATATTATTTGCCCCGCTATTTTTGAACACTTTTAACGGCTTCCCGTAGACTGCGACTCTGAGGTCGACCTTGGGAATACTAATACGGGTTCGATCACGTTGTTTCAGAAGGAGAATGTTTTTTAATTTCGAAAACCTCTATAGGCCCTATAATGAAGTCAAGATACAGTCATAGATACAGTTTTTTTTTTCATTTATTCAACATTGACCGCATGCGTAGATTCTTTTACCCGTTCGTGAGTTTCTTTCAAACAGTTATTTTTTATTTAACTCAATCGTCATCAGCACTATTTTATTTTTATTTTTTTTTTTTCATTTCTTGTTTCCTCGGCTACCGTTTTATAGCTACACAAATCCTCTAGAGACTCGGTGGCCCACGTCTTTTTGAGTTTTGGTTTTGGGTTTTGGGTTTTTTTTTTTTTTAATATTTATAGATACTCTGGAGCATTAAAAAAAAAAAAAAAAACTGCAGTCGAAGGCTACATATTGTATTATATTATTAAATCCACATTGTTATAAGTTAATCGTTCGCAACGAATGTGCAAATATTTCAACGCATTTCGTGCGGATCAAACGACGACGTCGTCTGTGCATCGTGTTGGCGGAATTTCGATTTGACGCTATATTATGCACGACACACACAGCCAATAAATAGTCCCCGATTGTTCACTGATCCGCACCGTTAATATAATATATACTAGTTGATCAGAACGGCTCCGTCCACGGTCGGATACGTCACGGTTCGACCTTTGAAACGACCAATCGCGACTCACAATGAGGGCTGTGCTAATATATATATATATATATATATTATTATGATAGAATCAACGAAAAGGATAGCGTTTAAATTTTTAAAAAACGACCCCTCGCGTATTCGAAACGACTCGCGATGATATGTTTATACTATAATCGTAAAACACGATAAAACATTTTATCAGACGTACTGTTTTATTATTATTATTATAATCATTTTTGTTTTTTGTTTTTTTTTATCCTAAACAGAATTATTTTTCTTTAAAAATAAATTATTGTAAATTTTTAATCTTTCGGGGCAAACGTTAACTGGTAAAAATGGTATACATAATAAAGTCAAATTTAGTGAATCGAGCATATTTCTGCTTGAATAAATTATACCAAGTCGAGAACGCTATATATCCAAGGAAGACCGGAGAAAAATTGTAGATAGGTATACTTAGTTTACTCACGACCAACAGTAACGGATACTTGCGAAACATGATCTGCCACTCGAATATACATAGAGGATCTTAAAGTTTACAACGGAAGCTGTAAAGGTGAAATTAAATGAGGTGACCTGTAGATCGTTTTTAAAAAGTTGATACTGATTTACGGGAAAGCAACTGTTTTAGGTAGGTAGTCAAGAAGGTAAGATGTACACGGTAGAATAGTTTATACGCCGAATGCGACGATATATCATTGCAAGTGAAAGAACGATTCTGAGCGGAGAAGCGTAAGCAGTGTTTTTCATGCTGTTTCCAAGACAAACGAAAAAAGGTCTTAGGGGTGCACTACCTGAAAATTTCGATAAATATTTGATACAATGCTCCACCGAGCATACATGAAAACAAATTAACCACTTGCCTGACCTTAAACGTGTTTTCCGGAAACACATAGCTGTATTCCGTAAAATAAATTGTTTCATTTTTCATGCTACCAGAATAAAAAATTTGAAATAATAATATGGTATTATATTATATTTACGAGCTTTTTGGTCTATTGGTGGCGATCGCGTACATATATACATCTATCATAGTCGTCACAGTACTTTGATAAATGTACACATTATTATTTTCAAGCTATTATTGTATAATTTAAAAACCGTTTTTTTTTTTCTACACAGCGATGAGAAAATAACGCATTGTACGAAACGTATGTTATTATTTTTTTCCTTTTTTTTTTTTATATATTTTTTCTAAAAGTGACGTGTGCGTTTTAGATTCTGAACGTTTTTGTTCGAGAGACATTCGTTCGTTTTCGTTTTACAATGTTATTATGTTATATTCTTTTTTTTTTTTTTTCTTTTTTTTTATTCCGTATAATACTATTTGGGACAGTTAACATGCTTAAAAAGTTTTGCGCAGTAAAGTTTATATTGATTGAGGTAATTGAACGCAGACGGTACAACGCAATAATAATATTTTTCGTATACGTAGTTCCCTGCAGGGAACAACTGAAAAATCAACTAAACTAAAATGCCAATACGAAATAAGTGTTTAGTGTTCTAACGTTATAAAAAAAAAAAATAATATAACAGACTGTGGCAAAAATGTGTTTCGGACGGGCGATGGTTATCGAATTGAAATTTGGAAATAAATTATCAACCGGGTAGGTATATCGCATTTCTGACTCGCACCGAGGCGAGAAAAGTCGGGCCAGGGCAGTGACCGAAACCGTAATATTTTTTTATTTTTTTTATTAACGTGTATACAATATTATACAAACATGACGCTTTAATAACATTTAAATCACGTAGCCTGGATAATATTATGGACCTTATCCGGGGGGTTCGTATTAGGTTTTGCGGGACGATTCGGGATTTAGTTTTTTTATTCCGTGACCGATAAAAACAAATCCATGTACGCACACGGAGCAGAGATATTTTAGTAAAACAAAATAAATAAAAATACTCGAAAGACCCGGAGCCGTATCCCGAAGGTATCCGTGATCAAAAAAAAAAAAAAAAGAAAAAAGAAATAAATAAATAAAATCCCTAGTGTATTAATATATTTCGTAATTATTATTTTTTTATTGAAATGTCGCGTTCGAAATTGACGATTATTTTTTCGAACCGTGATATTTTTTAAGAGTAGAATAAACGTACGTGTCAGACGAACAACATTCGTATTACCGCAGTCGTTCGACATTGTCGGGTATTACAGAATATAATATACATGCGCGAAATGAAGTAGGCGGCTATAAAACGATTTTTAAAACACGAATGTTGTAATCGCTTAAAACTTTAGTTTCAAAAACCACAAAAACGAACACAGAAAGTTAACCGATTATTGTGGTTCTGTGAAACACCGGAAAAAACTCACAACGATTTTAAATGCCTATAAATAGCTCGAAAATCGCCATAAATTTTTGGAACTTTGACCACGTTAACCAAAATCTAATATCAGTGTTCTGCGAGTATTGCAGTTATCTAGGATTTTTTCAAATTACAAATAAATCGTAGACAATTTAACTACTTATATCCAGTTTTCCCGAATCGTAAAGAAAACCGCGATTAAAATTAAAAACCGATCTTCCGATTTACCGACAAGACCACATTTCATATTGGAGAAGACGCGCTACACATGAAAACAAGATCGAAATTTTTGGTCGATTTGTCGTTTACAGACGGAAAAAAAAAATTAACAACCAATTTCTATTATTTCGGAACACTAATATCGAATCGGTTAACTAGTATATTTTCTCACGTTTACGAAAAACGCGCGTCTGTTGTAATATTTAATTCAGTGACGCCGAACTAAAAAAAAAAAAAAAATTCACTATGGCAAGTATACAATTTGTTTATTAGAGATTAAGGATCGACGTAGCATTTTTGTACATACTGCCGGTAAATAAATGTATGGATACACGCTTTTTTTTTAAATAAAATTTTATCACTACGCACGAAATCTACTGTCGGACGCACTACAATATTTGTCTTTTTACTCTTAAATATTTTAGTATTTATTGGTCGACTGTATTTTTTTTTTTACTACACCATATGGACGCGTCGCCCGGCCATTATATTTATTACGGCCGCCGGGGTACAGTGGTTTGGCGCCACTGAATTATAGTTCATGAAAATCGTTCGTTTCAGTAAACGAGTGGTATGAAATTATTTTATGGATTATGTGTACCTATTATATTACAGTTTTCACGTAAACCGTTTATTGCGGCAATGTACAAACTCCACTTACGTGTAACGAACGACTTGAAGTGATGAAATTAATATAATAGACTGTGCGGTCTCCATGGAAACCGTCGCCTTGTCTCTATACGTTTTTAACGTTTATAACCGACTCCGTGGTTTTACACTGAAGTGCCGCGGTGTACGTAAAAAGTGGCCGGATACGACTTCCCGAGTATTTTATTTAACTGTCCCGCAAAAGTGGGGTCGGAAATTCCACATCTCTGCCGTATACCGCAGTAAAACTATAATATGGGAGTAAGGGAATATCATTCAATTTTTTTTTTTTTTTTTTTTTTTTTACACGGCTAGGAATGTAAAGCAATAAACTCGGAACTTCGGCCGTGGGACATTTGTAGGCGCCCGTTTAACTTTTCCAAACCGGTATTCGTACCTACGATACGATTCTGCACGAATTACACGTTAATAACCAATCATTATAATGCATACGTATAATATTACGGTAGATATAATTAAATTAATTTTCAATCCGGCCGTTACGTTTGTTTCGTTAATCGAATTCCGGAATTCCGAAATTTCACGTTTTCACTATGTTATCTGCTATGACAACCGACAAATTATACGTACACGCATTTTTTTTTTAACCGTTACTTCGGTCCAATTACGAATTATATTTTACGGACTAATTTATGAACAAGTTCGGAAAAAAAAAAAAAAAGCAAGCTAATTAACTTATATAGCACAGTTCCTCGAAGTCCCCGCAGTATCTGAAATCTCGTACTGAAATGAAATTGAAATACCTTAATGTTCGTTCGGGTTACTCCATAGCCGGAAGCCAAACGACGGCGAAACTTTTTTCGGTTAATAACGTATTGATAACAACCCTGCGTAGTATAGTAAAACTCGGATCTCTAATGATCTAGGTAGTGATAAATTAAGCAATTATATTTCAATTTTCCATTTCCCATTTCCTACACGACCTAATATGGTTTCCCAATTATTTTCAACTGAGCGGCGCTTTCCCTTCCTCACCACCTCACTACGAGTATAGTGATTCTCTCGGTGCACCGTACATATTATAGATTAATAATTTCCCTCCGCCGCCGAACCCCAGTGAAGACTCCGGGGATAGTTTCCTTCTTAAACGAGCTAAGTTTGCGGCACTCGCAAAAGAGCACGGCGATAAATATTCACCGCGATGGTGCAATACCTATAACTTTTGGTAATTCGAATCCGAAACGAAGAAAAATCAAATATCCGATCTTTTAGTTTGGTCGGTTTTTATAGCGCATTGCTATACAACACAATGTACCGTATACGGTGTAATTGGATTGAGAATACAATGGAATTTCCCGGGGAAAAAAAAATGTCGCCTTCTACGGTAAATAATTAATTCGTTTATCGCCGCCTACTTTCGTTGTTAATGTTTTCCGCTTTTAAGTCTCGTCGCGATATATTTTTCACCGTTTTTCAATAAGTACGTATGTTACAATATCGTTTCAAGCCGGGTAAACGTTTAAACTCGATTTTCATATTGTTACGTCGGAGAAAAAAAAAACTAAAAATCTTCGTCACATATAGTATACAAATAGAGGTACCTGCAAGTGCAATAATAACGCGATGGCCGTAAAAAATAGACGATTTCAAACCGATAAAACTTTATATTTTTTATCTCGTCATTTATGGCTCGTTGAATTTTTCAAATAAATAAGTATACAATAATTTCAAATAATATGATCGCGCGCACGTTACTCCGCGGCGTTCCGCAATAATCCCGTTTGAGAATTTTTTATATTAATATCGTGTCATTTTCTCGCGGAACGATCAATATAAGCCGTACCGATATAGTGTTATTGACTTTTTGTTAAAAAAAAAAAATGAAATATACCGCCAAAGGGAAATCGTGACGAAATGGCCCCGCGAGTCCGCGGGATACGCGGCGGGCTTTTGGCGAATAGTTTTTATTATTATTATTTTTTTTTTTTTTGCCGCAATATTTAAAGTGCGGTTTTCCGCCCGAATCGAAGAAGACCCGGTCCAGGAAATTTTCGATCATAAGTAACTGTGTATATATAATAATATAATACGCCCGGTGCGTCGAAACGTAGGTGATAAAATACGGTCGCCGAGCAAATGGCTCGGAATACTACACGTCGTTTCGGTCGCTGCTGCTGCTGCTGCCGCTCGGAGGAGAAACGCAAAAACGATCGTTTCGTCGTCATAAACGCAATATAATGTCCGAATCCCTTCGCCCCATCGGCCGTCCCGCCCAACTGAAAGCGGCTTTGTAGCGCGAGTTTACGACGTCGGGAAATGAAAAAAAAAAAAGAAAGGAAAAGAACAATGTAAAAAAAAAAAAATAATAATAATAAAAGTACCGGCGACAACGGCGATAATAATAACGATAATAATAATAGGGTCGTCTCGGCATTTAGGTTAGGCGCGGGGATTTGTAAAAAATAGGACACAAATACGTCGACCGGGACTAGCGGTTCAGTTTTAAAACTTGTATTATTATTATTGTAGTCATCTGTCCGGGAAGTGGGTGGACGGGCCAGGGGAAATCGTTTTGTCGTACGGTGACGATAAAAACACTTCATTACGACGCGGAGTTTCGCGGCGAAATCGGGCGAGTGTAAGTAATGTAAGGAGAACTTTAACAATACAGTTATTCGGTGTGTCGTGATAATCGATATCAATAAACGAATTAATACTATTTAATCGACGGTCGTCAAGCAATAACGCGGACCGATGTTTTTCTACCGGAGCACCGGAGGCCCGCGGATCGCCATGTCTAACCGTTCAATCGAATCAATATCAAATCTCGTGTTTTACCTATCACGTTTTAAGCCGTCGGCATTAAAACTACCTAGCGTTCAAATTCGATGTCCGATAATTCACGTCACTAAGTGCAAGAAAATATTGGATCATAATAATTATTGACTTAAGGATATTAGTGTTTTTGGATATAAATAGACAAAAAGCTCTCCTAGGATAATGGGAATGGACGCAGGCTCTGTTATAGGTGAGAAGTTTTGAAGGTAGTGGAGTAGGAATTTAATACAGTCAAATTCGCTTATAACGATTTTCTAGGGTGGGACCTAGGGAATCTAAACGTTATAACCGGACTTCGTTATGTCCGGATCATAAAAAGTAACATGATTTTTTTGAAAAATTGATTTATTAAACATATTTTTTACTTTTAATTTTATTTGAGATTACATATTTTAACATTCAAGATATTTAAATAAATTTTTATAAAAATACATATTATAATATAGGTATATAGTACATGTTTACGATTTGTTTGAAAAATAATCTTTAATAGTGGTTTGTTTATAATTAGAATATGATTTTTTTTACAAAATTAGAAATATTATTTAATGACATTGATACTTCTGGCGTATTTATGTCACTGTTTACCGAAACAAAAGTACGCACCTGATCAATATAAAAATACATTTCCGAAATAGATGGTACTTTGAATACTATTTCTTCGTTTTCTTCGTCACCTTGTTCACTTGAATCATTATTTTTTTCATTCAAAATAGACTTGTGTCCAAATTTGTTTCATTTACTATTTCTGTTTCGTCGTTTACCGTAGCTTTGAATCCAGCGCGGTGGAAACAGTTTCTTATTGTAGTGGTAGAAATATCATTCCATGCATCGGAAATCATTAAAATTGCATCTAATACTGAAATTTGAATATCTTATCCCTGTTCCTCTTGATTAATAATTTTGGGTAATAGTTTTTTCCGAAATTTCACTTTTAATGCTTTAATAATACCTTGATCCAAAGGTTGTAACACAGAGGTCGTGTTTGCAGGGAGAAAAACCAACTTTATAAATNTGGAAACACCACTTTCTAAACGTTCAATTATTTTCACTTTTTCAGCAATAGTGAAACAGCGTCTTCTTTTATTTGCCATTTTTAACTTAATCGGATCGTGTCTAAACGGATAGCAATCAAAACGGCAACTAAACGACTAAGAAACGTAGGTATTCTGTGTACAATACGGTCGTACGAGACACGTTATCTGTCACAGATGAGATTAAGAATAATCGATTTGGACGAAATAAAATTTACTGCACAATGTACATGCATATTATTAATCGCTATGGGTGATTGTAAAAACCAATTTTTCGTTTTAAAATAACATCGCTATATCCGGATTATCGTTATAACCGATATCGTTATATACGAATAAAAGTATTGTACATAACATATAAAACCAACCGAATACATTGATTGGAATCGTTTTACCCGGAATGTCGTTATATACGGGCATCGTTATACGCGAATTTGACTGTATATGCGTGCAAGCACCGACAAACCATTTTTAACGATAAAACGATCTTGAGCGGAGTTCGGTCGATAGTGTTGCTTTGTCAACAACGTATTATTATTTAGCAGTCACTAAATTCCGAACATTTTTTTAGAACATGTCGATATTCGATTGAAATATATTTTTTAAATTTTCCAACTGTTAAAGTATAACGCATGATAATCATACATAGTTCTTATGCTCAAGTTATGACGGAAGGTTACAACCTACCGTCATAACTTAAGGTTACAACTGAAGGGTAAGCAAACACTGCGGTATAATATTTAAAAGCTAAGAGACGCTACTTCGAACGCGATCGTATAACTTTCAAATATCACTGTCAGTATTATTTAATCCGTTCCGATCCGTAATCCGTTCTCTTAAGTTTTTTTTTTTTTTTGGTGGGGGGGGGTTCGTTTTCTCTTAAACTATTATAATTAATACACCGGTGGTGGCTGCGGAAGCATCGAGTCACAAAATAATTCGGACCTAAACGTACGGGTCACCGATTTTGTATTTATTTTTCTTTTGTTTTTACCTTGCCATTATAATCAATGAGTACACGGACGAAGCCTTGTAATTAAATTCCCGCAAACGAATATATTAATATGGATAGTGTTTCACAAAACGCGAAAGTCCGTCGGAGTGTACCCCGATCAAACGTAGACCGTCTCGTTATTGTCTATTTTCGCCTTTTTTTTTTTTTTTTTTTTGTCCAACGCATTTTCGACGTTTCGAGTATTTACTACGTTTATCGTTAAAACACGATGATAATAAATCACTATCGATTTCTCCGAATGAGTAATATACAATAATAGTATAATTATTACTCGTTAGGTATTCTCGCATACAATACAACGTCCGTCTCCTCTATCTCTACGTAACAGAATAGATTTAATATTTTAAATTATTCTTTTATAGTTTTTTTTTTTTTTTACAAAAATCAAACAAATACAAATATACAAATTGTTACTTTTGTTCATTATGCATATTTTTAGATTGATATTACAATCCGACGAAATTTCATTTTAATATAATATCATGTTTTCTACCTGTATATATTATAGCGGTGTTCCGCGTTCGCCGGGCCGTAGTAAAACCGTTTGAATTCATCGTGGTAATTTAAATTCTTGCCGAATGAATGTTTAACACAGCGACAATAACAATAATAACGGCAATAATACTAATAAGAAACGGTAACGACATAATGAAACACGCTCGGCTACGGGGACGGGAAGAATCGCGCCCGGCAAAATACGATTTTTATTACGTTCGCGAGTATTGTTTTCGCTCATTAATTATGTATTTGCGTGCGCGGTACACAAATAACATTGTGTATCCGGCGCGTAAACAGGGTACGGGGAAAAGAAAAAAAAAAAAAAAAAACACCGTGTTATTAAACGCTTTTTTCACGATTGCGGTAGACACGACGTGTATATTATATTATATTTACATACGAACAAAGTATGGGCAGGTATCTGATGCGGAGCGTAAGATAAGATTACCTAGTACGATATGTATAACACGATAATAATGACAGTAACGGTAATACTGCAAAAGCTATACGACATGGTTCTTTGTCTGTATAAAAATTTTTTTTTTTTTTTACTTGGGAGGAGGAGGCGGGGTATGGTTCATAAAAATATATTTATAACATTCATTATTCGAATCGTTTCGTACACGCGTGTGTATATTTTTATTTTAATATTATATTTGTCTTGTATGTTTAACGGCTGATCAAATATGAACTTGTTACTCCGTAGGAAACGCGTATAAAAACGGGGAAAAAATGTCAAATAATATTGTGTTTTATTTTTCCGAACGTTTATTGGACGAGGTTAATCTGCGAGTGATCCTCGAAAAACTACATTGAATTCAATTGCATTCGGTTCGACGGAATGCTTAAATACCTAAATATAATATGTACCTATATACTTACGCGTCGTTCAATATTATTTTTGTAAAAAATATAATCGTGACTGTGCTTACAAAAGCATAATAATACAATTTTAATGCAATGTTAAGTAAATCACTGTCCGAGTAGGATCGAGAATAAATCCTACCTATACTTCTCGATCTCCTTTTGGATTCCGTGTGGAGCGTAGAAGCTTATGGTTTTAAAAATATGTTTGTTTTTTTTTCTATGGACAATTATTCTATCAGAGATCTCGCTCCGATTTTTAAATTTAGCACCTTTTATAAAAGTATATCGGTGTGTAGAGGTACTTTAAAAATATAATCATTCAGTTTTCCCAGGAGTTTTCTCAACGAATGTGACAAACCGATAAAACGACACGGGAGAACAGGAAAAACGGGAAATATACGAAAAATAGGTATTAGTAAAAAAAAATATTATGACCTTTTTTTTTTGCTCTGATTTAAAATTGTAGCACTTTTTCTGAAAGA
Organism: Cinara cedri; assembly: GCA_902439185.1. Classification (NCBI taxonomy): domain Eukaryota; kingdom Metazoa; phylum Arthropoda; class Insecta; order Hemiptera; family Aphididae; genus Cinara; species Cinara cedri. Next base: position 1,239,544 of record CABPRJ010000949.1, read on the forward strand.
AAAACTAACTGGAAAGGTACTTTAAAGAGTTTATTTTTCGATTTATCTAGGAGTTTTCCCAATAAATAGGAAAATTCGAGAAAAATCATGGGAAAATCGGTACAATATTAAAAAAAAATGTTATTAAAGGAAATATATAATGTCTATTTAATTACTTTACTATTATGTAGCATTTATATTGTTGACAAAGCATCACTATCAACTGAATTGCGCTCAGAGTCGTTTTTATGTTAGAAATGATTTACGGTTGATTACAGATGTACATTAATTTACTATAACGATGTTTGCACCCGTCTCCATTACCCTAGAACGTCTTTTTTTTTTTTTTTAACGATTTTACTCCCGAGGTTTTTTACTTCTTACATACAATGTAATACTAACATTAAAAAAAAACGACCGAAAAACTACAGCCATTTGTTGACTACAACTATTCAATTGGTTATTTTCGAAGGTATTATTTCTTCTGAAATTTCGTTTTATTCCCGAATATTTCTTCCGGATGTTTATGCTGTGAACATTTTCTTATCAGACTGCGTTTGCTCTCAGAATACCCATCCGAAATATAATGCATGATCCGACAGCATTTGTATTATAACGAATCGGAACATATTATTTACTATTTAGTAACATTCCTCAAAGTTTTTCACATTCGTATGGACGCGCACAAACAGCGACGGCGCTGTATGGGCAACACAACAACAGTCGGAAACATTTCAAATTTAATTCGAAAACAATTAATTTCGTTTGTCGCGTCGTCGTCGGCGGTGTTTTCGCTGCGAAAGTAATTCGTTTCAAAAATCTCGTACATGGATTTCTGTATCGAATGCGTTCGACCGGAAATCGAATCGACACTGCACCAAGAATGTGAAAATGAAAAAATTCCAATATTACTTTTTTTCTTTGTTCCGATATATAGATAAATAGATTGATAGGTATATATTTATTAAACAAAAAATGAATAAATTTATAAAACACCCCCGAAAGGTAAGAGTACAGTAAGTTAAAAAACAAAAATTATCTAAACTGCCTTTCTAATAAGAATTTATAGCCATCGTTTTAAAGACTATTAAACGTACTATTTCGGCTTGGATAATATTCTTACTCATGACGCACCCCTCTGTATTATTGTTATTATTGCATTAACCGACTCCCTGACGTCTGCGATAAAAAACGATTGTCGAATAAAATTGCTCCCGTTTCATTTTCCGACGGAATTGTGTATTACCGTGTGTGCAGGGTGATCCTCGCGTAGACAAGGCTTCATGGTTCTTCGAGATTATTCGTGGCACGAATCAACGACATTACATTATCAGTAGGTATGTGGCGGAAGTAGCGCGTTAGTGCGTCGCCTTTTTTTGTAACGATACTTGCAGCGTATGAATTTATTTTGGCGAATAGCAAATAGGTAACGAGATAACGCTTAATTTTTCATAGGAAAACCACGGAAATCGTGTTGCTATTCACCAAGAGAAAATTGTGGATTTAATGTAATATTAAACAATTTGCAGTTACAAAAATTTTATTTTAGTCTATAGTAAAATAAAATACTTGGCTTAAGAACGATCCAATGTAACTATATAAGAATTTAGTAAGGTAATAATTATATTTTACGAATAAAAAGGATTATATATCATTGTCAACAAAAAAAAGAAAAGAAATTTAAGTCGAAAAATGTAGTGGACTCCATTTAAATGGTTCGAGTACTATAGTGCTCTGTAATTATAAAAAAAAAAAAGTAGCTATGATTGTAGGAAACTCGTTTTTTTTTTTTTTTTTTTTTTTGAAAATAATATCGTGAAATTGATTTTCAACCACATTTAAGTATGTCTCTACGAAGATTTTGAGTAAATTTTACTCTCGTGTTTTACAAACATATACGAATTATTGTTATTTCACTCTAATTCCTTAGACCGTTTCAATTTCATTGAATTCTGAATAATTAAAACTCGCAGTAATTTTTAAATGTCGGCTATAAAAGAAAATTACTTTCAAAAAAAATTCATTTGTCAAAAAGTATGTATGTAGGTAGCAAACATAACGGCAGCTTGAATATTGTTTACGGTCTTGACAATGACGCCGTCGAATAATAACTTCTCATCTGAATATATCCTGAAACCATGTTTACCTATTTTAAACCGACTTTTAGATAATAACAAACCAAGAAAACATCGAATAAACGATATTGTTCAAATTGGTTTTTGATTTTTTCGATTAAATCAAACGAACTCGGATATGATTTTTACATTTTGAGACGGTTTTTCGTGTTTAATCACACAATAAAAAACAATACGGGTTTTATTATAATTCAAAAACCGAAAGCCGACAGTGTGTTTTCAATTGAATATTGGCATTGCAGCGTGGTTTAACAGTAGTTTATGAATCACCGTATTCGACTGGAGTATAATAGACATAAAAGAACAAACAACATTGATCAGTTTTTCGATATTATTATTGATTCGTTAGCATTCTTAGAAACCGAAAAGGTATTTTCCGAAGAAACAGAAAAAATATGTACCGTGCAAAAGTGAACTATTGACGGTTTTTAAATGTATTTCAAAGACTAAAATCCCGTATTTTTTTACGGCGCGACGCGATACTTGGGATCGTTTCGACTGACCGAGAGATCCGTCTACTCGGGAGCGAAAAAAACGGTATTACGGGAAAACTTAATCTTATTCAGTTTAATACGTTCGGTAACCCGAACCCGTATCGATACCGTGGGTACGATATTTTGCGTTTAATCGGTTCGTTACGCTTAAAAATGCGTTTTTTTCATTAAACCCGAACGCGTTTTCAATATCAAAATAATAACGCGCCGGGCGTGCGTGCGCACATTAGGCATATAAATAATATTATTTTCGCACATAAACCGTCACGCATCTCTCTCGTCCAGAGTCTTTTTCGCTCAAACCGTTACCTATGCGCGCGGGATGTTATATTATACATACAAACTAACCGTGTGTAAAACCATATTTCATCGCGTAACGTACACACCGCCGTGTATAATATCTGCAGTCTATAATACGTGGGTAGGCGACGGCAAATCTAATATTGTACGCGTTCGAAATTATTCATCCGCGAAACCTTTTAGATCAAAGCTAAAACGATAGACGGAAAATGTTCGCCGCGCGCGGTATTATACGCGAGCCGCAGTTGATTTTCTACGCGCGCTTTACGGTTGTGTGCATAATGTTTTCTCCGCCTAGTACGGAATTCAACAGACACCGGCGGTGGTGGCGGCGGCGGCGGCTGCGGTGTTAATTTCCTTAACGGCAAGAAAATATTATTGTGTTCATTATCATCGCGCGCGCAATACCTGTACCGTTATTGCGGGTCACGGCCGGCCATTAGGTACGCCCTTTGCCGATCGCTAAGAAACGGTCTCCCGCAGACGCCCTCCAAAACGAAAACGTCGCGTTTATTCGTTCAACGTTACGACCGCGACGTTTGGTATTAAATTTCCACGCGTACGTAATTTAATATAATCGGGAAAATAACCTCCCCCCCCCCCGTTCGTTATTGCGATATTCGACCTGCATGGTCGCAAAAACAAAAACTTGGCCATTTTTTTTTTTTTTTTTTCAAACGTGCGTAAACAAATGTGAAGGTTTTAAACATTTTTAGATTCCGAGCGTAACAACGTAGCTATTGGTTGTACAGTGTATTTTGTTTCGTCTTTGTACTTTGATCCGATTTTTACGTGTATCAACTTTTCTGAAAGCTCAAGTTGTCTAGATGGTACTTTAGAGAGACAGTCGTTTTACGATTTTCGACGCTATTTTTTAATAAAAGCGCTTAAGTGAAAGAAAAAACGTAGGAAAACGTACAATTTCACGATTTCATTATTTTATAAAAATACGGACGACGTTTTCTAACAGAAAAAATGATTTAATCAAAACATCACAAAATTTCATTTTTTGTTGCCTTCTTTATTTATTATATTACGGTATCATTGCCAACACTTTTGAGAAAATGTTTCACTTAAAAGGAATTTTAATTTTTTGGAGTTTTTTTTTCCGTAATTCGGGTATAAATATACATAGAGACTTGAAACTCAGTAAGAATATATTTATATTGAACTTACCTGGAAGTGGTAAAATTTTCAAATTCTTCGGACAACTTTTTTTCTGTTTAAAAAGCATTTTGAGATTAAATTTAAAGGAAAATCGCATAAAAAAATTACGGCGCTTCAAGTTATATATTATTGAACTGAACTCGGAATCATTTTTTCTCAACAACGGTTTATCGTTGTTTACAGATTTAAATGCCTAACATTATGTATCCTACCTTCCCAACTTCTCACCTACAAAAGTTGCTGCACCCGTTCCCAGTATGAGCTCTCTTTTATTTTTTTCTTATATCTTTATTTTATCTTTTAGTTACCTCTTTATCCAAACGCAATAGGAACTGTTTAATTTCATTTCATTTTCACAATTAATAGGATACGTTTAATGTATTCACTCTTCGAAATATGATATAAGTAGTTTTAATTTAATATTTCAACTTTTAAACAAAGTTTTCAAAACACTGCTGGATACGACGAGTAATTTTGTTTTTTAGAAATAATATGCCTATAATAACAATGCACTATGTTCGTCTGCGGTCCGTATACGATTCGTCTTCGTTATTTTTACTGATCCGTTTAAAACTAATATCGTGTTCCGGACCCGTCCTCGAATGAATACACAGAACCGCGTGTCGCCATCGATCGTCCGTGTCTGAATCGGTTACCGCGAGAATAGGTAAGCGAATAGTATTCACTTTACAACATATTTATGATCGTTTATCACGGACCTATACGATCAATATGCGCGGTAAAAGGAGTTTCGGCCACAATATTTTACAAGAGAAGTGTTTTTTCGGGTAGTCCGAATTTCGGTGATAAATTTCGACATTATGTATAGGTATGCTATTCGTTTGGAGTGAAACGACGTTCGGTTATTTTTCCCTTCAACGCACCACAGTAGGGCCTAAACATACCGATGTATATTTTTTCCAGTTTAATTCATACATTTTTCGTGGATGTAGAATTAACCGAATTCTCTATACGGTTGAAAAAATTTAATAAACATTATGAGGATTTCAATTCTAAACGCGCATTTTTGTTTCTGGTCAAAAAGGCTTTAAACACTGTCGTAATAATCGATTTGTAACAGATAATTCATAAGTGATAAGTATTTACGTTTGGTGTTGATATTCCATTTCTAGAGAGTTATTTAGTATTTTCGGATAATTTTCAAAGGAATGGTTTCGTCATAATAGATTTTTCATACGCTATTTTTGGCTTAAAAGTAACTACCTTGACCTGTTGTTTATTTCGATTTTTAAATCCACATAAAAATAACACGTTTAAAACAATATTTATAACGGTACCTGTTTGAATACGTTTTGTGTTTGCGTGTTTTCCCTACGATTAACGAAAATACATATGAATTAAAAAATTATATTATACCTACCTGTATCATTAAAAAAAGTCGAAATCGGATATAGTCATATAATTATGATAAATCGAATAAACCGACGTGAACAATTCAATAATATTTAAAACGTGTTCGTGTCAAAATCGATTATTATTTTAAGTGCATAATCAATTCTTAAAACACAATATTAAAAAGAAAAATCCAGTTTAAATAGATTTTCAACAAAACCAAAATTCCAATTTTGCGTAAATATTTAATCAAATTATCAACTAGAATTATTGAATTATAACTTGTTTTTATTTTTTACAACAAAAGTTTCTTTCTGTGAGAATAAATGAGAATAATCGTCGAGAATAAATAATCAATTTTTTTTCATGCGTAAGACTAAAAGTTATTTTTTATAACGTATTTGATGGTAAAAAACTATATAGAAATCTTACAAAAGTTCGTTGAAAATATACGATTAAATATTTATATTGTCATTTATATGTAACTTATATTATTATAATTTCATCATTTGATTTTCGGAAAGAATTTCTTAACCTATTGTAGACTTTCTCGTTTTGTATGGGAATTGAAATAAAAACTGAAAACAACCAAATCGCCATTGCTGTAAAGTTTCCAGTTTTTCAAATTATTGGGAAAACCGAAAAGTAAATTAAAAAGTTATCCTTCCAATGTACGGATTAGATTAAAAATGTCTACAAGTATGAGTGTCTTAAGTATAGAATTATTATTGAAAGATAGAAAAAAATACATTCCTCGCTTATAGGTTCAGAATCTAAATTTTCATTTTTCAATTTCTAAAATAACATAGTATTATATTACATTTTTGACGCAATTTGAACACGAATTATTTTTTTTTAGGTACTCATGCGTGTATTTGTTGTCTGGAATAAACTGTGTATAGATTTTCTCAAAAATAAAAATGCCCGTATAACTAATTATTAATGGATATCGTTTAACCATCCTTGAAAACTATGTGTAATATAATAATAATTTATTATTTCCATTATGATACAAGGTATATGTAAAAACACCAAAAAGCAACAAATCGCTTCGTTATCGTTGTCGAATTTCCCACAGAAGACTTGCTGCCGTTACAAAAGTTCAATTAAATAGACCGTTAAAATTTTTTTTTCAAATGGATTTTTAATAGTTTACCTCTATTTCATATACCTTAAGTATACATTTTTGTTTTTCAAAAACGATAAAAATGTATTATTCAAAAATAGAAATGCAATTCCTTAACCTTTCGAACTCCTCCGGCCGGGAAGAATCTTTAAACTGTTATAAATCATATACGGTCAATCCGATTAAAGGATTAGGCATATTAATATTTCTAGAAATATACTCTTAATTCGAATCTGTGTTCAAAAAACGGGGTTGCTATTTGAGAAAATAATAATTTATAACTTTTTTACAGTATATATAGTAGGGGAAAAAACGGTTTTAAAATAAATCTTAAACCATTTTACACTAATAACAATAATACTAACAAAATTCATTAAAAACCCTTCTAACTAGTTTATTAAAAAAAAAAAAAAAGCATCTTGTGTATAAAATGTTATCCTTTTAGCTTCCTTGTGAGGCTTTAAAAAGTCACCATATTTCTTAACAACATTCTATCAACATTTTATCAATTCGATCCGCCTTAAAAAAAAAAAAAATTTTAAATTCCTAAATTATTGATAATTAAATTGGTCCATATGGATCTGATTAATGTGTTAAAAATCAGTGGAAACAGTGAAACTGTACTGTATGTACGCCTCTATATTTTAGAAAAAAATTCGATTAAAAAAAAGTATAAAATCGAATTAAATAAAACAATATTAGTGCTACAATATATGAATATATATATTTCGTGTATTTTTTACTCGTTCGATGAAATATAATAGAGTATTTTTTAAAAAGAAAGAAAAAATGCAAACATGGTTAAACGATATTATTCGGCAAAATTTTTTAACTTGTTTACGAACTCGAATGTTAACACTAATAAAATATATTAATATTCTTAATATTTTTAGATTTTGAGTACAACGTAGAAGTTTTTTTGGGGTTTAAAACTATCTGTATTTTTTCTAAAAAACGCTTTTACCGTTACTTAAAATACACTGGTTAAAAATATGTAAAACAAGCTATTTTCACGTTATACATTAAAAAGTACGAAATTTTTACTTTGTGGTAAATTATTTAAAATTTCCAGAGTGAAAGAAAAAAAAAATCAAATTAAGCTTTTTATTATATATGATATAAGTTATCGACATTTTAAGTAGTCCGTCTAGTAGGTAACTTTTTTTAAATGTTACCTGTGCAATAACGCCATCAAGAGAAAACCATGACTAATATAAACTCCAATTAAAAAATTTTTTTTTTTTCATTTTCAATTATTCATCGTTACATACAGAGTGTCCTTCAGTGTTATTCGAATGTTCATAAAGTATTTGGTCAGTATTCATTTCTTTTTCAAGCGGGTTTTTTATCGGGAGGGACATACGGATATGTAAAAAATAATTCAATTTTTATTTTCATCATCACTTAATAATTAAATAAAAAAAAAAAAATGCATTTATTTTCATACAGCTATTTGTAAAATATTTTATTCCAAATAAATTCGAATGTATTAAACATTCATGTCAAATTAATAGGTTCTCAGCAATAGCCGTTTTAATTGCTAACGAAAACCTGCTTATCGTAAAAATTGTTGTCTCCTTATGGTTTTGTTGTCTTGAACTACCATTATGATTCTTTGTCGCATAACGTTATATAGTATCGTTTTTCACGCCTATCTCCAAATGTTTAGACGGCTATGATTAAGAGACTATTTATCGGATATAAATGTATAATGCATTCCAATTTTGAATATAACACGTTTTAAAAATCGGCTATTTTGATAATCTAAAAAAGTAAACAAACTAGAAGTTATTATTTTTTTTTTTCAGTGATTAAAGGATAAAAATCAAAATTTAATTTGTCTCTAAAATGTTTTTCTGCTGTTAGTAAACCCGATGGGGGGGGGAACGAATATTACCATTCGGATAACATTGTATCGGGACACTCCGTATACACAGTTTATTTTGAACTAAATTACGCTATATATATATTATTATCCGATACCTTTTCAATTACCCGTCTACAATATTGGACCACTTTTAGTTAAATAATCATACGCATGACCGGGCATACTCAATGTTATTAAAAGCTTTGGTGATCAAATATATATATATTCGTGTAAAATTATTAGAACGTGAACATAATAAATTTTTCTAGATTTTTCGATTAATATCGAAAATTACGATATTATGACATTATGAAAAGTCTGCGAGTGCGTTAAATACAATACTACATAAAAACCTATTGTACGCGCACATTTGCAAATTTTACCAAAAACATTAAAAGTTAACTGATGTCTACGGTTTTTTTAATGGAGAAATATGTTTACACTTCATATCAGAAATTCGCAATATAAATGCGTAATATTATAAAATTCGCGTCAAAATATTGACGTACCTAACTTTTTGCATAATTTACCGTTAGTGTGTTGGAAAACTATTACTGTAACATTTTCAAGTTTCTAATAAAATTACGCTTAGTGGGTGTATATTTTATTTTTTAGACTAACATTAAAAAAAAAAAAAAAAAATATTTGTATATATTTTTTTTAACAAAATGATAAAAAAATAGTCCGGAAAATATAAGTCGTATTATCCACTTAAAGCCTATTGTATAAGACTTAAAAATTCATTAAGATATTAAGTTTTTTTTTTTTATTAAAATTTGAAATTACAAATATGATCACGTGGTACCTACGTGAATGTTTTTTTTTTCCGATAATACGCGCGTATACCGTGAAATAGTAACAGGATTACAACGAGGATTTATAATACACAAGAAAAACAAAGAAATATAACCCTTAAAAAATCGTTCTGTGTACTTTACACGATTCTACTCGGAAATTGCAATAGACGTTTGTTTTTTTTTTTTGTAACATTAGCTTTATAAATCGAGTATATACTCCGTATGATTCCACACTGATATTAAGACCATTTTTTAAAGCTTTTAGTTTTTATTTTTACTTCTGCTGTCATTGACGTGCACTATAGAGAGGTATGCACTCTTATTTTCGGCTTAAACACAAGAAAACTACTTGTTTTTATTTAATTATTGTTTATAGAAGCTATTCGTTTGTTAATCTCTCAATGCATCGTAATTTATCTATCATAATATAATAAATGTTACGGTTAATGTTCGAAATCAGACAATGTCGAATTTTCGCTCGGTAAAACTGATTTTATACCGTTGGTTTTAATACGAGGGTGAATCGCATCATTATCGAACTTGAAGGTTCGCACATTGGCTGTGGTTTCTAACAATGGTTGTTCCGAACGATTTTACATCAACCGATTTATCGCAACATTGGTCGTAACATACAATATTATTTCAACCAAAATACAAGGAAAATATCATTGATTTATTGGTTTTTTTTTTTTTTTAATTTTGACCATCGGGTTAAGTCTAAAAGTATGGTAAAAGAACATTTTACGATTTATTCATGAATTGCAATATTATTGTTTACTACGTCTACTTGTGTTAGAAATTCCTGATAATTCCACCGCACCGGCTATACATATTTATTACATCGATACGAACGACGAACTACTACGAGAGAATCTTGTTGGTTTTCATTTACAGATGCCGACTACGAATTATTTTTTTTTTAACAAAACGAAACCAAAAGGTATCACACTGACGATTCGTTTCCATGTTGTACGCGCGTGGATTTCTAGAACTATTTCCGTCATGGAATAAAACACTTCGAGTTTTTTAACAAATTTGATTCGCCCGTACCAACGTGTAAAAGTAAAAGTTTCTCACCGCGTTACCGTTACGTGCACACGTATCCACAGCGCAAACATATCGGAGATTCGTACGTACCTACGTAAACGCTGTAGCCTCGGGGATCAAAGGGCATGGATGACAAAATCCCGGGATTACCAATACATAAAGGTACACGACGCCCGAAAGCCCCGTTTGTAAATTTCCGCGAGGGTGCAAACGTTAAACAAAAATGCGCTGCTTTATTATTGTGCCGTATCGTTTAATATTATTATGATATTTTACGATGGGACAAAATAATTGATTGGTTGCATCCGGCGCCAATGAGGATTTCCGGGAGTTTATTTTGTTTTTCATTAAAAAATAAAGTGATAGACTATGTTGATGTGATGTTCCAACACTATATTACCGCGGGGTGTTTTCGGATCCCTCCAGGAATCCAACATTAAACGACTTTCGTTGACCTTGTTACCGAACAGCGGCTTAGCAATGGTCAGTGTGACAACTCTAAATGGATAGTGTTAACGATGTGCACGTATAATGTAATATTATCCGTAAACCATAATATACTTTTTTGCATTTTCGAGACCAAATCAAGATCGAATTTACTATTGCCTATTGGATATGATTACGTGCAAACGAAGTGTACGTGTAGGCGAACGGAAAAAAAAAAAACTAAATTTATGTAAAAACGGTGACCCATAATAATTAAATTGTCGTCTTCGCTATAATATTCATAATAACGATAATTTTTCGTCGGTGTGAAAATACTCGTTTGTGTTGGTCATGGTATTTGAGCTTGGTTTTTTTTTAGTCTCCCGAAAATTATAATAATGACGTTAAATACTGCAATATACATGTCGTCGGTCGGTTATTTCTTTCGCCCCTTTGGGTTAATTTTTTTTCTCTCTTTTTTTTTTTTTATTTTTTTTTTCCACAAGACAAATAGCTTTAATAACTTAATTAGAAATTAAAACGGTCCTTTTATATCATTATGCAGCATTACGTTCAAATAATTATAACGTGAACAAAGAAACGCAGGAAAAACGTGAAATAAGTAGGTAAATCATTTTTTTTTTTTAATAAAACAATAAAAATACAGTTTTTTCTTAAATTTATGTGACTTTGATTCGTGTATATACAAATTTAACAAATAGCAATTTCGGGTATTAGGCTGAGTCTATGAGTAAATCGAAAATTGGTCGCAATGGGCGTGTTTTATTATCGTTTGACCTATGAAATATTTTTTTACATACGCCATAAATTACGCGGTAATATGAATTTGATCTGAAATTAATCATAAATATCACAAATTCTCGTTATAATGTAGCATAAACAGCATTAATATTTCTTTTCATAATCAATACAATTGATCATTTAATATCAATATTATGTTCATTCTATTTCCTAAATATATGGTGATTTTTATTAGGAATTTTGAGCTCATTCGTGTGGTTAAATTACGGATAAAATTTTGATATTTGGAATGACTAGATGTAATTATAGAGTTTTTGCATACTTAGATTTTTTACAATATTTAAGGAGTGGCGAAAACGATATTAGTTTTTCCAAACGAGAACTTAAATATTATTTAAATTAGATGAATTTTCAAAAAAATCTAAACGTATTGTAATCGGAATTCGAACGAAAATTATAATTATAACGAGTTATTTATATTTAAGGATACGTTTTGAATTAAGTCATAATTTAACCATCCAAATTAGGTGTGCATGTTTAAAAAATCACCAGGATATGCTTATAAAAGTTTATCGCAAAATATTGTTTTCGAAAAAATTAAAAATTTTTTTTTTGGTACGTGGAAATGAAACAACGAAATATTCTTGGAAGAAAAGTAATCTTTTTCTTTATATTATACGAAACACTAGAGAAAAAAGTATTTTTCTGCTACATTGTAATACCTTATAAAAAGAAAAGCATTTTTTCTCATTATTACATTCTTTGAAATATATATATATATATATGATACATGAATAATAATATAAGAACAACCGATTTCGATATTTAATTTAAATTTATATGAATTTAGATTATTTTGCAGGAATTTAGTAAATACAGGTAGTATAATTTAAATAACTAACGATGTGGTATGGATACTAACATTTCAATGATTTAAATTTGTTTTTTTTTTCAGTACAAATAATAGGCTTATATTTCGAATAGCAACGGTCTTATGATTATTTTATCAAAAATTTATACCGTATAGTTATAATTAAGAGTTAGTGCGGTATAAGTATACTATTAAGTGACAATTTTTTCGGGAAATTGCCTGTGTGCAATGTGCTTTCTTTAATATATTAAACAAATGTGTAGGTGTTTATTATTCGTTGATATTTAGATTTGAAGAATCGCACAATACGCAAAACCAAGAGGATGGAAGCATTTTTTTCTCTCTGTGACAATTATAAAATCCCCCGGGACACGACTGTGTGTACCTACATGAATGGTATTTCATTTCCGGTGCGCATATAATAATATTTTAAACGAACAAGGTGCATAATATATAAAGGACGTTTCAGTATACGTGATTTTACAAATATGAGTAACCGCACTGTTCGTAATAGAAACAAGCCGTAATCATGGTATAACGATTCGTATTCATAATACCAAAACTATAATATACAAATAACAAATAATAACTTGGATGTGATACTACGACGGGCGATAGCTGAAATAAATGTCACAACATCACGGTGCTCTGTAAACACAGCTATAAAAAGGAACGATTCGGGCTATTCAGATCATTCAACCTCACATTGGCAATAACAATCATGGAGGAGAAATACAAATAACGGTATTTTCCATGAGAACTGCCTGCAGTTCAAATTAAACAATGATATCACCGAGTGTGCTAATTTTCTCGTTGCATATTTCGTGCATTATGTTTAGAATACTGATTTAAGTGAAACTAAAAAATATTAACCCGGAGGAAAGAATTATTTGTCCAACTGAACGTAAATTCGTTACACCATTCGTTTGTATGACGAAGATGAGGTTATAGTTTCCTTTTAAGTATAATTCAAATAGTTATCTCAACAATAGAATTTAGTTAGGTACATTCGTATCTTTGGTATCGTGGAAAAAAGGCTTTTATAGTAAATTTTTTACATTTTCTTTTGTATTTTTGTTCACAAGAGTATTACTTAATTTCCGTTTTTCTTTTATTTTTTGTAATTTTTACGAAATTTACTTAATTCGATCTCCCAGGAAAATATTTATTTTTCACTGCATATTTGTATATAAATTGTTACATTAATATTGTTATTATTATTATTGAAAAACTTTATTGTTTTATGCATTTATTATATTGTTATAACTTTAACTGAACTAAAATTAACGGACTATAAAAGAGGATTCGATACAAACGTTAGCTATATAGGTATAATAATATTGTCGAACGAAAAACTAAATTGCAGAGTAAACAAGCGTATTAATTAAAAAAAAGATTATTATTATACCTTGAATGCAATCACCGCTTATTGTAAACTGTGTACCTACAGACTATATCAGCGTATACTGCGATATAAATACTTTCGAACGTATACACTCTTACAATAATATTACAGCAATACTTACCGGTGCACATTTTTTGAGACGCATACTTAAACTTCACCGATTCGAAGTTATTAAACAGTATAAATATATTCCGCAAAACAATGTATTTTATTCTGAAAACCAATTTATTTAACGGGTGAAACAAGAAAAAAAAAATGTAAAAAGTTTTTATATTAGAAAATTATATGATTCATATCTAGATACGAGAACAATAACTGCATTATATTGTTGCCGAAACGCCACTTAATTTCAACGTTTCATTTCTTAAATAGTATTTTTTTTTTTTTTTTAAATAAATTATCATTAGGGCTCGGAATTTATAGGAGTCAAAAAAGGCAATATATGCATACTTTTTTTCACGAAAAAATTCTAAAATATGCGCGATCACAAATTCTAATTATGCGAAAAATGTAACAAATATATAAACAATTATTCAGTTTACTATTCAAAATGTTACGGTATCATTATTAATACACACAAAAACGACGAAGTATCAATACGAATCGTACCATACGAATAACATCCGAGCTCTAATTATCATCATACATTAAATATTTCTTTTCTCTTGTCACGTATTGTATCATATACTACAAATACATACATAAGTAGATATAAGAGATTTTTGGAGATTTGAATTGTACCGAATAATATACCCAGTAGCGATTTCTGAATGAAAACTACTGTTTGATTCATGGTTCATAGATATCAATTATCTAATCGTATGTATAAATATTAATCGTATCAACATAAAAAATGAGTTTAATGAATTCCTAGTTATTTCCGAGTTTTATTAATCAAAAAATAAATGTAACACACTCGCATTTTAAGACACTTAATACTACGATAATTAGAAATATTATAATGGTTTGTATGATTATTTGGATTATTAATTAAAATTAATCATTTACTTTAAGCGACTCGCGCAATAATAATTGAGATGCGTATCAACTAAAAGATGATACGCATATTTTACTTTACGGCATATTTTACCCTTGGGTCGATTATTAATGAAGTCGTGTAGTTGCGGTGTCACGGCACTCCGTTTAGGCAATTCTAGTGCCCCGGTGTATAGGTCACTGCACATTACCTCGCATAACTCGATAACAATAATAATTCTCTTATCATGGCAAAGTTTTTTTATTTTTTTATTATTTCTATCTGGATTCCTTTCGTTAGGAATATATATATATATATATATATATATATAAAAAAAATATATCTTTTTATGAAAATACTGACGATACCTAAATGGCCTTTCGGTTAAGTACCAATACGTAATATGATTTACTGTAATGGAAAACAATTTCAGCGTAGCGTAAAATCTCCAAACAATATCGATTTTCCATGTAATTATAATTCCATTTCAAATTCGATTTAATACAGATCGATTAATTGCCGAACAAATTTAAATAGTCCGAACATGTAAACAATAAAAAAATGCCCAGTTTAAAAATCAAATTATTACATGGTAAAGGTCGGAATCCGGTTTCAACTTCCCTCTCATATAGCTTGTTTAAAATGTTTTAACGGATTCCGATACTTCATTCAGTGGCGTCGACTAAGGGTTAATCCAAAGAGTGATAATAACGCATTATGTATACGGGGGTTTTGTGATTTTTCGCTCGAATTGGTCAAAGGTGAAGCCATTTTTAATAAGAAATGGCCGAGTAAATGTTATTGTTGCAGTATCGTCATCGGGATGTTTATTTATTATTGTACGTGCGAATTCTGTAATTCGAATACGTTCGTGCCGTATTATTACAATCAATTATAATTAACTATTCTAACTATAATGTTAATTGAGGGGGTCGGTAATTGTGTGTATTTTAGTCCGTTCGGCTCTAAAATACAGACAAAACTATGGAAATTGTGACCCACGGACTTGAATGTGATAAATGGATTATGATTTTAATTTGGTTTTTACGAGAATATTTCGAAATGTAAATATAATTATTTTACAATAAATCGTAAATAAATTTGATTGTATTTTTGAAAAAATTTCAAAATGTTCCTAAAAGTCAAACTGAATACGTTCTAACCCAACATGTAAAGAAACCGGAGAATATCATAATACATTTTCAAAATTAACATTCCCGCAGTTTTGTCCGGATTCTCGGTCTAAAACGACACATTTTCCCGTAAAAAAAACCACAATATTTCTTTCCCTTTAAATGACCGATAGTAGTACCCAAACGAACGGCATGGTAATTAACGGATTTAATCATCATTGAAATAGTTGAAAATAAAAAAAAAAAAAAAATAAAAGTTTTTTCGACGTTCGTCGAATTTTACGGAGTATTCGAATATTCGAAGAACCGTCGGCTCCCCCAACTCGCGTAACGACTTCGGGTAGGCACTAGTTCATTTGTGTATTGCATGTTATCATTATAATTGGACGTATGTAGCGAACATAGTATTTCCTTCGGTAAACTGTTATCGCATCGGTGCAGTGGTCCGGCTGCAAATACCGACGGCGGCTTTACATTTTGATGCGGACGGCCGCCACTCGGGTCGATCCGTCCGGTTGTTTTTGTTGAGGATCTATGCGTACACAACCGTCTGAACGTATTATAACCGAGAGCCCGGGCGAGAGCCGGTGTAATCGTACCTGTTGAACTTTCGGCGGCGGTTTCCGTATTGAAAAAGTGATTTTTGCCCTCCGGGCCGGGCACCTCCGAGACGTTTATTCGAGCTCGGATATTATAAATCACAAGAGTGTGCGTGCGAAATTATTTATTACTACTACCTACGTGCGTTCGCTCGCCACCGCCGTGCCGACGACGCGGCCGGAACCTACCGATAAACCCCGTCGACGAAGATGATCGTTTTCCACTCTTTTTTTTTCAACCGATACACGACCGTCATACACGCCATCGTCCGCGTACTGCTATAGCGGTAACGGTGGCCGAAAGAGATAACAATTTACGACGGCGCCGCATAACCGAGGGAAAACAAACATAATATCGAGAGAACGGAGACTGATTCCGTGGCCACTTTTGTAGGCGGGTAGTTGGTCGGGCGGGATACATGAAGTTATTTAATTTAGACCCGTAACCAACGATGCGCCGTTGCCATCGAAAAACGATTCGGAGCGAAGTTAATACTAAATTTTTTTTTCACTTATAAGTACGACTTGTAATAAACTTCCGGTTAAATTTTCAAGCATTTCTATTTATTCTATCAATTTTATTTACAGAGTGCCTACCATATAATAATTACTTTAAAAAAAAATAGCAAAATTAAAATGTCTATATATTGCGTAGCTTACGTAAAGTTTACATGTTTTGAACATTGTACCACGCCTAGAGAAAGCAAATATAAGTTTTTTGTCAAAATGTCAAGTCTCTACGAATATCGTTAACTGAATTGCATTATAAAAAATTGAATTTAAAATAATAAAACAATTACTTTCGTAAATTTACAATCAGTATTTATAGTTAACCGTTTATAAACGATATACCGAACTTTTGGTATAGATAATAATTACCGGTATTATCGGTATAGCGGTAATTATCATATCATCGGTGTTTACCAAATCTATGGTATTTGCAGCAATTCAAATTTGAAAATAATTAAATTCCGCACCGTGGTTGGATTATTGTTTTGTGTAGAAAATTGAGAATATAGGCGTTAGCAAAATGTATTTAGTTTCATATTCGCAGTGTAAGCAACGATAAATCATTGCAAGAAAAAAAAAATTCTAAAAAAAACTCGTTATTATTTTTATATTTCAAAAACGGTGTCAACTTATTTACGTAACCAACAACCAATAATAAGAACAAATAAGTTAATGTATTTGTATATTTAATATGCAATTTATATCAATCTAAATTTTCTTCGAAGTTTAGAAAATCGTCCTGCTTTAATATTCCAACGCTTCTCATACAATTTAAATTTTCATCAATATTCCTAAATTTTGAAATTTCTGTTCTCTTTTAAGCTCTAAGGTCACAAAAGAACAAAATTTTTTATCAGTTTTAGAGTGAAACATTATAATAGGATATCATCATCTAATGAAAATCTTTCGGCACTTTTCACTATTGCATTTTTATACAATTATCAATTTTGATGTTCTTTAAAATATATCTCATAATTGTTTGAAGGTAATTTCATTTATTTATTTATTTTTGAATTCTTGCTATTGTCATAGAGACGATTCCATGAAGTGCGAAGTAGTGAGTCTACGAGGTGAAGTAGTCTGGGCTTAATCGACCGAGGATCATATCTATTAGGGTGCAATTTCACTAAGAATGACGGGTCGTGGAGACCCGAGGTTGATGACGGGGTAGGTCAGGGTAAGGGCACGCCGACAATCGTGACCCGGAATACATTAACGCCGTGGCGACGTGGTGGTCCGAATATAATTTCGTTCGACTCTGCTGTCAGAGGTTGGAGAAAAAACACACTAGGGATTCTTGAAATTTTATACAAGGAATTTTTTTTAAATTATTACCACAGTTGAAAATTATTATTTTCAAAAAGCAAAATTAAATGTTTATTACCGCAAGTGTATTTGTTTATCTTTCGAAAATATACCTCATATTCTACATTATTACCTGTGGTAAAAAATTAAATCATCGTTGAAGAAAAAAAAACCACCATAGTAAAACCAATACTGTGTTCCGAATCTGTCGTTTTGATAACTGTAGGTGTCTATGTATATTTCGTACTACTTTTTTTTTTTTGTAACTTACATAGTTACAAAAACGATAATTTCTAGTAAATTGAATATGTATATACCAGGTGATCCATTTAAGTGGATACACTCATTATCTCGGAAAGCGTTAACTTTTTCCGGAATCCGTTTTCTAGAATATTTAAGAAACAAACTACTTTAAAATAGTATATTTACATTATTTTTTTATCATCCTTCTTTTTGGGGGTAAAATACCAATCTGCTTATGATTTTTCAAACGACAACCTATATTAAAAAACTATAAATAGATGGAGTATAAATTATAATAAATTTCAGTATAGACAGTTGTGGTTTCCGTCAATCCGTTGACGAGATCTTCCACTATTATGTTCGGGTTAGAGGAGAATAGTGAAATATCATTTGTTTGGCGGTACGGTGCGCGTGTTTATAATGCTCCACTACTATCCTTTTATCTAAAATAAACAGTGGAATATCTCGCCAACGACTTTACAGAAACCAAACGTATTAACACTACGATTTATTTCAAATGATACCTCGTTTATGTATGGAGTTTTTAACAGAGTTTGTCATTTGAAATTAAAAAGTAGTTGGTGGTTTTACCCCTTAAAACAAGGGTGACAAAAATTAACGTAAATACGAAATCGGAGAGCTGCTCGTTTCCTAAATGTCCTAGAAAACAAATTCCGAATAAAATGTATATTTTCCGAGACAATGAGTGTACTAACTTAAACGAATCACCCGGTATAGCAAGTTGTGATATAGTTTTCCGCTCAATTAAAACCCGATACACAATCGAGAAGAACGGCGACTGCGAGACGCGTATAGCTAGGAACGTAGACGCTGTTGTACTGCAATTTATAGAAAACGAGAGCATAACAATAATTAAATAATAAACGTAATAATTGAGTAAGTTAGAATTATATTTGAAGAAAAAAAAACAAAAAAAAAACAAAAAAAAACGAAAAAACTTCGAACAAAGGTCACGAGACGATATTGTACTCGAATACATTATCATGATACTCCGATCCAATTAGTTTGGCAGTTAAACATTATTAAGCTCCGTTGAATATTATCGTTATTATTATTGTTGCGAACAGTTTGGACGAAGCGCCGTCGTCCGTCTACGTTTGAATAATACAACGAATTAAACTCGTACCTATACAGTGTACAGCGTTAAATAATATAATATAATGATTCCACGCTGACACTGACGCTATGATATTTACGCGTTCGTTAACATTATCGTTATTTCGAACCGGACATTCTATTTGCGTATCTATAAAGAACGATCGACTAATCGTAAACCGGCGATTTTTCCGTTTTTCGTCACTGAACGAATTTAGTTCTAAATTTTTTATTTTTTATTAAACACGGTCTAGTTTTGGATACGCGAATAGCAATACTATACACAGTTACAGTTATGGTTTAATGATTAGACCGGAGCAAAAGGGAACGGTTATGAAATTATCATATAAAAATAGATATGCGATTTATTATTCCTCTCCTTATACCTTATTCGGTTTAAAATACTGTTATGACCCGTAAACATCCGTAAGTCTTATATCAGTATTGCGACTGTCCAAATCTCTATACAAATATCTTGTATTTGAATCTGTGTTCAAAAAAGATCATTGCCGTTCAATCAATCAAAATGTATACTCGTTTAAAGCACAAGGAGTAAGAGTGAAACATTTAAAGTATTGTTAAAATAAAGCTTAAACTATTCCATACATATAAAAAAAAAAAAAAAAAAAACATAAATCTACTTGATTTAAAATCATTCGAGAAAATCGCCGGTTTGTGATAATTTGGTCATCCTGTAGTTTACGTCGAACGAAATGTAAAAGTTGGATTATAGAATTGTTTGTTAGATTTTCAATTAAAAGTTTAATTGTTATTTTTAATCTGTGTACACCGTAATAAATATAAAGCTATACTTCGATTAAATACAAAATAAATATAAAACCATATAGTAAATGTTATTTATTCGTACGTAGGTGCGTATGATAAATCCAATATTCATATACAATTTTACATGGATTTTTCTGTTTTTTAATCAAAAAGTTATGGAAATTTTGAATTTCTACATTGAAAAAAAAAACAGGTCACTTTTTGACACGATATTATCATTATAAAAATACGTGTAACTACAATAATTGCCGACTTTTACACATCGCTTTCGTTAAAAAATGAAGGTTTAATTACAGTATTATTAAATTTAAAAAATTTACTTCTATCGTCTCGAATTATTTAAAGTTTAATAATAAACTATTACGATCTCATTTGGTTTATATCTATCTCAAATTATATTCCAATAATAATATTCGTCTCAAAATGTTATTTCTTAAGACGCTATTACGCATATTATGCGTTACGACATTATTGCATCATGGTTATTAATCTCTAACTAATTTAAAATAGGAATGGTTTTCAAGATTGTATGGGTAAGGTTTTTATAGTCATTTTTTTCCGAAGATAAATCGGTTTTCAACATTTTAAAAATATTCAACCTACAAGCAGACATTAAAAATTAGGTATTCTATGTGATTAAACATGAACTTTGGGCATGAAAATGATTGAAAAGGGTATTGAAAGTTAACCCATACAAAGGCACGTTGAATTCGAAAAAATTTTATCCCGTGACTTCATTTTTCGATATTTAGGGATACATAATGCTAAAAAACACAACGCCTCGTTCAGCAGAAACATAATTAAATTCGTACCTATTAAAATTCAACTGAAATTTGATCAATTCTACAAGTCAAAAAAGAAAATATTCCGATCCCCGAGCGTAAGCTAAATTGATCTAGTGGGAGCAAGTTTTTAAAGTGCTTGAAGTATTCAAAAGTAGACGGGAAAAGATATATCTATTTAATATATAATAGATACAATATACAGTGAATTTTTTTATCTTTTTTGGGGTGGGAATTGGGAGAATTCGAAAAAATATCTATTTCCATTTGAAACCAAAAGTACAAATGATAATATTTCGAGTAGATTTACGTCGGATCAACATCTATAAAGGTCATATTATGTTATTTTTTTGTTTTGTCCGCAGATGGTATTACAATAATTTGAAAAATATACACCATCTCGTGATAAACGTATCTCGGGTATATGTCTGGGAAAAATCAGTTACAAAATAAAAAAAACAAAGCAATACCATTTGTATTATTTTCTGGAAACAAATGAGACGTGAAACGTGGCCAAAAACCGTGGAGAAAAATTATTTTTTTATTCCGCGTGGACGTTTCATTGAAGGTTTTTTGTTCGAAAACGCAGTAACGATATATTATGTACTTATCAAATATCGTCAATTATAAATAATTCAATATCCGGAGGGATTAGGAAAAAAAACTTAGGAAACAAAGTTTCACGAAAAAAAAAAAAAACAAATAGTATACGACTTCAAATATACAATTAGTTCAATATAAAAAAAGTAAACAAAAACGGAAAAAAAAAAAAAAAAAAAGATAAAAATATCGATAATCGATTTGGCGACGAACCGGACAGCGTATATTCATTTTGGCCATTTCGTTGATTTCGTTTTCCTATATATTTCTAATGGAAGACAATCAGCGGATAGGTTTGCGGTGGCTGAAAAAAAAAACAACCTCGGCTTGATAGAGAAGAGAGAAAAAAGAAACGGATACGCAAAAAGAAAAAAAATACGTCGTAAGAAAAATATTTACTGTTCGATCGTTTTGCGAACACTTTATGCCCGAATTTTTCGTTGGTTTTTTTCTTTCCAAAGCTCACAGCGATCTACACAACGTTTAGGTTGATTTACTTTTATTTATTTTTTGTTTTATACGCATTAGGTACATCTGTGAACTTTAACGGATCAAATAAAAAAATAAAAACAGCAAATATAGCATTATCAGCGTAAAAAATAATATAAAAATATGTATATGTATTTATTTATTTATTTTTTTTTTGAAAAAATTCTATATTTTTTTTATTTACTTATTTAATAATTTAGTAACTCGAAATAAGATTATGTATTTATATAAAACGGACACGTGCAATACAGTGCAATATTTTTTAACTTTGGAGAAAATTCAACGAAAACGCTACTTACCCACCGTAGTATATATATTTAGTTTATTAAACTATATCCATTCAGTCGCGTGGGATTTTACGAGATTATATTATTTTATCTTAAATAATAATAATAATAAAAAAAAAAAAAAAAAAAAAAAAAAAAAATATTCATATTTCTTGTGTCATTATAATTTAAAATTAGAAAAAACATGGGATTAAAGTCTAAAGAAAAATAATAAGCTGATACTGCTGATAGACATTCCACTTTTTTGGGTGAGGAGTCGGAAAGGCAGGAAACATAATGTAATTCAATTAATTTCTGTATACGGCGATAAATCATTTCTGAAAAAATACGATTCTGAGCGAGTTTCGGTCAAACATTTTTCCTAATTATTGTTTTTTTTACGTTTTTTTAATAAAACTTTCATAATGAAAAAAAAACAATTACATTGCGCCTGACTTTTTTCACCGCCTATTATTATAATACTTATAATAAAACTTGTTGTAAATGTCCAGGCATTTCTGTTTGGCCATACAATTTTATCCACAAAACACTTTATGATATAGACATGATAGTCAAATGCCTTGGAAGAAATTAAAGGAAACAAATGGAAGTGTCCACCGGTCGCAGCACGAACTTTATTTCAGAGACATGTTGGAGACTGAGTTTTAAATATATAATAACAACAATAATATGTATTAAAGTAAATTAAAAAAAAACGAGCCTAGGATCAATAGTGCATAGATATTATTACTTCACTACGGATACTCGTATACGGTTAACATAATATTATAAATAAGACCAACGCCATTTCTGTGTAGTTATGATGTATAAAAAACGTGATATCGGTCGTTGTACGTCTGAAACATGAATGAAAAAGGCAATACAATCTTCAGTAACAAACGAGCAACGCAATACAAGATTGGTAACCGCCCGAAAACATAATGCTCGAGCCCATTCAAACAAGCATACAAAACGTTATTCCATGCGAAATGACATCGTACAAGTTTATCGAAACCGTAACGAATCAAGACGATTTTTTCAATTATCCAACTCAATTTTTAAATTCTCTTGATTCACCAGGTTTGGTCACCGCACGTTCTCAGGCTGAATATTAACACGGACATTATCTTTTCAGCATTAGCTACAATTTTAAATGGGCAATTTAAAGGCGAATATGTACTGTTGCCAAAATCCTAATGATTCGAACTCACATACAATACGAAATCAAACATTTACAGATTCCGGTGCGATTCACCTTTGCAATAACCACGAACTAAGCACGAGAACAATCGCTACAAGTGTGTGGACTGAATTTGGAAAATTCTTTCTTCACACATGGACAGTAGTATGTGGCCTGCTCACGCGTCCAAAAACTTTCTGTTTCATTTGTATACGTACCAGAAAAAAAACAAAAAATATTGTGTATCCAAATGCGATTCAATAAAAACTTGAAGTGTCAGACTTATATCAATGCAAAACTTCTTCTTTTTCTGTTTTTTAGTTTTTTAGTAAACGATACATCAAGGCGTGACGCATATGCCTTATTCAATATTTACCTATTACAATACATTACAAAATATTAAAATACGTCGGGTAATTCTGCAACAAAAAAAAAATAGAAAAAAAAATAACTAATGATAAAAAAAATCTAGCAATAGCAAAGCATTAACTGGACAGCTAGTAAAAAAAAAAAAAAAAAACCGTACGATATTCAAACGTTTTTTTATTATTATTAATTATATAATTTTAATTAATTTCTACGTCTACGTTGATGGTAATAATGGAATAATCAGCCGAGAGGATTTCAACCGTTGTAAATTTTTAAACTATACGAGTTTAACAATATTATAATACCTACCTGCTTATATAAAAAAAGAAAAAAGAAAAAAATCAAAATCATTATTAAATTTAATTTTTTACCAAAGCGCGGTGGCGATGTACACGGTGGTAACCTAATTGTCGGTGCTGCGGTTTTGTGGTTACTTCTTTTTGTGCAAAAACGTTATTACTCTAGGCTCTATACCGAACGTAATCATATTACTATTATTACGTAAAGGGCCACGTTAATGGCGGGGGGGGAAATGGGTGCATTTGTATCGGAGCGCCAGTGGCGCTCGGCTCGATATTAAACTCGAAATAAATTTAATAATAGTACGGATTATGATTTTCGTTCTGTGGAATGTGTACGCATAGGTTCGTATAATGACAACATCATGTTTTCTGCAGCTTCGCGCAAAAATGTCTGTACCTACTGTACTAATACCAATGCGATGCCCAGTATTAATAACTTACATTGAATGTATACGTACTGTACAAGTTATCACAAGTGCACGCACGTAGCTAAGGGCGTAACTGACTCATCCTAAAATGTGTCCGGTGTTGGGCCGGCCCATCCAAAACATTCAGTAGGGCCATACTGTCGTATGTGTTTAATTTATACAACGAAATGTCCACCTACATGCAATGATATAAAGTGATTAATGATAAGTGATTACTACCTGGTACCTGTTACCGGTTTATCATACTAGCAGTATTATATTTCCCGGTAGACGGCGTAATCGTCAAAAAAAAAAAAAAAAA